>BSBK01011690.1:0-479167 GCA_027943335.1 Chamaecyparis obtusa | reverse complement strand
GATGGAAGAGGTACTGATGGATGATCATTGGTCAACGCAATGTATGGAATGATTAGTGATGTCATATGTGGCGTGTGCTCTGGCGATGGCTTATTATGAAGCTGACTCAGGGAATGAAGCGTGTGTTTTGTTTGGAAAGCATAATTCAAGGATGTCGGTCCTCAATTGTTGTAATGTAATCATTGTAAACATGTTTGTGATACCATGTGTATCTTAGCAAGGGCTTATGTAATTGTTTCTAATTAGGAAAGCCTTATGGGCCGACCTATTCTTGGTAAAATGTAATAAGGTATAAATAAAAAATCTTTTCTTTGGAAGAGATATGGATGGGATAAGTGTGATATAAGGAGGTTGCAACTTGTTTTTGTTGTACATAGAGTAGAGGATTATTGGTGGACTTCATTGGAACTGATAAAGAAAAGATAGTTGCTATCAAACAGTTCAAAAGATTGTGTATTTCTTCATATACACTTGTTGCAAGCTAGTGAGTTCAGAAGGTGGACTTAAACCTTCTTTAGGTAGTGAGCCTTGGGAAGTGAGCCCTCTTTTGTTCTTGACTCCTAATAGGGTCTGTCCTCTAACAAGGACTATGTACTGTAATGTTTCAATAAGTTCCTAACAGGGCTATATCTTCTAACAAGGATTACTATACTCTCAGTACATCATTATTGGGTGCTAATTCCCACTGGGGTTTTTACCTTTAACAGGGTTTCCCTATAACCAAAATATTATGTTATTGTGTTGGCATTCATTATGTTCATTGGATCTGATATTGATAAGTTTAAAGTGTAAAGTTTAATATTCTATCATACAACAAATTCACCCCCCCTCTTAGTTGTATTGTGGACCGTTAATCCTAAAAATTGGTATCATAGCTTGTGGTCCTCAGAGAGAAAGCTTAACAGCTTGAGGTGATCTTGGAAAATGGCATACTATAGGAAGGATAGTCCTAAGTTTGATCCTGAAAACTTTGATAGTTGGAAAAACAAGATGGAAACACATTTGCTATGCTTGGGCATAGACTACTGGATGATTGTGAAAAAGAAGGAAACCTTGAAAGCTGAGAATGACATAGGGTCATCCACCAATGATGAAAAGAAACTATTTTCATGCAACATGGTCACAAGAGAAGCATTGATCAATGCACTAGCTGAGGGTGAGTTTATTGAAATTAAAGATTGAGATTTCGCACATGATATTTGGAATAGACTAGAGGCACTCTATGAAGGAGACAAATATACCAAACAAGAAAAATTGCAAAATTGGAAGACAAAGATGGAGAAGCTACAAATGAATGAAGATGAAAGCATTAGAGCCTATGTTCAAAGGGTTACAAAGCTGTAGTTGGAATCAAAAAATTTGGAGGTACTTATGATGAAGATGAAGTCATTGCAAAGATTCTCAGATCTCTAACCCCTACTTAAAAATTCAAGGCAATGTCAATTCAAGAAACCATACCCCTGACTCCAAACTTTAGCAGAGAGATGTTGATTGAAAATTTAACCACCTTTGAAGCTGCAGAATTAGGAGAAGCTGCTCCTAAAGTTGAATCTACATTTAGGGCATCCACACACAAGAAAGTATCTGCACTTCCAAGCATAAGCAAAGAAGATCTGAGAGAAGAGCTTGGTGAGTATACTGAGGAATGGGAGAAGATAATGGAAGAAGAAAAGAAGATGGAAGAACTTATTGCACTAATAGCTAGAAGAGAGAAAAGAAGTAAGGGAAGATTTGAAGGAAAATTACCTTTGAAATGTTTTTCATGCAATAAGGTAGGTCATTTTGCATCTAGATGTCCTACAAGAGTTCCTAAATACAAACCTGATTATGCAAAGATTAGAAGAGATAAAGAATGCTATTATGGTAGTGAAGGAATCTCTAATGATGATGATGATTTAGACAATGGAGAGATTGGATTTTTTGCTATTAAATATGAACCAGTTCATGAAGAAAAAGCCTAAGTATCTCATGTTGATAATAAAACTGAATGGATAATTGACAGTGGATGTTCTCATCACATGACCGGTGATAAGAACAAATTGTTTAAATTAGTAAATTATGATGGAGGTGTTGTAAGATTTGGGGATAATCTCCCAAAATCCATCATAAGAGTAGGATCCATCACTTTGGATGGAAATACTAATACAGACAATGTACTACTTATTGAAGGACTGAAACATAACTTGTTGAGTGTTGGACAGTTAATGGATAAAAACTTTCAATTAAGTTTTGTTGATGGTAAGTGCTTTATAAGAAGTAAGGAAGGAAAACTGATTGCTACCCCGGTTCAATATCTAGAGGTAATGTATTTGAACTAAACACATTTGGAGCCTCTTGTTTTGTTGTGAAGGTAGATGATAGTTGGTTATGGCACAAAAGATTTTGTCACGCTAACTTTGATAACATTGTGAAAGCAAGTATGGCTAATGCAGTAAGAGATCTACCAAAGATTGTGAAACCTTCTAACATTGTATGAAGAGAATGTGTTATGGGAAAGAAAACTAAAAACAGTCATAAAAGAAAAACATTTACATCAAAAGGGAAAGTTGGATCTGGTACATACAGATCTATGTGGGCCTACAAAAAAAAAGTCATACTATGGTGAAATGTATTTTATACTCTTTGTTGATGATTTTTCTAGAATGATGTGGGTGACTTATTTGAGAGAGAAATCAGAAGCATTTGACAAATTCAAGTTGTTTAAAGAAAAGGTAGAGAATGAATCAGGACTAAAAATAAAGTGTTTAAGATTAGACAAAGGTGGAGAGTTTACATCAGATTTATTCAATTCATACTGTGAAGAGCATGGGATAAAAAGACAAACATCTGCTCCTAGAACTCTACAACAGAATGGGATAGCAGAGCGAAGAAACATAACTATACTTGATGCTGCCAGAACAATGTTGATTGAAGGGAATTTATATCATGTACATTGGAGAGAGGTTGTTGGAACAACAATATACACATTAAACAAAATTCAAATCAGAGATGGTGCAAGTAAGACTCCCTATGAACTATGGTTTGATCATACTCCTAATGTAAAATATTTCAGAATTTTTGGTAGCAAATGTTATATCAAGAGGGATGATGAGATAGGAAAATTTGATGCTAGAAGTGATGAAGGTATCTTCCTTGGTTACTCTGTTAAAAGTAAGGCATACACATGTTTCAATTTGAGATTAAGCAAGATGGTTGAAAGTAACAATTTAAGAATAGATGAGAAATTTCAGATACAAGAAAGAATGTATGACAACAATCAGATATCAGAAGTAAAAGAAGCCACTGCTGTTGATGAAGAAGAAGAACTTATTGAGGAAGGAAGTGTAAAAGAGGCTTGTGATGACACAAGCAAGACCACTAAAACTCCTAAAACTCCAAGGTATGTAAAAAATAACCATCCTAAAAATCAAACTATTGGTAATACCAGTCAGGGAGTGCTAACTAGATCTAAAGTTAGAGAAGAAATTTGTTTAATTTCCCAAGTTGAGCCAAAGACTACAGATGAAGCCTTTAAAGATGAATCTTGGATAAATGCCATGAAAGAAGAATTAGATCAGATAAAGAAAAATAATACTTGGGAATTGGTGCCAAGACCTAAGAATAAAAATGTTATAGGAACAAAATGGGTCTTTAGAAACAAAATGGATGAAGAAGGAACAGTTGTAAGAAACAAAGAAGGACTAGTATGTAAGGGATAATCACAACAAGAAGGGATAGACTTTGAAGAAGCATTTTCTCATGTTTCTATAATAGAGGTGGTAAGATTATTTCTATCTTATGCTGCACACAAAAACTTCAAAGTGTATCAGATGGATGTTAAATCTGCATTTCTCAATGGAGACCTTGAAGAAGAAGTATACATAGAACAACCAGATGGATTTCCACTATGCAAAGACATATACATGGTGTGCAAGTTAAAGAAAGAACTGTATGGGTTGAAGCAAGCTCCTAGGGCTTGGTATGCAAGGTTGGACAAGTATCTACTTGGACTTGGATTTAGAAAAGGTAATGTGAATAGTAATCTATACTTAAGAACTACTGAAGATGAAATCCTGATAGTAGAGGTATTTGTGGATGACATTATCTCTAGAGGTAATGATGATCTGTGTAAGAAGTTTTCTAAAGAAATGGAAAGTGAATTTGATATGTCCATGATAGGTGAAATGAAATTATATCTTGGACTACAAATAACTCAGAATGAGAATGGTATTTTCATTTCTCAGACCAAGTATCTCAAAGAATTTCTTAAGAAATTTGGTATGGAAGATTGTAAACTAGTAGGAACACCTATGGTGACTGGAAACAAGCTAACAATTGACAATGAATCAAAATGTGTTTTTCAGAATTTGTATAGATCAATGGTTGGAGGGGCTACAATATCTAACTCACACCAAATCAAATATTGCTAATGCTGTTGGAATTGTGGCTAGATATCAGGAAAAACCCAAAGAGACTCATCTAGTTGTTGTTAAAAGGATACTGAGGTATCTCAGAGGAACCATAGACTATGGTTTATGGTATGATAGGAATGATAGCTTTGAACTTCATGCTTATAACTGATGCTGATTGGGTAGGAAATATGATGACAAAAAAAGTACAAGTGGTGGTGCATTTTTCCTTGGGAAAAAGTTGGTATCTTGGCTAAGTAAGAAACAAGATTGTATAGAACAATCTACTGCTGAATCAGAATATGTTGCTGCTGCTATAAATTGCACTCAAATTGTTTGGATGAAACAAATGTTGAGAGACATTGGAATAAATTTTAATGAGCCTATGGTTATCCATTGTGATAACACCAGCATAGTAAACATGTCAAAGAATCCAGTGATGCACTTTAAAACTAAACACATTTCTATCAAATATCACTTCTTAAGAGACAAGGTGGTAGAAAAAGAAATCAAGCTTGAATATATTAGTACAAAAGATCAGATTGCAGACATCTTTACAAATCCACTACCAGAAGATACCTTTGAATATCTTAGAGGTATGTTAGGGGTTCAGGCCCCTCCTAGTCAGAACTAAATGATGCTGAGATGCATCAGTCTAGAAGTGCTCAGAGCCTCATCATTTTTTGGACTGAATGTAGGGATCTACTCCTTAGGGGGAGTGATCATGGAAGAAATTTTATCTGTGAAGTCAGTTGGCACCCTTTTCCATTGTTGTCAAATGGGGAGTGTTGTTATGAGAAAATCCTCACTGTTTGGGGAGATTGATCTGAGGAAGGACTTTTGGGTTGATACAACTTTGGGATAAGATTTTCCCATATGTTGACATCAATGCCAAAGGGGGAGATTGTTGGATATTTATAATGCATGGGTGGTGATTGAGACATTTAATATGTTTAATCACTATGTTACTAAATGGGCACTCACTGTTGTCATTTGTGTTTTGTCACTGATGTCAACATATGCTTCTATGAAGGAACCAAGCTGGTAACCATAGTGTACAGAAGGTGTACAGATGTTTCAGATGCTACAAAGTCAAATGAGATCTTAGATGGATGTTATGATCTTATATTTGAGATTGCATCATTAAAGAATTCATATTAAGGAAGATACAATTGTTTTGGTAAAGACTGGTCACTGGACTATAACAATGAGAATTGACAAAATTAGTCTCTAAGTTTATGGTATAGATTTTAGAAGGATTGGATTCAAGGTATGTGATCTTGAAGGATGATGGAAGAGGTACTTATAGATTCTCATTGGTCAGTGCAAGGTACAAAATGATTAGTGATGTCATATGTGGTGTGTTCTCTAGTGATGGCTTATTATGAAGCCGACTCAGGGAATGAATCATGTGTTTTGTTTGGCAAGCATAATTCAAGGATGTCAGTCCTTAATTGTTGTAATGTTATCATTGTAAACATGTTTGTGATATTGTGTGTATCTTAGAAAGGGCTTATGTAATTGTTTCTAATTAGGAAAGCCTTATGGGCCGACCTATTCTTGGTAAAATGTAATAAGGTATAAATAAAATGTCTTTTCTTTGGAAGAGATATGGATGGGATAAGTGTGATATAAGGAGGTTGAAAACTTGTTTTTGTTTTACATAGAGCAGAGGATTATTGGTGGACTTCATTGGAACTAATCAAGCAAAGATAGTTGTTGGAAAACAATTCAAAAGATTTTGTATTTCTTCATATACACTTGTTGCGAACTAGTGAGTTCAGAAGGTGGACTTAACCTTCTTTAGGCAGTGAGCCTTGGGTAGTGAGCCCTCTTTTATTCTTGACTCCTAACAGGGTTTATCCTCTAACAAGGACTATGTACTATAATATTTCAATAAGCTCCTAATAGGGCTATATCTTCTAACAAGTATTACTATACTCTCAGTACATCATTAGTGGGTGCTAATTCCCATCGAGGTTTTTACCTTTAATAGGGTTTCCCCATAACCAAAATATTGTGTTATTGTGTTGGCATTCATTGTGTTCATTGGATCTGATATTGATAAGTTTAGAGTGTAAAGTTTAATATTCTATCATACAACTGATTCACCCCCCCTCTTAGTTGTATTGTGGACTGTTAATCCTAACATAATATACATATATATTTGAAGGAGTGGGCCTTATGCTAGATTTTTCCTTGCTCTATCCAGGATTTCTACCAGTAGTGGTGTTGTCCTAATGCAAATGAAAGGGATAAAAAATGGTGGATTTTGGCTGCCCCTCATATTTCTTGGAGTATCTGGAAAGAACGTAACAACTGTATCTTTCAGGACAAATGTAGTACTCCTGCTTTGGTGTTTGAGAAAGAAAATAGAGGGATGCTAGAAAATCTTCTGAAAGGTATCACCCAACACAACCCAAATTGTAAGGATTATAACATGAAGAAGAATGATCGTGAGAACAGTGTCTAGATTGCTCCCCCTATCGGATGGGTTAAGAAAAATTTTGACGGAGCAGCTAAGGGAAATCTTGGCCCAACGGGATGTGGTAGTATTATCAGGGACTACAATGGAAATCTTATAGCTGCTAATGCTACCCCTTTGGGAACTCAAAATAACCATATGGCAGAAGCTCTAGGAGCCTACTTTGGCCTTCAACTTTCTAGAAGTTTCAATTTTGAAAATATCTCGTTGGAAGGTGATTCCATGAACATTATTAACTATCTTAAAGGAAACAATACTCCATCATGGACCATTGAGAATTTCATATCCAAGGTGAAAGATATCCTTAGATATCCTTCATGTTGTTATCCATTAACATATTGAGATGCCTTGTCTTGAGACTCATAATGGTAAGGGTGATCCAATGATTCATGTTAGGAGTTTCCAAACTACATGTAATGATTTTTCTCATGACTATAGGCACATGGCTAAGTTGTTCACATATACTTTTAGGGATAAATATTTTCAATGGTATTCTATTCACCTCCTTATTCTATTAACTCCTTTCAAATGCTCGCTAATGCTTTCATTCAACAATTTCAAAATAACATTGCTCCTCAAATTTCTTTGACTGATTTAATGCATTGTAAGAAAAGTGTTAAAGAAATAGTTAGTAAATTTATTGGTAGATTCAAACACTTGTATGCTCAGATTTTTTATTTTGTGTCTGATCATGATATTCAACGTACTTTCATTTCTAATTTTCAAAAAGTCATTGGAGATAAGATTCTCCTTACTAAGTATACTTCCTTTTCACATTTTTGTGCAGTGCTTCACCATTATCAGTTACAAGTAAGCCATCTTGAGAGCTCTACTCCAATGGCTCTTGTTACTATTGATAAGAGTGCCACTGTCATTCATCAAAACAACTTCTCTAAAATTAACAATTACATCAAGATTCACAAGTCAACCAACACAGTTGATGATCATGTGGAAACTACATCCAAAGGTACAACTAAATTTTCCTTTGTGTATCATCCTAGTCATAAGTACACTTCGTTATCTAAACTTTTACATGTGGTGATGATGAAGTTGATTAATGCTAACATTCTTAAAATTCCTATCCATCTTATTGACACTAGAAAACCAATGCCTAAGTCTTTTGATCCAAATGTTTTATGTCAATATCATAGTCAACTCTGTCATGATACTCAAAAGTGTTATGCTTTGAAGAATTATATTCAAGATCTTATTAATTCCAATGCTATATCTGTTGATGCTAAGGTTTATAGTATGAACATATCTATAGCACCTCCTAATCAGAATTTGCAAATTTACACCAACCCCTTACCTTCACATTAAACAAATGTCATTAATCAACCTTCTTCTCATATTACTAACATTAGTTATGATGAAAAGGTAGAAGAAACTAATCATGTGGTTAATCATGTTGAGTCTCAACCTCAATCTTCGATTTTACCTTCGCATGAACCTAAATCTACACCTGTTGTCACCTTTGATCATTCTAATATATTTTAAAGCACCTAATGGTCCTCTTTACATTACTATTAGGGTAGCTCATATCCCTTCTTGTGGTGTTTTGATTGATCCCTCTTCCTTTGTGAATGTTATCACTGAACAACATCTTTTTAATAAAGGATTGCATTAGGATACCTATGGTACATGTAGTGTTTGGATTCAAAATTGTAATGGTTTTCTTTATCATCCTCAAGTTTCTATCAATCTTCATGTGACCCTTTCTAGTGACGTTGTTCATCCTACCTTTGTTGCATTCCTACTTCCGATCAATTTCAAATTAAGATTGTTATTCCATGGATATCATCCATGAAATTTTTAGATTCTCTTATTCATAAGTGCATAAAATTTCCTCATTAAGGAGAAGTTTTAACCATTAATCATTCTCCTTATAAACCTTTGTGTCCTCAAGATTGTGTTGAGATAGATTTCTTTTGGCCATATCTCCCTCAAAAACCACCTAACCATCATGATCATCTTTATCGATCCTATCATAAATACAAGGTAGAAAATATTCTTGAGCTTAGACTTTCTAAGGTTGATATGCCTGTAGTTGTCTTACCTACCCCATCTATTCCTCTACCTATGATTCCTCAACCTATAGTTTTTCCCTCCTTGGAACCTATGACTATTGAACCTAATCTGTCAATTTTATCTTTTAAAACCATTCGTAATCAACATGCTCTTTAGCGTCACAAGAACCATCAAGATAAGGCTAAGGCTCATGCTCTTGCTTCTAAAATTGTTTCTTCATCTCAATCCTTGTCTTCCTTCAATCAACCCATGCTTGAGCCTTTAAAGGAAGGGAATAAAAATAACAATATGCAAATGGATAAACATGATGATTCTATTCATATTTTAGATTCTATTAATCTTGATATGGAAGATACTCTTGATGATGATGTTTCTAATGCACATGTTAGTGATGATGAATATGAAAAGCACAATGACTCCCCCTAGAGTCCTTTCTTAAATCTGGTGGTGGTTCCTACTATGTTGGATGTTGTTCCTCTTGTGATTTGCTCACCTTTCCTTGATATTTCAGACTAATATGGGGAGGGCACATGACACACTTGAAATGGACTTCTCTAGCATGTTTGTCTTTATGTATTCATGTTGTGTTTCTCCCATGTTGTGTTCTTTGTTATATGTTTGTCTAGATCACTTTAGATGACTCTTGTTTCTTTGTTGGCATAAGATGATAAAGTAATTGAACATGTTGTGCATCATCCTCTATTTGTACCTCTCTTATTCTATTTTTCATTACATGTTATGTTGTCTATGTGCTATTGTTCGTATATGTTCTCTTGTATAGTCTACTTGGATGCTCACGACATAATAGAGCCAATTATTTTTTGTCTTTGTGTCACTGGTCCAAAAAGACTTCTTTGTACCTCTTACGTTATTTTTCCTCTATTTTGTTATAGTTCTACTTCCTTTGGGGAATGATGAAATTTCATAGTTGATATAATATTACATATTATCATATGATCATACTAACCCCAAAGTTAGTGGATCCCTTGGTGTTCTCTCTTTTGTCATGTGTTTATTTCTCTTGAAGTGTTCTCTCTTGGGGGTATTTCATAATGGAAATATTCTTTGTGGATGCATGTACACTTCCATTAAAGTAATTTCTCCTGTTGAAGATTTTTACAATCACTTTAACGTGGGGGCATATACTCTGCTCACTTTTGCACACACGTATGTCGATAGTTTAGTTTCCTCTATCAAAATATTGAGTATTCATGGGGGATTGGTCTTTGTTCTTTGGATCTCTCTTTGAATTAATGATATTCTAGGAGGCCCGATCCTTTCTTTTTTATCCCTCTTTGGATTACTAACAGTCTAGGAGGTTTGATCATTGTTTGATCCTTCTTTGGACTATTAACAGTCTAGGAAGCTAGATTGTATTTTTGATCCCTCAAGGACACACACATCCTTATGCCTAGGTCATCTTTAGATTCTTCTTTTTGGGACATGGAGTTCCCTGGAGGTTGAATCCTTTCCATGAATTGACTAACATGCCACACACACTTACTAGGCCATTCAATTCATCTTTGATGGGTTGACCAGCATGCCAAAAACACTTGCTAGAACATTCAATTCATCTTTGATGGGTTGACCAGCATGCCACACACACTCTATAGACCATTCAATGTCATCTCTTTTTATAGTACACCCTTTTCTTTTTCATGTGTAGTTCACAATAAGGGAAACAAACCTTATTGGGTGAGTTGGCTACACTTTCTTGTCAGTGACATCTCTCTTATGAAGACTTAATTCCATTGGGGCCTTGATAGTTTCTTCATCTCCTTTTTCATGATAAGATTGGCTCTTGCTCTTTGATCTACTTTACCATGACTTTGAGGTAACTCATTCTACCGCTAAAGTGGGGGCTAAATGTACCATCTTAAAATGGGTGCACTGATTATTTAAATACCTTTTAGCTCTCATCCCTTTATTGACTTTATGTACCATGGATGGATTTGTGCATGACCCCCTTCTTCTCTTGTTTTGTCCCATTTTTATCCTTTTCAACTATGTAGTCTCTGAGACCCCAAAGTTATCTCCTTGTGGTCCAAGCATCGAATAGATCGGCCAGGTCAACTTATTCTCTAGGGATTTTAAATCTTGGGGCTGGTGTTGTCTCAAGGAATTAAATTTAAAAATAGGGTGCCCTAGTGGCTTGCTTTGTTTTCCCGCTCAGAAACTAGCATAAAAGGAAGCCTAGGAACCTCATTTTGAGGAGGGAATTTTTCAATATAGCAATCATATGTGCAAGATCAAGTATTCAAGCATTCAAGTTAGCATATTTCCTAAGCCATTCCAACCATTCATCAAAGATTCAAGGATCCTTTGTGAGTATTTCCTCTTCAAGATCTAGCACTTTGTTGGCTATCAAGGGAGGAGATTTACATTGAGGCATTCATCATATTTTTCATTGGTGCACATTTACATCCATGGCTCCATGGTGTGGTTTTGGTAGATCTATTGCATTTGTGGAGATTTCCTACATCCGTTATTGCAAATTCAACATCTACAACATACAGGCCCTACAAAATCCTTACTGACTAGGGTTTCTACAAGCAAGGTGAATAGTTACATTTGTCTTATTTCATTTACATATTTAGATTTTAATTTCAAGGTTGATTCCTCAATATAGGGCTTGACCAAGGCAATCCCTCATCCACCCAAACCCAAAAACAAGATTTTATGTGTGAAAGAATAGGATATCAGAATTACAACCATAGATTTGGAAACTACTTGCCAATACATTTCCAAAGAAGTTGGGTTGAATTTGCTATGATATCTTTGGAACATAGTGACCTAGTCAACATGTTCTAAAACACGGTGACCTGGTTGACCTATTCCAAAACATGGTGACATGGTCGACCTATTCCTAGAGGTGTGGAAAAATAGCATTTTCTAGGTTTTCTTTCATGATCATGAATCCGTAGTCGGAAGTTCTGTCATAGGTTAAGATCTATAGTTTTTAAAGAAAAAAGGCACATTCCTCTACACATTTCAAGGTGAGTACTTTATTATTCATTTCATTTCTTAATCGAAACCTATTTTCACATCTTAATTGGGTTGATTGCTTACATTTAGCATCTAGATCTATCTTAATTTCCTCATTAAATCAATTGGTTCAATCTCATATTTACTTTTACACATCCTTAATCAAATCCTACATTGCATGAAAGAGGACTCGCTTGTGTACTTCCTTAATATAACTTGGGTTTAGCATTGGCATCCCTTTATGTCCTTGGGTTTTTCCAATCTAACCTAGGTTATATTGAGAGTTATGTTTGGAAGCCCCCCATTATCTTGTATTTTGAATGTTAGTGTGGAAGTGGTTAGTTAATGAATTCATCTCACATAGTTTATATTATTAAATTCATTAGCACCCATTTTCCCCCTAAATAATTTATATTTATGTAATTCTACATAAAGGAACCCTTGAGATTTGTAATTGTAATTGTAATTGAGATTATGTATATGAGAATATATGGACTTTATGTTTTATTTTTGCTTTGTTATTCAATATTGTTTGTAAAATCTTAAGAAATTTTTATTTTTTTTAATCTAGTATTAGCTTTTAGGTTAAATTCTCCTGGGTTCCTTGGTGGGGCATTATAATTGGTATAGAGCCCATGTTTCTACACTGAGAATTCTGGTAATTTTGTATGTCCATTAGATATCTAGAAGTTAAAACATGAAATAAAAACTTAGACATATAACACTCTTATATTTCAAACTATTTCTTAATGATTACTTCATGTATTATTTCTGATTTATTTAAGATATCATTATTCTTGTCTGAATATTGTAGGAAAGATGGTCACTGATACTAGATCTGTTGTCAGGGGTTGTAGTGGAGGTCGTAGTAGAGGACATGGAAGGAGCAAGAATCTTATCCCTCATGTGAGTCATATAGTTGAGGAGAGTAGGGAAGATAATAGTGATGAATTGTTGGAAAAATGGTTAGTTCTCTCCTTGGGAATCATGACATGGCTTAACTACCTCTTGTGTCTTCTATAAGTCTAGTGGTTGTATCGAGCATTAACAAGTCAATCTTTTGGTGCAACTACAACTGCTACTTGTAACAAGTAGTATTAGAGCCTGGTCACAGGTTCGAATCCCCTCGAGTAATGCTGAGGGGGAGATTGTTGGAAAAATGGTCAGCACTCCCCTCGGGATTCATGACATGGCTTAACCACCTCTTGTGTCTTCTATAAGTCTAGTGGTTGTATCAGGCATTAACAGGTTGATCTTTTGGTGCAACGACAACTAATACTTGTAACATGAACATCATGGTGATTTGGGAGTGCTTAATGCTATGTAGATTCTATAGACTATTCTAGAGCGTCTACCTATGCAAGACAAGGTTAAACAGGAAGCATCACATCATTGTGATTATGAGGAGAGATAGAGATCCAAGATTCCTAGAGGAAGGGAAAATATTCTTGGTTAGGGATCCATAAAAGCCAATCATATGAGAAACCTTCTAAATCATGACCTCCTCCTTTTATGGTCTTGGTACTAGTTTCAAGATAGATATTTGGCTCATTGCATTAGATCAATATTTTTTCATGCAACAATTCGATACCAATGTTAGGGAAAGGTGTTTTGTTATGCACCTCAAAGGTTTTGCAGCTTCTTAGTGGAAGATTAAGGAGAAGAAAATGGAGCTTATCATGGAGATTGTACTTGGGATCTATTTCTTGAGAAATTTTAGGAATGCTTCTTATTTGATCAATAGCAGCAGTAGCAGCGTACAGATGAGTTCCACAATCTGCAACACTTTTACATGAATATCTAAGATTATGAGTGTCATTTATTTGAGCTCAAGCCTTATGTAGGATTTAGTGACAAGTCACCACTTATGTTGCAACACTTCATCAGGGGTCTTAATGGTCACATCATTGGTGGAGTGAAGGTTTTCAAACCCAAGACCCTCAAGGAAGCAGTTATTAAGGCTAACTTGGGGGAGGAAAATTTGGATTTAGGGCATGGTGCACATGTGGGAGTACAGACTGGTGTTCCTAAACCTTCAAGATTCAGAGGTAGCCAAACCTAAGGTGCAGGGAAATTTAGGAAACCTCCTCCCTATTTCTAAAATCAACAACATAAAGGAATGAACCCTCTAGCATAGAGCGAAAAACCTCAATCTATGAACTTCTGTAACTTTTTTAAGTGAATGTGTTGCACAAAAAGTACAGAGCATGCATTTAGTTTCTAGTAGGGGCATTTTTTAGAAGTCTATTGCACCCTCCACTGGGAGAGGTCATGGTAGAATCAATGGTTATTTCTCATGTGGGAAGTATGGTCACATTATAGTAAATTTCTCTGAGCATGCATCACAATTTTTAGGACAAATAGTTGTAGCTTCTAAGCCTACAATAGGGGATGTTGGAAGATCTCACAGAGTATTTGCAGCATTGGATCATTAGTAGGAAGAGCATCAGGGCACTTTAGTAGAAACTTTGGGTGCTACTAGAGGTATTTTTCTTTCTATATTATTTTATTCAGGAGCTACATATTCTTTTATATCTCCTTTTGTAGTATATAAATGTGGGCTAGTAGGAGTGAAACAAGACATTGGTTGGAAAGTAGAGTTAGTCATTGGGGCAAGGATATCAACAAACTCTCTAGTGCATAAATGTGACCTGAACCTGGGTAAATTTATTACCATGGTTGATCTTCATGTGATCCATTTTAGATCATAAGATATTATCCTTGGGATAGAATGGTTTGGTTCTCATGGGGCAGTTTTGATTGTAGACAAAAGATAATCAAATGCAAGGATGATGTCGGAATGATTTTGAGATTATGAGAATTCAGCATCCTATATCTCTTCATATTATTTCTTCTATGCAACTCAAGCGAAATATTTGAAAGGGTTGTTAGGTATTTTTTGTAAAAATGAATGAGCTGGATGAATTTGAAACTAAGGAAAAGGCTCTTGATCATCCTACTCTTCAGGAATTCATTGATGTCTTTCCTAGTGAGATTCTGGGTATTCCACCAAAGTGTGACATAGAGTTTTACATTGATCTTGTTCTAGGAGCACAACCTATATCTAGATCTCCTTACTGAATGACCACACATGAATTGAGTGAGCTTAAGATTTAATTAGATGATATTTTGGTAAAAGTTAGTATTGATCCAAGTGTTTCCCAATGGGGAGCACCTATACTCTTCGTTAAGAAGAAAGATAGATTTTTACAATTTTTCATTGACTATAAACAGTTGAACAAGGTAACGATCAAGAACAATTATCCTCACCAAGTATTGATGATCTCTTCAATAAAATAAAAGGGGCCAAGGTATTCTCAAATATTGATCTCAAATCAGGATACCATCAGTTACGCATCTAGGATGTTGATATTCACAAGACTGTGTTCCGCACTCACTATGGATAGTATGAGTTCACAGTAGTCCTTTTTGGTTTGACAAATGCTCCATCTATTTTCACGTGCATAATTAATGGAGTATTTAATTCTAACCTTGATTTCTTTTCTCTCATCTTCTTGGATGATATATTGATATATTCTAAATCCATAAAAGACCATGAGGAACATCTACGACTATTTTTGCAGTATCTTTGTGACAATCAGTTGTATGCCAATGCGGTGAAGTGTGAATTCTTTCAATATGAAGTTTAGTACTTGGGGCATGTGATTATAGGTGAGGGTATTTCAGTAGATTCTTCAAAGATTCAGGCTATATTATATTGGCCAACCCCCACCAATGTATTCAAAGTTCATAGTTTCATGGGCTTGGCAAGATATTATCCCAGGTTTTTAATGACTTTTTTAGAGTTGCATATCATATTATTTCTCTTCAAAGGAAATGGAAGAAGTATGTTTGGATAGAGAAGTGTGAAGAGTATTTTCAGAACCTCAAGAAGTTTTTGACTAGTGCACCTATTATAGCAATACCTGATCCAATGAGGGATTTCATGGTGTGTGATGATGCTTCTTTGGAAGGTCTAGGAGTAGTCCTTTTGTAGGAGGGATGTGTGATTTCTTATGAATCTCGCAAACTCAAGGATAAAAAGTTGAACTATCCTACACATGATATTGAGTTAGAAATAGTTTTTCATGCATTAGTTCGATCGAGACATTTTCTATTGGGACATCAATTTTAGCTTCGTAGTGATCACCACAGTCTGTACTATATCTTTACCCAGCCTAATCTGAATGCTCTACAGAGGTGATGGATGGATTTTCTTTATGAGTATGAATTTGAGGTCAAGTACATCTAGGGTAATGAAAATATGGTAGCTGATACCTTGAGTTGTAGGAGGAATGAGATATCAGCTTTAACTCTTGGTATAGATTTGTGGAGTCGTATACTCCAGGCACTTCCTACAGATACTTGGTACAAGGAAGTGAGATTTGAGATTGAGTTAGGGAGACCTTTGGAAGGAAGGTTTTTAGGTTATGTTTTAGAGTAAAATATTATTTTATGATATATGAGTTGGACATATGTACCTCTATTAGATGATCTTTGTACCTTGATTTTATCTTAGGCTCATCATGCACCTTACTTGACACATACAGGTGTCAAGAAGATGCATGTGGACCTTTGATAGCTATATTACTGGTCTGGTATGAAATGTGACATTTCTAATTTTGTGGGAAGATTTCTAGAGTTTCAAAGGGTTAAGGTAGAATACCAACATCTAGCAAGACTTTTACAGCCTAATCTCATTCAATCATGGAAATTGGATATCATCTCGATGGATTTCATCATAGGTTTTCCTATGAATCCTCACAGACATAATACCATCATGGTCATTATTGATTGATTGACCAAAGTGGCACACTTTTCTCCTATGAGAGAATCCTATACATCAACTTCAGTAGCTAGAGTCTTTATGTAGGATATTGTGAAATTACATGATATTCCCTGTATGATTATATCAGATAGGGATTCTGTATTCACTTCTGCATTTTGGACTTCTTTGTAGCATGATCTTGGAGCATAGTTGAATTTTAGTTCATCATATCACCCTGAGACTGATGGTAAGATAGAGTGGGTTAATTAGGTGCTAGAGGATATGTTGAGGATGTATGTCATGGATAAACAGACTCACTAGGAGGAATATTTATATTTGGTCGAGTTTTCCTACAACAATGGTTATAATAGATCGATTGGTATGTCTCCTTTTCAAGATTTGTATGGTCATCCTTGTCATACACCTTTGATTTGGGATAGGCTAGAGGATTGTGTTTTGTTAGGTCTTGAGATGCTTTGATAAATGGAGTAGCAAGTGGAGTGCATCCATGAGAATGTGACCACATCTCAGGATAGGCAGAAGAAGTATGCAAATGCTCATAGAGTGGATAGGTAGTTTGCAGTTGGTGTTAAGGTATTTATGAGAGTGTGTCCATGGAAGATTATGATACGTTATGAAAAGGGATCAAAGTTGGTGCCTCATTTCATTGGACCCTTTGAGATTCTTGAGAGGATAGGACTAGTTGCTTACTGTCTTTCTTTTTTGTCCAACTTATCTTGCATTCATGATGTTTTCCATGTTTCAGTACTTAGAAAGTATATACCAGATGTTGCACATGTTCTTGACTGTAATGATTTACAGGTAGAGGACAAACATTTGGCTTTGGAGCTCATTTCCATACTTCAACGATGAGTTTTGACCCTCATAGATCACATCATTGAGTAGGTAAGGGTCCAATAGGACCCTACTGATGAGTCATTAGCAAGTTGGAGGACACAACAATATTATAAGTTTTATATCCCTATTTGTTTGTAGGCTTCCAGGAGTCAGCCTAATTTTAGGGGAGGTGAATGTAGTGCCCACCCATAGTTTCTTTTTTAGTTTTATATTGCCAAACTCTTTTAGGCTACTCTCATGTGTGCATTGGTTATTTCATCTTTATTATAAAATTTTTGGATGTATGACATTACATGGTGATTTGATATTAGATAGATATGAAATATCATATGTTTACAGTTAGATGATGTTAGCTACTTTGATGATGATTATTTATACGATTAAAATGTTTTTTTATAATCATGGTTTTACTTACCCCATGCTTGCATGTGTATGACTATCATGTATGTTTTACCTTTATGTTTGACGTGTTTGATGTGGTTGAGGGATGAAGTCGTAATTACATGCTTGTAGGATCCACATGATGTCTTGATCCCCACCATTACCTGATATATATATATATATATATATATATATATATATATATATATATATATATATATATATATATGTATGTATGTATGTATGTATGTATGTATGTATGTATGTATGTATGTATGTATGTATGTATGTATGTATGTATGTATGTATGTATGTTCTTGTCTTTTATGTAGGTTTACAGGTACTGGGCATCAACTTTCTTGAATTGTCAAAATGAGTGTGCCCTATCACAATGTTTCAATGGTAAGAGAGGGGAGATAACATTCAGGCTTGAATCCTAACCTAAGCCATTTTATTGTCCTAAAATAGTGGACAAGTTTTTGATATTTTATCTTTTTGAATTTGTCCATTTGATGTAAATTCATAAGCCTTTGCCTTAAGCATGATTATCATTTTATTAGGTTTTGTTGGTTTTTCTAATCTTTGGCTGGTTGGTGTGATTGTTGTGAAATGGTTTAAATATTTTAATAAAATTAATTATGTGGTTTAAATAAATAAATCTTATTAAATATAAAAAATTAAATGTGACTGTATTTAATTAATGAAAGTTAATTAAATACATTTATTAATAAAAAAAGACTTAATTAAAAGTCTAATTGTGGAATTTAAGGATTTAATTAATTATTAAATTCAAAAGGTTTAATTAAAGATAAAATTTATTAATTGATAATGAATTATCAATTGAATATATAATAATATTATTAAAATAATATTCTTTAGTTATAATTGATATGCCATTAGTTGCACAATCAATTAAAATAAATTAAAAGAATAAAGTATTTTTTATTAGTTAAGTGAATTGATATAAGCAAGAAATACAAAAGTGCATTGAGTTATTAATTAGAAAATTGATTAAATTATGCAAAAGAGATATTGATGCGAACGAAGTTTGTTGAGTTGAGCTGAGTTTCAAGTTTGCATGGTTGAGTTTGAATTCTAGATTCTTCTTTTTTATGGGGAGGATTTGGCCATTATTACTTGACACATAGATTTGTAGGTTTTGGCTGGAAAGATTGAATTGGGAGATTTTTGTGAAAGTTTTGAAATTTTCAGGATTTTTTGGTCTTCTTTGTGGTTTTTGTCAATTGGTGGTTTGAGGTACGATTTGAAAACCCTTATAGATTAAATTATTTTATTTAATAAAGTTTGTTTTCTTCATGCTTGTTAGATCTGGTTGATATATATATTTGGTTTTCTTATCATGCTTAGATTTCTGGTTATTAAGCTTTTGAGATCTTGTTTTATTATTACATGGTATGTTAGGCCACACCATAGATAAATCTCATTCTAAACCAATTAGGGTTTGATAAATTCTATGGTAGAAAACCTTAGGGTTTGTATTAAATCTAATTATCTAAATAGTTTTATCTTCTTGGTAGAAGCCAATTATTAAAGTTTTCTCGCTGGTAAATTTTATAGAAAAATATACATATACATACATATATATATATACATATATATCTATGTATATATATATATATATACATACATATATATCTATGTATATATATATACATACATACATATATATATATATATATATATATATATATATATATATATATATATATATATATATATATATACATATATATATATATATACACATACATATATATATATATACATATATATATATATATATGTATGTATGTATATATATATATGTATATATATATATATATGTGTATATATATATATATATGTATATATATATATATATGTATATATATATATATATATATATATATGTATATATATATATATATGTATATATATATATATATATATATATGTATATACATACATACATATATGTATATATATATATATATATATGTATATATATATGTATATATATATATATGTATATATATATATGTATGTATATATATATATATACATAGATATATATGTATATATATATATATATATACATAGATATATATGTATATATATATATATATATACATAGATATATATGTATATATATATACATAGATATATATACATAGATATATATTATTTGGGGTCAGGGGTGTTCTTTACCCCCACTTCATGCTAGCTAGCCTTAATGATTATGGTTGTCGTTAGTAATCGGGGGCTGCTACAGTAGTCATGGTCATAGACAACCTAGGTTGCTATGGTAGTTGCTGCCATAGCAGCAAGGGCTGCCATGATAACTACTATAGTAGGCAACCGTGGGGACGGCTGGGCCCCCCATGTTACTTTATGCTTGTTTTAATCTTTTAATTATTTATTTTTAAAAAATTATAATTTATTTAATAAATTTAAAATATATATATATAATTTTTCTTTTTATAATATAATATAAATTTTAATACTTATTAATATTTATATTTGGTTGTTAATTAATAGATATTAATATACAAATAAATATTTATTAAGTGTTAAAGGTATAGTTGAATTTTGTCTTGACATCTTTTTTTTTAATATTTCTTTAAGGAAGGAATATTCTTATTGTAAACATCTAAAAAATATTCCTATTAATAAATTTATTTAATTAATAATCCTTGTGACATCATAATTAATTTTAATTAATTAATCATGATTGTTATGCCCCTCTACCTATTTAATCAAAACTATTTAATTAAGTTGGGTTCATTATGTAAAGTATGTAAATTTAATTTAAATACTCCCCTCTCTAATGTATTAAAATCATTTTAATACATGTCCCCCCATATATCCCTTTTTGAATAAATTACTATTTATTTAAATCCCTCCACACCCTAATATTCTTCTAAGCTTGGATTAATCTAAACCTAGTTTAAATTAATCTAAATCCCTACCTAAAAC
This sequence comes from Chamaecyparis obtusa, assembly GCA_027943335.1. Classification (NCBI taxonomy): domain Eukaryota; kingdom Viridiplantae; phylum Streptophyta; class Pinopsida; order Cupressales; family Cupressaceae; genus Chamaecyparis; species Chamaecyparis obtusa. The sequence continues at coordinate 458,298 of BSBK01011690.1, read as the reverse complement.
CTAGCCTACACCCATCACCTCACTTGCTAAACCTACCCTCCCACCGAATCACTCTCTTAACCTCACTCAAAAAGTGATTCTTAACCTCATTAGTGATAATGAGTTGCTCACACATGTGTGAACAACTCTTCCCAAGGAAGACACCAAACTTCCTTAAATGATCCAACTCCTTCCTTACAACTTTGTCCCCCACACTCTTCCCCAAAGTTGCTCACACCTGTGTGAGCAACCTTGAGCCCTTCAAATCTTAAATGTCCATCTTGTCTCAAGTTGACCTTTTGGCATAGCCATCCTCTCTACCCTATGTGTCTCCTACGCAGATGCCACCTAGGTGCTGCCTCATCCAAGCCTCCATGTTGCTCCCAAAAAATCTATAAATAGAGGCCTTTCCAAGAGCAAACTCATCTCTCATTTTTGCATTGTTATCATGTTAGTTTAGCTCTAGAATTTCATAAGAATTTGGCATTTAATTTTTTGTTCTTGTTTTTCAATCTAAATCACATAGAATGCTTAACATAAATGGTGAATGAACCTTAGTCTTGCATCTCATAATAGCTTTTGATCTTAATCTTCATTCTCATTTGGAATCCCTTGTTGCAAGCTAGTTCTTCATACTAGTTTTTCATCCTCTTAGGTCCCTTTTAGCTTGCAATTAGGCCTTTAATAATCTTAGGCTTGCATTTGGGGATCATTTATTGTGTTTCGGTTAGCACATCCACAAATCTCTAAAATGAACAAATCAAATGAAACTTGGCTACTTCCATTTTATTTTAATCAAAGGTGGTGTGTTGAATCTTTTGTTGTTGTTGTATGCTTTTAAACTAACATTTTCTTGTCTACGTGTGCTCCCGACAAGATATGTTTTTCACACTCACATTTTTGGCACGCCCAGTGGGACACCCACTTTGCAAAATTATCCCTTATTTGCATATTTTTTATTTGTTTTTTGAAATTTAGGTAGTACTCGTACTGGACAGTGACAATCCTCATATGATAAAACAATATTCTGTGTTTACTCGTACTACCTTGTAGTAATTATCATATTGTTTCATGGGTAGTCTCGTGCTATTTTTAGAGATTCCTCATACTGTAACCCTTACTAAGAGTTTGCTCATACTGCAACCTGGTGTTACTCATATTGTTTTCTTCTTATTCTTGTACTATAACACTGCATTGCCTCTTTACTCATACTGGACTATGTATATTCTCATACAATTTTGCATCTCAAGGGATATTTTGTATTTACTCGTATAAAAAATAGAGAGCAATTTTAGGATCCTAGATCTTAGATTTTTTGGATTTTACTGCTTGTTTTAGGTTCATCTTGGCTTTGACAATCTATTTTGTAGGTTCTAACAACTTTTTGTAGGTTATTTGATAAAAAGATCACTTGTCAAAGTTATCAACACTTGAGTGTTTCAAAATTACTAACACCTTTTTTTGTGGGACACTTGTCAAAGAATCATTTAGAAGCTACTAATCCTATTGGTATTGCAGGTTGCCTAGGAGATACAAACAAACATTGTGTTTTCATTAATCTCTTTTTTAGGCATATTAACAAAGGTCCACTTGTATTATTTTGCTAAGTGATAGGGGAGTATGGTCCTATCTTTTTTAGACAATCACAAACCTAGACTTGTTTCATAATATACTTAGAAAGGGACTTTGGGAATGAACAAGTGTGTTTGATGTATTTGGGAGAAAACAACAATGGATAGGAGAGTATGCTCTTTTCTCATTGAGGGAAAATCATAAATCTAGAATCCTTTCATTGCCAATCCATGCTTTTGAATTCATCATGTAGATGGGCTTGTTGGTTGAGGTAAAAATCTCTCAGGAATGACCCACATGAGAACAAGGTGTAATCCCACCACTCCAACTCACGTTAATCACATTTTCTTCTTGGGGTTAAAGCCCCAAAAGATGGATACCATTTGAGCTTATACACGGCTCTCACCTAACACATCATTAGGGCCTTGTGGTCTCAATCAAGTTTATGTGTCTACCTATGCTAAGGTACTTTGTGGGGCTATAGGCCTAAATCCCACATGTGCGGACATAAAGAATGTATTCAAACGGAGACCCTCACTAGGATCCTTAGAATAGAAGCTACCCGGTTCACCCCTAAAAGTGTGATAATCCAAGTGCAAGGAGGATATTAACTATAATCACCTAAAAATTGTCACCAAAACCATAAGCCCTAATCTTAATTATTCATCAAGAAAACCTTAATTTTGATCAAATTCCCTAAGTCCTAACCTAAGTTAATTCAATTCATCAACCTGATTTGATCTATATCCCACTTGATTATTGCACTTGATCATTAATTAATTAATTAATTCTTAAATCCTAATGTTATTGGAAATTAAATTGATCATATGCTATTTATTCAATTAATGTTGATTAAATAAATGGAAGTTGTCAATTAATTACAAACAAAAGAATTAAATTGATTATTACTATCACATTTTAAGGAGAATACATTAAGATCATTTAATAATTCTAAAAATGCATTTATGTCATCATCCTTTAGTTAACTAAATATGATTTTGGATAAAATTCAGTTAACCAAGTCACATTTTGGAAACAAGTTAGTTAATTGGAAAACTAGTCCAGTTGACTTGATAGTTAATCTAGAAGTTCCCACAAACCAGTCTAGTTGACTTACTGGTAGATTTGGAAGTTTCCACAATGACTGATGCACCTTTAGAGTTAACTGATTCTTTAATATAACTAGGCCTCATTTCTTCACAAAGGATCCAGATTTTAAATTAGAGTTATGTTGTTGTTTTAAATTCATAGCTATTTGCATATTTCATAGTTGATTACCAATTGTTTAGTTATTTTATTGTTTTAGCATTATAGATTCATTATTGAATCAAACTAGGATAGGAACAACTCATTTTTCTTAATTGGATTAACTCTTAGATAATTAGATTAATCTTGCATCTACATATAGTTTCATTCAAATCCTTCATTTAAATTATGTTGTGGTCACTGAGTTTGCAATGATTTGAGAGCAAACTCATACTCGGATCTACTAGAAGGCAAAGAGTCACCTTAACTAGTCTTAGTTTAGATCAATTTGGTTTCATTAGTTAGATTAACTATTTAAGGATTCATTGAAGTGTTGTGTTAGTTTAGATCATACATTTTCACAAACACATTTATGGTGCCCAACACGGGGCAGAAAAATCAATTTTATGTCTTCACATTTATCATTTTTGTAAATATAAAGGTTTTGTCCATACTTTGGTCACATCTTCTCATAGGAGCATCCTCACAGGCTAGTACGAGCCTAGACTAAAACTCGTATCAGAAGCAAGTGATTCTCATACTAGATCCTATAGATTCTCATACTAGAATCTGGTCCAATACTGCACTATCTGATTATAGATTCTTGACACTTTGGCTGTACCTTGGCTCTATTTTCTCGTATGAGCATCCTCAGAGGCTAGCACAAGTTAGAATGGTCTCTCATATGAGAATTCATGGATACTCATATTGAACACTGTATATTCTCATATGAGTCTGTCTCAGTCTTTTTTTAAAATAGGAAGGATTCTTCTCTGATTTTTGGATCTCTACAATTGTTTCTTTAGCTAAATTTGACAAGGTAGTATCCTATTTGGTTTCTGTGTTTTCTTGGCAGCCTAAAAAGCTCATGCAAGATGTTTGAATTGAAGGTATTGATATAATATCTAAATATTTTTGTAGGTCATGTATCAAAGAGCACAAAAAGGAAACTACTGATGAGTTTGATGCAGGTTGCCTATGGTGAAATCAACTAAACATTTTATTTTCTTCAATATTTTTAGGAACCTCACATGATAGACTTGTTAAAATGAATAATTTCTTGATGTGCTTATGAGTGGTGAAAAGGATAGGAGACTATTCTCTTTTCCCTTTAAGGGAAAATTAGAAATCCAGACCATTGTAACTATTCTTTTCATTTATTGTATTCTTTAAGATGGGCCATTCCAAGTGGGAAAAAGTAATCACCCTTGGAGAATGACCCATGTGAGAATGAAGTGTAAGCCACACCACTCCAACTTGTGTTAAACAAATTGATTCTTTGAGGCCAAAGCCTCAGAAGATGGATTTCATTTGAGCTTATACACAACTCTTGCCTGACCACATAATAGGGCCTTAGAGTCTAAATCATGTTTACATTACTATTGGTGCAAAAGTCCTTTGTGGGGCTCTATGCTTAAATCATGCTTGCATAGACATAGAGAGTGAGTTATAATAGGAGACCCTTACTAAAATCCATAGAGTAGCATCCTACCTGGTTCACTCGTGAAAGTGGGATAATCCAAGTGCAAGGCAGATAGTAAGTCCCCCAAGATACTCATCATATCATATCCCCATTATCATTCGGAGTTGGATAATATGAAATCATTATACCCATAGTGTGATTGGTGGTGGTCATATTCTAATTAGCTATTGAATGTGTACCTAAGTCAACAAGCAAGGATTTTCCCACTCAACCAATTGACTATAGGGATTAGGAAGTGCTACTTGTTCAAATGTGTTTGTTGAGTTTGTACACTTTGAACATTTGACAATCAAACCTTGAAGCAAAAATTTAAAATGATCTGGTAAAAATGGAAAATGAAATGAAAACCTTAACAGTTGGCAAAAATCCAAAATTGATGCAAGGACTTCCGACGATCATAACTTTTGACTCGGTTGTCCATGTTTGCTGAAATTTTATAGGTGGATTCTTTAGGAGATGCCATTTGGACTGTTGATTGAGCTTAGCTTGGTAGGTAATCATTTCAACATCTTTTCAGGAGCTAGAAACTTCCTTTGGGCCTCCAAAATTGGCTTTTTGTATTTTTGTTTTAGTTTTTAGAAAGTTGTGTTTTGCAATAACTTTGAAATCATGTTTCTAATCTCAAAGATTAGTTGGCAATTATTCTTATCTTAGTTTAGGGCAGCTTTAGGAAAAAAATCATCTTTTTAGGAGTTGTTTTGAAAATTACCAAAAATGACAAAAATATGGATTCTGTGAAAATGTGCCAAAAATGGTAATTTTTGAATTTGGTCAAATTGGTGTTTCATGTTATTGAAAGACAGGGATTATTTGGATGAATATGAAGAATTGAGAATTCTGAAATAATCTATTGTGTCTTCATGTATTCTTTATGATACTTCTTCCTTCGGAAGGGTGAGCTTGTCATAGCCAGTGTTAGTCATAATACGTTGATAGTATGATCTCCACTATCATGAGTTCTGACATGTTGGTTTAGTCCTTTGATCAGTTATGTCATCTTTAATCATCCTTATCAATCATCCTTCTTTGAGTCGTGAGTGCATTATCATCTAGGTTTCTTAACCTTGACTCGAATCTGAGTAATTTTCATCTCCTTCTTGAGTGAACATTACCTTGTTGTCATCATCATTTACCTTGGACTTATTTACCAAATCAATTTTACTTCATCACCTATCATATGATCCATTGACTCATGCCTATGCAAACCAGGAATCAAAAACAAAAATTTGATCTCAAGAACAATTCTCACATCATACCTTCTCTCCAATCTCCTAAACAAGCACAACAAGAAAATCTCATAATGGCTCAAAATAAATGGGCTAAATCCTACATTCCTACCAAGGAAGACTAGATCCTTCTTGCAGACATATCAAAACAAATCCAATCTATGAGATCTCAAATTCAAGACCTAAAGGAAGAAAATGATACATCATCCAACCAGTACTCATTGAGATCACTTTTCTCTTCCTTCTATGATCATGATTCATCCATATCTTCATCCTCCTCAAATAATAATGCTACTTCACAATCTCACATTGATCTCATCTTTGATCAAGAACATCTTCATAACCGACCTATCTTTGATCAATAATCTATTGTACCAATTCATGATAATCCAATCTTTGATCAAGAAAATGAAGGTGATACATCATATTTAGTTGAGAGTCTTTTATATCAGTCATATGATAGCAATGAATCAAATCCTCATGATCTTGAATCCAACATCTCTACAAGTCATGTAGATATATCATTTACTCCTTTGGGAAAATCCATTGAATCATCTTTGGAAGAGCTTCTTGAACACAATCTCATCATGCTTCCTCAAATCACTTCACGTGGTGTTGTATTCTTGAGAAACTATTGTGACTACCATTAAAATAATGAACATGATACTTTAGATTGCATGGAGTTTAAACATAAAATCCAAGATCTAATTGATGATGACATAATAGAAATTAAAAATCCTAATGAATCATCTTAGAATGAAGATACTACTCTCAATTAAGATCAAACTCATGAAATTATGTCTAGTAGTGTTTCTCATTCCACATCTACTTCTTCCAACATTCATGCATCTCCTAAAGAAGAAAATCTAGCCAACATACCTACATCGAACAAAGAACCTAATTCTTTTCATACTAACTATGTTTATCCTCAAGGGTGTAATACCCCAAAAAAGGGCTATAGGACCATCGACCTCCTACATCGACAAATTGATCAAAATCGACACAAAATTCCTAACCAAAGGCACATCGACACATCAAATCATTGAAACCCTAATCAATTTTATCTCGCTTCTACTGCAGGGAATATTCCTTAAATATTTCTAATTTCTCCTAATTATCTCTAATTGAATATTATTTGGTGATAAATGACATTATTTATCCTAAAGTTAATTAATTGAATATGTTGAATACATGATTAATTAATTTAATTTTGCCACTTAATTATTTAATTAGATTTAATTCTATTTATTCCTAATTAATATTATTTAATTTGACAATAAATAAAAAATCCTACAAATAATTGATTAACTTCTTATTTAATTAATTAAATCTAGTAGTCAGATTTAATGATATAGTTTTGGGATAAAGTTTGATTAAATAATTGATTAACCCATAAATCAGTTATTTTAATTCAAAAATCAATTAAGTTGAGAATAATTCACTTGAATTATTAAATTAATTCATAATTATCCATGCACATTCAAAAAAGCATTTAAACTCTAAATCAATAAATCAATTCAATTTGTTATCTTTTTTAACTCAACATCTATTTTGAGTTAAAAAGTGATCTAAACTTCTGATTTGAGTTAAAAAGTTGATTTTGCATGATTTTTGTGAGTTAACTAATTCTAATTTCCTGATAACTCAACAATCAATCTGAGTTAATCAGGGAGAGATTTTTGGCTTTCAACGAGTTCTCAAAAATCCTAGATTTCTATATAAACAAGGCTCAACCCTTCACAAAAGATCCTTTAACTGCACTTTCAATTAATGGGAGAATCAAGCACTTGCGAACAGGCGATTGTGAGATTTTTGCAATTTCAATTCATTGTCTTCAATTCATTCATAGCATTTCATAGCATTTTTAGATTCATTTTCAATTCATTTCAATCCATTTTAGATCAATTTCATATCAATTTTTCATCATATTGCATAGAAAATCAAAAAATACAGATTAATCTGCATCCATATTTTCATTGCTTTCATCATTTCAAATCCTTTGTTTAGGTATTGCATTGTCACTGGTCTCAGTCATAATTTGAGAATATCAAACTCATACCTACTAGAAGGTAGTAAATCGCCTGGTTAGCATAGTTTATTTATTTTGTAGATTTCTTAATTTGCTAACTCTAATGTTTTACTGAAGTGTTGTGTCCACAGCTAGGTACAAAATTCACACACACATTTCTCGCACCCATCATGGGGCCCTACAATGGGTTTCCATTTCTAATTCTATCATTTTCTGACAATTTCATTCAAGCTTCAATTTTTATTTTATTTTCCTCCGTACGATTTTGTATGACATTTTAGAAAGTCATATCAGAGTCTTCTGGTTGTCATATGACAAATGACACTATGGATTGTCATATGGGTTGTTATGTAGTGTCATCTGGAAGATAAATTGTCATATGAGAATAGACCCATTGTCATATCATTTCTAGATTGTTGTATGGGAAGTTGTAGAAACTTGTACGAGTTTTGATGCCAGTTTTACATAATCGTATCATGTTTTTGAGCAATTTTTGGAAGTTTTGATTTCAGATTTCTATTGACAACTAATGCTAATGATTGATACTTGATGTTTTTGATCTGTTGTTTCTAAAAATTTGCTGGTCAAAGGAAGCTCGTTCTACAAAAACTTTCGATAAGTGGTTTTGCAGCATAACATTAGGTTGCAGTGCTTTGGATTTGAGGTATTTCACTACATCTCTATAACATTTTGATTTTGGGAAATAAAATGAACCTCTCACATGTTTATCTTGAGTGTTTCTTGCTTTCATAGATCACACATTCATTTTTTCTCTAAAGGAAACAAGGAATCTAGATTTGCTTTCTTGCATATATGTCTCACATAGTAATTAGGCCCTATGAACACTATTTGTGGTGTTCTTGAGAGAGTGGGCTTTATTTTCTTGTTTTACATGCGAATCTCTTCTCGAAGATAGATCCCCTTATATATAGGGAAGGACTTGTTATCATCTCATAGTTTTACTTGGTTTAGTCTTCAATCTTTGATGGTACATTTTCTCTTGGTCCCACTTAGAGAGATCAGTAGTCATTATTGTTGACATACAAACCTTGGTGAGGTGGTTTCAATTTAGCATGTCAATCAATCTGCTTGTTGTGTTTGGGTGAGGTGAAGAGGCTAGAGGATTATGCTCTATTCCCTTTTGGGTGCATCAAAAACCTTGAACCCGAGAAAAGTCCCCATGTGGTCCATTTTGTGAGTCTTCCTTGTTAGAGAGGGTTAACCATAGTGGACATTCCCTTTATTGGGTAAACCATGTGGATGGAACCTCAAGTAGTAATAGCCATTTTTGTCGTGGTAGCAATAGCTGCTATATAAATGTCCTTGTGGAAGAAATCTCTACGGGTGTAGTTTCTTATTGGGCTGTTAGATCTCCTCATCATCTCTGATTGATTAAATTCTCAGAATGTGTCAAAACCCCGGTGCATCTGGATTGGAGTTCGCCCTCTTGAGATTGCAAAAGTTAAAGAGTTGACCATTACTACGAACCATAGTGCAACCAACTTTTTTTATTTTCTAAGACTATGTGCATGATTGTAAAACATTTTGAGAACATACACAAGTAGAATTCTTAGGGAGTAGGATACTACGTCACTATTCTTGTTCATGTGCAAGGTTTCTTTGTCCCTTGATCATTGTTTGAAGACAATTGTTTGCTTGAACTCCCTAATTGTTTTCTTGTGTGCCTGATCCATGCTAAAAATTTGTTAATGCATCTAGTTGGTCATTTAAAATGAACAAATCCAAGGAAAAACACTACACATATCTTCATAACTTGGGCCAAAAAACTTGTGAAACAATTGCTATCAAAATCAACCAACAATCTGAAAAACTTGTAAAATTTGAAGAAAAATCCTTTTCTAGTGTAAACTGTCATCTTGTAAATTCAAGAGTCGTATGAGTTTTTGCAAATTGTCCTATCAGAACCCCCAAAAAGTTGTACGGGGAATCCTATATTGTCGTACGAGTGTTGTCAAAAAACCTTAACCAAAATTAAATCCTGGAGTCATTTGTCATAGGAATTTTTCCAATTGTCGTATCAGACCCCATCCTGACTCATACGAGCCTGGAGAAAGCCATAAGAGAGTTGTGTCAAAATCATCAGAAAGCTTTAAAATTTGTCAAAAATTTAATCATTGTAGTCAACCACCAGATTCTATTAGAATATTCATTGTGTTAGGAACAGAGAAGAAAAACTAGAAAAATCTAATTCATTTTCCTAAATTGGTCTCTGGAGTTTGATCTAGTCTTCTGATTTATCGATTTGAATCACATTTCATCTTGTGTTGAAACCTTGTCAAAATCATCTTCAAATTCAACCCTTAAAATGTCTAAGTGTTGTGAGCTTGTGTCCGCTATCTTTTGGGCATCTACCCATACATCTAGTGCATAGTATCCTACACTTACATCCAATCAATCTTTTCATCAATCAACCAATCCAATCTTGACAAGGTTGCATCATTCAATTTTTCTCAAATCAGGTCATTCATCAATTGTCTTAATCTTGTTCTTCTGATTAACTCGAGGTTAATGGTGGAAACTAGAGCTTCCTCACACAAAAAACCTAGAGAAGAACCAAAATTATCACCTTTCTCTTCTTACATTGTTCAATCCATTAATCAACCTTACAATATAACTCATTATGAAGAAGATTCTCTAGGTAATCTACATCTGAAAAAAGGTTATTCTAATCCTCCTCAATCAACCCACGGAGGTAATCAATCAATTCCACATCAATCAATCCCAGGAAGTCCTCACAACACCACAATGTCTCAAGGAGGAGAAAACCAAGGCTCCCAAGGTCATCACTCTAATCATGGTGGAGATCCCAAACCAACACTATCTGAAGTTGAATGATATAGAAATGATGATTCCTTTCAAAAATTAATGAAACACTTCTTGCAAGAAGAGAAAGAGGCCTATTTCTTACACCTAGCTCGACAAGGAGCTAAGCTTCCTCAAGAATTTAATGTTGATAATATCATCACACAAGAGGAAGAAACTCCCATCATAGCCATGATGAAACAGATGCATGCCATGCAAGTTAAGCTCAACAAGTTGGAAAAAGAGAAGGAACCTAAAGAATTCCCTATGGAGGCTCTATGCCCTTTTCCATTTGATAAAAACTTATACATGCTGCCACTCCCAAAAAGAGGGGAGATACCAAAATATGACAAATATAATGGAAACTCTGACCCCCAAGATCATGTCAAAGAATTTTGTACTCAATCCATGGAGTTTATGCATGAACCAACCTACTTAATGTGTCTTTTCCAATGATTGCTGGGAGGAGCAGCCATTCATTGGTTCTCTAAGATGCCTCCAACTATCAAAACCTTTGATGAGATAATAAAACTATTTTATCAACAATACTCCTACAACATCCAACATTCGGTCACCATGATTGATATCTGCAATCTAAAACAAAACTCATGAGAACCCTTCCTGACTTTCCTCAAATGATGGAGGAAGAAGTTTTTACTTTATGCTCGACCTATTCCAGTAACTGAAAAAATTGAGATCTTTATCAACAATCTGATTCTAGAACTCAATTATCAGTTGCAAATGCAGAATCATACATCCTTTGATAAAATGGTAGAGAATTCCATCAAAATTAAAAATGTGCTTGTTTGAAAAGGAGACATATCACTTCATAAAGAAAACAAGTACGAATCAAGATCCAGTTCCAAAGACAAAGGCAAAATCTAGAACAAAAACAAGAACATTGTCATAGACGGTGTTGTTGATCATATCAGTGTTCCGCCTAAAGAACCTGCTTTTAATCTCATTGTTGGTACCCAAGCCATCAAAGCTTCTAAGATGAAAGCAACCAAATTAGCTAAAAAGTCAACTGACTATAAGCCTTGGGTTACAAAACCAAAGTGCGATTTCACTCCTCTGGGTGAGTCCTTGGAATCTGCCATGAAAACTCTATTAGCAAATAATATCATCACATTACCTGAGATCAAACCATATGATCCTGAAGTTAAACCTAAGTGGTGGAAAGAGACTGATTTATGTGACTTCCATCATAACAAGGGTCATAAAACCAACAACTACATGCATTTGAAACATCTCATTCAAGACAAAATTGACAATGGAGAAATTGTCATTGACAACCACAAGTCCAAAAATGATCATACAACATTCACAGAACCTTTTCTGAAACATAATTAGGGAGATTCATCTTCTAAGCCTAACATGGGTGCTAAAGTTAATTACACTTACTCTGGTAATAATGAAGTTATCAACATGGTTGAACCATGCCTGTCTAAATACTGTAACGTCACCACTATTGTCAGAAAAGACAGACATAACAAAACCACTAATGCAGTTACTAATCTCAAGCTCAAGCTACTAATCAAGGACAAAACTTGGGTTCATCTAATGCTCAAAAGGTTCCCTTAAATCTTGCATATGCCTCTAAACAAAGGACTACTTCCAAATCTTCCAATTGTAAAGAGTCCAAAGAGGTATCATACAACATCATACAACAATTACAACATACCAATTGTAAAATCTCCATGTTTGAGTTGCTTCACATGTCTCCTGCTCATCAAGCAATTCTGGACAAAGCTCTAAATAGTTCTAATGTTCCTAAAGACCTTGCTCTTGACAGATTTAAAACAATGGTGGGTCACTTGATGTCCCCTCAGTACATATCCTTCTCTGAAGAAGATGACAACTCATTGGGTACTCGCCCACATAATCAGCCCTTGAATATTGCAGTTTTAATCCAAAATTGTCATGTCAAACATGTGTTGATAGATGGAGGCACTGGTCTAAATATGTGTTCCTACAAATTGGTTACACAACTAGGATTTTCAGAAGATTCTATTGATCCTAAAAATAAGATAACCATAAAAGCATATGATGAACAAGAGAGAAATTCCAAAGGAGTCATTGTGCTACCTATCAGAACTAGGCATGTTATCAGAGATATCACCTATCAAGTACTAGATCTTCCACTAGCTTATAACATTCTTCTAGGAAGGCATTGGATACATGAGATGCAAGCTATCCCCTCAACATATCATCAATGTCTAAAGTTTCCTTATGAGGGAGTAGAGTTCACTATACCTGCAGACACATCAACATCTTGCAACGCCTTGAAAGAAAGTGCAGATAAGCTTGTTCCCCATAATAGAGAGTCCTTTACTACACAAATAGACATAGCATCTACATCTAAGATGAAAGACCTCTCAAAAGGAGTGAAAATCAAAGATACTGGCATGGGAGAATACACATTAGAACTAGTCCTATCTCTCACATCTCTCACACTTTCACCAAAGTCATATGGACAACCTTTTGAGAAAGAAAAACTATCAACAAAAGAACCTTAGGTTATCTTTAATGGAAGCTTTATCACAGAAAAAGTGTCAAAACAAGAAACTGAGGAAGAGGAAGTTGTGCTTGCCTAGTTATTCAAGGATGAGTCCCAATCACAAACTATTCAGAAATTTGACTCTAAAACATAGAAAGTTCATTCAAAGTCATATGGACGAGGAAACAAACTAATGACTAAAATGGGATATCATGGAAAAGGACCTCTAGGAGCACAAGGTAAAGGTCTCATGTCACCCATTTTACACTATGGCCGGGCAAACAAAGATACTACAGGTCTAGGCTATTGGAAGAAACCCTTCCATCTCAAGGGAAACTCTTCTCATGTGATAGAACATATAGAACCAGAAATAGACAACAATGAGGAAGAGGAAATAAACCAAAGCGACAAAGATGATTCAGATACTACATATGTTTTCCCCTATGAATGTGCTCCTCAAAATATTTTAGACATTCTCAAAGAGGAAAATGAACCTAAGAGAATCAATGTGGTAGAAACATAAGAACCTACTGTTGAACTAATGATAGTCGCCACACAAGCACTGGCTGATCCTGAAAATAAACAAGAGGAACAAATTAAACCTGTCACAATAGCTGAACATTTGGGACACAACAGTGATTTTGAGATAGACTCCCATGAATATGATTTCCACTCAGAATCTAAAGGAAATCCTACTTGGGGAATTTGTCCTGACTTTACCTAAATCCAATGTGAGTCTAGAGAAAAATGATGAACTTCACGAGTCTGATCTACCTACTGCTGAAGTGGAATCCAATAATGACGTTAACATGATTTGTGAACTAAATATTTTGAGTAGTAGTATCACCTTCAAATTTGATTCAAGTTAGGACCAATGATGACAATACTGTATGTGTGAACACAATCAGCTAGTCCTTTTTAGAACTTACGATCCAACACCCTGAGCTTATTAACCAAATGTCCAATGATCCAAACCAAGACATCCATACTTTTCGATCAAATTATGCTCTGGCATGTTACCTCAATGCAATAGAACCTATGATGACTTCCATAAGCAAACCTAGTGTTAGCATGGTAGAGTCGGATATCAAGTATCTCAGTCAAAAGAATAAAAGAAAAAAGAAAAGGAGTTCTAAGGGTGAAAACCACTATGTGGAAGTCTCATAACCTAAAATAGTAAAAAAAAAATGTATCCAAAGGTGAAAACCTCTCTGAGGCACCTAAGGATGAGATATTTGATGTCCTTTCAAGTCATTTGAAGGACAGATCTCTAGTGTTGATAGAACCAACTCAATCTATCAATTTGGGTACAATAGAAGAACCCCAATTAATTCATGTAGCTCAATCTCTGTCAGAAGAAGAAAAGAAATCATTTACCAAATTCTTAACAGAGAAGAAAATCAAATTTGCATGGAAATACTCAGATATGCCAGGGTTAGATCCTAATCTCATCATGCATCATCTTTCTATAGCCTCAGGATTCAAACCTATTAAATAGAAGTTGCGAAAAATGCATCCACATGTTGCACTCCTAGTCAAAGTTGAGCTAGAAAAGTTACTAAAAGTTGGATTTATCCGTGTCATAGATTATGAAGAATGGATCTCAAACATAGTTCCTGTTTCAAAACCAAACAAATCTATCAGAGTACGCACAAACTTTAGAGATGTAAACAAAGCATTCCCTAAGGATGACTTTCCACTATTAAACATTGATATGATAGTGGACATGACTATGGGCTTCGAAATGTACTCTTTAATGGATGGTTTTTCTCGATACAACCAAATCAAAATAGCTCCAGAAGATCAAGACAAAACAACTTTTACTTGTGCATGGGGTACTTTCTGCTGGAACGTCATGCCATTTGGTCTTAAGAATGTTGTTGCTACATATCAATAAGCTATGACATCTATCTTCCATGATATGATGCATCAAACTATGGAAGACTATGTTGATGACACCTTAGCAAAGTCAATGAAGAGATTAGAACATCTAACAAACTTGAGTAAAATATTGGATCGAATGGAAAATTTTAGTCTCCAACTAAACCCTAAGAAATGTGCCTTTGGTGTCACTTCAGGAAAACTTCTAGGCTACATTGTTTCAAAGAAAGGAATTAAAGTAGATCCAACAAAGGTCAAAGAAATCATGGAGATGCAACCTCCTAAGAACACTAGTCAAATGATAACCTTACAAGGAAGGGTACAATCTATTAGGCGCTTCATATCTCAGTTAGCAGACATATCACAACCTTTCACAAAAACATTATATAAAGTTGTGACCTTCTCATGGATTGAGGAATGTGATATCTGGCAAATCCTCCTATTCAAGGAAAGTCATTGAGATTATATGTATCTACCATGGATACATCACTAAGGGCATTACTAGCACAACATGATGAAAACAAGAAGGAGAGAGCTATCTACGACATTACTAGAACACTGGTAGCTTGTGAAAAGAACTATTCAATGATATAAAAAGCATGTCTAGTTTTCATCTTTGCATCATAGAAGCTAAGACACTACATGTTAGCTCATAATATACAACTAATAGCAAAAATTTATCCACTAAAGTACTTATTGAGAAAAGCTGCCCTCACAGGTATATTAGCAAAATGGGTAATGCTATTGAGTGAATCTAACATAGAGTATGTTGAGAGAAAAGATATCAAAGGGAAAGTTATTGCAGATCAGTTAGTTGAAGCACAATTGTTCGATGATCAACCAATGCAAATGGAATTTTCTGATTCCTATATTATGACCCTATCTTCAAGAACATGGAAACTATTCTTTGATGGATCCTACACACAGAATGGGTCAAGAGCTAGTATACTATTCATAACACCTCAAGGTTACTCAATTCCATAAGCATTCAGAATCAAATTTCCTTGTACCAACAACATAGATGAGAATGAAGCTTTACTAAATGGTATGAAGATAGCACTAGAATGGAGAGTAACAGAGCTATAAATTCATGGAGACTCACAACTGGTCATACACCAAGTTAATGATGTGTATCAAATGAAGGATGAGAAACTTGTTCCGTACAAATGCATGGTAGATGATCTAAAGAAATACTTTATATCTATCACGTTTGAACAAATTGCTAGAATGGAGAAAAAGGTTGTTGATGTTATGGAAACACTATCATCTTTACTACAATAGCCCAAACATGAGCTACGCTTTGAGTTCCTAGTGGAAGCACTGTCATTCCTTGCCTTTTGATTGTCTAGAAACCAAAATGATATGCACCATTGTAGGTTATGATTCCTCTTGATACCAACATTTATATTCCTACCTTCACGACCAAATCATTCTTGATTCTTTAATAGACATGAGAAACATTACCTTATTCAAAATGCATCATGGTATGTCATCATTGGTATTGATCTATACAAATAGAGTCTCGATGGTACACTTCTTAGGTGTTTAGAACATGAAGAGTCCCAATGTGCATTAGAGGAAGTCCATGAAGGTATTTGTGGATCACATTCCAATGGTTTAACACTAGCTCAAAAACTCATTAGGGTTGGGTACTATTGGCTAGACATGGAAAAAGAGGCTGTTAAATATGCTAAGAATTGTCAGAAATGCCAAGTCTGTGGTTACTTGATACATGCACCAGGGAGAGATTTGATTCCCTTTACAACATAATGGCCTTTTCAATAATGGGCATTTGATATCATAGGAGATATCTATCCTCATTCATCAAATGGTCATACCCATATTATCATAGCAACAAATTACTTCACAAAATGGGTAGAAGCAGTGCCTTTGACACAAGCAACTAGCAAACAAATCTCAATGATCATCCTGAACTACATCATTTGTCAGTATGGTATCCTGCACTCCATCATCACATACAATGGATGCCAATTCAAGAACAAGGACCTAGACTCCTTATGCTCTAAATTCAAGATCACTCAACATTGGTCATCCATTTACTATCCTCAAGGGAATGGACAAGCTGAAGTGTCCAATAAGAATTTATTGAAAATCCTGCATCGTACAATTAATAAGATAGGTAGAGACTAACACCTGATGATGAATCCAACTCTTTGGGCCTACAAAACAAGTATCAGAATGCCCACTAGGGCTACTCCCTTTGTTTTAGTATATGGGGCTAAAGCGGTACTTCCTATTGAGGTTGAAATCCTATCACTAGGAATCAGAATGCATGGTCTCATAACCGATGATGATTATAGAGTGTTTAGGTTACAAGAACTTGAACTACTAGATGAGCACAAACAAGCTGCATGTGATCATCTCAAAGTATATCAGAAGATAATGTCTAGAGGCTACAACAAGAAAGTCAGACACAGAGAATTTCAGGTTGGCAATCTAGTCTTGAGAGAAAATCCTAAAAATCAATCCCATCAAGAATGCAAGGGGAAGTTTGAACCCAAATGGTTGGGTCCCTTTGTTATCACTACTGCTTTTGGCTCTAGAGCCTATCAACTCTCAATGACTTAAGAAGAACAGCTCCGAGAACCAATCAACGTTCTCTATCTGAAGAAATTATATTCCTAAGGCATTCAATTTATGGTAAAATATCCTGAAAAAATTAGAAAGATTAGAAAAAGTGCTGAAAAAATGATCATCTTGGTGAAAACCTAGCAATAGGTGCCTTGATGTATCACAAAAAAATAAATAAAATAAATAAATAAATAAAATATAAAATTTATGAAAAATACAAAAAAAAGAAGAAAAAGAAAAGTGCCTTGGTGAAAACCTGGTAAACAGGTGCCTTGGTAGCAAAAATAGAATCTCTGCCAAGATGGTGAAAACCTGGCAAATGGGCTCCACTTGTATCAAAATGCTTCATCTATCAGTGCAATCTTGGTCTTTCTCATCTTTTAGTCATGCTTTAGTTTGTAGATATCTCTTGGTTTGCTTTCACATCCTATTTTCAATAAAGTCAGTCTGAGCACAATCCAACACAAGTGTCTGTATCCTATAAAAGCTTCAACTTGGGGGCAATCAACATCATATCCTATGGTCCTCAATATCTTTAGACAAGTCATATCCAGTCAAAGTCCTTCCCAAGCTATGTTTGAGTCGGTCAGTCAGTCTTCTCACCAGGAAAGGATTTTGCACCTTACAACAAACAAACATCAACAACAAATTGAAAACAATTTATGTGACATGCTTAAATCTTCTTGTATGCTAGCTAATTCACATTGAGATTTATGAATATTCTATCCCCTCAATCTCCTTGATGATATCCTTTATAGGATTTAGAGAGTGATGACTGTGGGCATAATCTTTTCTTTATTTTCTACTTTGAGTGAAAACCTAATAACTTTGGAAATTCTGGATTGAATTGGTGTCCACTATAAGTGCCTCCATCATGTATTGGATGGCCATGTGTACCTCGACCATCGATACCTAGATGTTTCAAGGAATTTTGATCTAAATTTGTCTTTTTGAGTGATTTCTACTTCTCTATTGTGAAACATGTTGATACCCAAGGATGTGAATGATAAAGGGTCACTGCGGGTAAATTCACATGAGAATGAGAATGATCTCTCCTTTTCTTATTGTGCTTGTTTGCAAGGCATATTCAAGTCATCACAACATTTATGTTCTGATGCTTATATAAATTGCTATATCAAAATGGACATGATATTCAGGTCATCCTAGCTTTTGTGCCTTAATGCTTATATCTAAATCCAACATAATAAAACAAAAATCAATATTCATATGTTCATGGTTGCCTAACTAGTGGACATTGTATCGATTTATCTAGTATTATCTAAATAAAATATCCAGTCATGAAAAAGACCGACACATGATCAGTGACTAAGTCCTAGGTCCTAGGTCTGCATTTCATTTTGCACTTTTCTTGATTGTATTTATCTCAGCTTGATGCTTAATAATTCTCCAAAACTATGCTAAACATGACACAATGATTGAGCTTCGTATGAAGGTCCCCTAAAACTAAATCCGCAAGTAGTCACCATCCTGGATTATACATCCGTTTTGACAATGACTGAGCACTTGTCTTCTTCATGTACCTACAAAAACAATATCATGTGTATTGTTGCATTTACATTATATTTCCATTGCATACATATATGAAAAACATACATTTGCATTTATTCATCTACTGTCTATCATGGCATTGCATGTTCATACATTTGAAAGGAAACATTCATTACATAATCCATACATTCCACAATAACATAAGCATTTCATACATTTGCATCATATGATATTACATCATAAACCAAAATGACAAGTGCATATGAAGTCACAACCAAAAATTGATCTCATATATATATCAGAATATTGTCATCATACATGGGGGTGCACTGATGGCACTATGTACAAAAGAATGAGCTTCAATGAGCTATCAAGATATGAGCAAAAAAGGACAAAAATAGAGAAAAAGAACAGATCAACTATATGCCTGATCCTCAACATCTGGTGCTACTCCTCCTGCAGGTGGGTTAGCACGAGGAGCCCTAGCTCCCTCAAAATCAATCGTATATTGGGAGTAGGAAGTCATCCTCTACCTAGGTGGAACAATAGAATAATATGTAGATACATAGTAAATAGCGCTCTTAGTCTGATGAATGACCTCTTCCTATAGGTGTCTAACATCAGCCTCATGCTCTCTTAGATGCCTCTCATGATCTCTAAGTTGCACCTCAAGAGTGGCACTGTGTAGTCTCTGGTCTCATAACTGCTACCTCAATCATTGGACAACATCTTGAGATGTCTATATCAATCCTGGATTTTCCTCTCCAGCTACACTCTCGGCCTCATCCATAGGTTGCTCAGTACTAGCCTTTGTCTGCACCTTGTGGTGATGAACCTCTATGCCAAGATAAAAATCTGGAGCATCTTGTACATCCTCCATAGGAACATCCCGATGTGCTCCCAAGACCTCCTCTGCACTACCCACACTGCCAATTTTCCCACCCTCACCTCTAGCATATCTCCTCTATAGAACTGTAGGCCTGCTTGTTGTAGAACTTTGAGGGTGAGGGGGTCTCATCTATCTTGATGGCCTTGGTGGGGTCATAACTTCTCTCAAACATGGTGGTGTTGAATGTGCAACTAGGATTTACACCTCTCGGCGTCTTTGGCCTTTGCCCATAGGGGCACCTATGACATCCTCTACATCGTCCATCATAGAGATGAGCTCTGTAGGATATGAAAATCTCCTAATGGGGTGCCCTTCTATCCACACCATGTATGCATTAGTCACTCCATCATCAGAGATCTACACCATGTAGTCCCAGTCACGGCTGATATATCCCTTGTACTCCAAGCTGCACTCTGCATAAGACAGTCGAGGTGACCACCTAAGTCCAAGCTCTGGTACCATCTGAGCATATGAAGTGAAATCCTATGGGGCAACCTAAATAATGCCATACTAACACAAGGTAGGGAGCAAGAGGGGCCAAAGGATGGCACACCCTAATGATCCAAGCCTACAACACACATGCAGAAGCAACAAACAACAATAATGAGAGAGAATGCCAGATCATTCATATATTATCATCAATGGAATCACACATGTCAGGCTGTAAGGCCTTCCCAGTTATGGCCTAATATTACAATGAATCTCAAAAGTCCTCAAACATGGAAGGATCTTCTATAAATCTCCAATCTAATGTCAATTATCTTCTATCAAAAACTGACTCCCTAAACTACAACCAAACAACTACATTTATACAAGAAGCTACTGAGCTTAGTTGGCCTTCAGATCCATAATCAATGGAAGTAATGGTCAAATCTAGGACCACACACTTCCTAATGATGTATTCTAACATTAAATCCATGATCCAATATAAATGCACAAGTCGGCCACAATAGGAAATAAAACTAGACCCGTCGGTAAGCACAATCACTGAGCAGCAGACAGACAACACCGAGTGCCATTGAAATAATCAACCACCTAGGAGAGAACCGACCACACTCGATAACCAAAGGAAACTGACCAACTCGGTCAAAGCAGGAACTGAGAAACACAGACAAACTCCAAAATTTTTTGGTGACACAGGATTGCCAAGGACCCAAGATGTTCCTGCATCAGACACCTGGGGTTAATTTGAAATGATTCTCCAAATCATGTGCTAGGTCTGGTTCGAGCTACATCCAACTCATACTATGAAATCCATGAACTATCTTCCATCGGTCTATTCTTCCACTTAACCAGATATTCCATATACTATTTTCCTCTTGTACTTTTGCCAACTCTTTCCTTCAAAATTTGTTCCACTTCATCATTCTTCTTCTTAGGATATTCTATCGGAACTATCACTTCTTCATCAGGTTCATGATACTCATACAAATCAGCAATGTTGAAAATCGGTGATATGTCCATGTCATCAGGTATCTCAATTTCATATGCATTTCCATTGTCAAATCTCCTCAAAATCTTGCAAGGTCCAAACTTCTTCATCTTCAACTTCCCATATGTTCCAACAGGAAATCAACCTTTCTTCAAATGAACCATCACTTCATCACCAATATCAAAAATTTTATGTCTTCTTGATCTATTAGCTCTGTCTTTGTATTTCTAATTACTATCTTCCAGCTTCAGCTTCACATCCTCATGCAATGTTTTTATGTACTTAGCAAATTTGACTCCTTCAGCACTTTTCTTATTCTCATCAGCAATGTCTCTCAAATCAGATATTCCTCTCAGTTGTGTGCCATTCACAATCTCAAATGGTGTCTTTCCTTTACTCCTATTCATTGAATTATTATATGCAAACTTTTCTTGTGCCAACACAAAATCCTAATTACTCGGTGTGTCTCCAACTAAACATCTCAAAAGATTTCCCAAAATTTTATTCACAACTTCATTTTTTCCATCGGTTTGTGGGTGAAATGTAGAACTATATTTCAACTCAATGCCAAATTTCTTCCAAAGTATTTTCTAAAAAAATCCAACAAATTTACTCTCTCGGTCAGAGATAATACTCCTCGGTAATCCATGCAATCTGACAATTTCCTTAAAGAAAAGATCTGCTACATGTACTGCATCTGATGTCTTTCTACAAGGTATAAAATGTGCCATCTTAGAAAATCTATCCACAACAACAAATATAGAATCATTACCTCTTAATATCTTTGGTAAGCCAAGAACAAAGTCCATACTGATGTCAATCCAAAGTTTCTCAGGAACAACAATCGGTGTATACAATCTAGTATTCTAACTTACTCCTTTTGCAACTTGCAAATTCCACAACTTTTCACAAATTTCTGAACATCTCTATACAACTGCGGCCAATAGTACTTCTCCTTAAGCAAATTCCATGTTTTATCAATGCTAAAATGTCTAGCCAAACCACTACTATGTTTCTCTTTTATCAAATTAGATCTCATTACTCCTCTCGGTATACACAACTAAATACCTTTAAACAACATACCTTCCTGAATAAAATATGCATCCCACTTAGTATCTTGTTGATCTGGAATTGGTGCTCTGCACTTTATCCATGGCTCAAAAAAATTAGGGTCATTTTCCTGCAAACCTCTCATCTCATCAAAACCAAGAACTTCAATTTTCATCTTGATCATCAAAGATCTTCTACTCAATGCATCAACAACTCGGTTAGTGACTCCACTCTTATGTTTCATCACAAATGTTTAACTCTGCATATACTCAACCCATTTCATATGTCTCTGATTCAACTTATTCTGACTACCCAAATATTGTAAAGCCTTATGATCAGTATATAACAAAAATTCACTCAATATCAAATAATGTCTCCATTTCTTCAGTGCTTGAACAATAGCATAGAATTCTTGATCATACATAGAATATTTCCTTCTAGCATCATTCAAATTTTCACTAAAGAAAGCAACAGGTTTATCTTCTTGACTCAACATAGCTCCAATTGCACTTCCACTTGCATCACATTTCACTTGAAATACCTTACTGAAATTAGGTAATGCCAAAATAGGTAATTCAACAACCTTCTGCTTTAGGGCCTCAAAACTTTTATCAGCTCCATGTGTCCACTTGAATTCTCTTTTGTCTCCTCTCATAGTCTTAGTCATAGCATTACAAATTAAACTAAAATTCCTTATGAACTTTCGGTAAAAACTTGCCAAACCATGAAATGATCTTACCTCACTAGCATTCATAGGTGTAGGCCAATTAAAAATAGCTTTAACCTTTTCAGGATCCATCTTCAAACCATCAGCTGAAATAACAAATCCCAAATACACAATCTCTTCTTTCATGAATGAACACTTTTTCAGATTTATCCGCAACTTCTCCTCTTTTAGTCTCTACAAAACTTGTCTAACATGAAAAAAATATTCTTCTCTAGTCTTACTGAATATCAAAATATCATCAAGATATACAATCACAAATTTACCCAAGAATTTCTTCAAAACTTCATTCATCAACCTCATAAAAGTACTCGGTGCATTAGTTAAACCAAAAGGCATAACCAACCACTCATACAAACCTTCCTTTCTTTTGAAAGTAGTCTTCCATTCATCACCTTCTCTGATTCTAATTTGATGATACCCACTTTTCAAATCAATCTCTGTGAAATACTTTTCTCCAGTCAAACTATCCATTATATCATCCATTCTCGGTATAGGAAACCTATATTTTACTGTTATCTTGTTGATTTCTCTAGAATCAGTACACATTCTCCATTCTCCATTCTTCTTCGATGCCAATACAATAGGTACTGCACAAGGACTCAAACTTTCTCTAATCAAACCTTTCTCCAACAACTCTTGAATCTATTGGTTCAATTCCTAATTCTCAGTAGGTGTCAACTGATGAGGTACCTTATTCGGTAAACTAGCTCCAGGGATTAGATCCATACAATGATCAATGCTTATTTTTGGTGGAAAACCATCAGGTACATTATCAGAAATGATATCACTATACTTAGTAGGTAACTTATCAATCTCCTTAGGGACATTATCCTCTATTTTCTTACTCAACTTATTAGGAATCAGAGAAAAACATACATCATTCCTCTTCAAAGAGTTAACAAACTTTCTTCCTTCCATCAAACATACTTTCATAGATGTGCAAACATTACTAATAGGTTCTTCCATCAATGGTAACAAGATTTATTTCTTTCCATCAGCCACAATAGTATACTTATGCAATCTCCCATCATATATAACATGTCTATCATATTGCTAAGGTCTACCCAATAAAATATGACAAAAATCCATAGGCATGATATCACATAACACATTATCATAGTAGTTTCCAATCTTCAAATTCACATAACATTGTTCACTTACTAGGAGTGTATGCTCATCTTTTATCCATGAAATCTAATAGGGCTTCAGATGTACCAACCTTTCCAACTGTAATTTTGTGACCATATCTTCAAATGCTAGATTCTCTGAGCTAACACTATCAATGATTACCTTCCAAACTTTTTCAGAAACTCTACATCTAGTCTTGAACAAACTTTTCCTTACTGGATCTTCCTTCTTGCTTTCATTCCACAGTGCTCTCCTTACCATCAAGTTATTTTCTTTCTCAGGTTCATTCGGTGACTCTTCTTGCACCAAAGAATTCCTACTGCTACCAACCTTCTTACTAGTTTGTGTACATTCAAAATATCTATGTCCTTCTTCTCCACAATTATAACAAATTCCTCATAAACTTCCTCTACCATAACCACCTCAATAGTTATTGCCTCTACCTCTAGAAATTTCACCTTTCCACTCGATCTTGCCTTTGTCCAGATTTGTCTTTTCTGGTTCAGATCTACCATTTTCACCATTAGATCTACCTCTTCCTCTAGGGAATCTACCACCATGACCTCTATGTCTTTGCCCATGTCTCTTGTTCAATTTCTCCTCAACCTTCAAAGCAAATTGATAAGCCTCTTCAATGTTCTCCAACTTGACCATGCTAATTTCCTCTTGGACGGAAACTCTCAAACCATTCAGGTATCTGTCGATTATTTCCACATCATCTTCATCATGTCCAAATCTGATATCTTATCTATAGAATTCCTCATTATACTCCTTTACCGAGCTATCTTTCTATCTCAAACTTTGCATTCGCCGAACTAGGTTAATCTAATAATCACAAGGTAAGATTTTTCCTTTCAACTTATTGACCATTTTACTCCATACCTTGATTTTGTCTTTTCCTTTCCTCTTTTGATCCAATTGTAGATGTTCCCACCATAAGGATGCATGACTTTTCAACTTTGTGCTTGCAATCTTCACCTTCTTATCCTCAGGAATGTTTTTATATTCAAAATATTTTTCCATCTTGGTGATCCAGTCCACCAATTCATCAGAATCTAGCTTTCCACCATACTCGGGAGGATTGAAATGTGGTGTTGACTTCAAACTTATCAAATCCTTTAAAAATATTTCTTCACCTTGATCCATAACAGGAGCAAAATTTGCATTTGCGTGTTCTTCTTCAATTTCATCATCACTAACATCTTCAAGATATATGCCTCTTCTCTGGGCTTTTTCTACTACTTCTAACCTAGCAGTAATCTGCCTTAGCATATCTATCAATCTTGGATCTACATCTCACCTCCCATGAACCATCTTGACAACCCTTTGCAATTGCAGGTCAGATCGTAATCTACTACCCCAAAACAATTTAACTAGGGCTTCAAGAGGAACCTACAAATCTAGATCTGCAGAACTAGATCAAGATCTCACCTTGCTCTGATACCACCCGACGCAAGGTAGGGAGAAAGAGGGGCCAAAGGATGGTGCACCCTAATGATCCAAGCCTGTGAGACACATGCAAAAGAAACAAAAAACAACAGTGAGAGAGAGAATTCCAGATCATTCATATATTATCATTAATGGAATCACACATGATGGGCTGTAAGGCCTTCCTAGTTACGGCTTGATATTACACTGAATCTTAGAAGTCCTCAAAAATGTGAGGATCTACTACAAATCTCCAATATAATGTCTAATATCTTCTATCAAAAATTGACTCCCTAAACTACAACCAAACAACTACATTTATACAAGAAGCTACCAAGCTAAGTCGGCCTTCAGATCCACAATCAACAGAAGTAATGGTCAAATCTGGGACCACATGGTTCCCAATGATGGATTCCAATATTAAATCTATGATCCAATATAAATGCACAAGTCAGCCACAATAGGAAACAAACTAGACCCGTCGGTAAGCACAATCACCGAGCAGCAGACAGACAATGTCGAGCACCAGTGAAATAACCAACCACCCAGGAGAGAACCGACCACACTCGGTAACCAAAGGAAACTAACCAACTTGGTCAAAGCAAGAACTAAGCAACACAGACAAAATCCAATTTTTTTTGGTGACATAGGATTGCCAAGGACCTGAGATGCTCCTACATCACATACTGTCTCCATACTCTAGTAATCATAAAATGCTCCAAAATTGTGGAAGACTAACCAATCAACATCTGACTCTGGGAAAAGAATCTAAACTAAACATAAGAGGTAGGCCATGCCTCTACCTGCAAATATGGCCACCAGGAAACAACAGTCATATCATCTAGCACGTGCCTCCAATACTCAATGCATCCCATCCTAGCTTGTGTGATATATCTAGAATATCTGTAAATCATCAGCTCTATGGCTACCTCTCATCCCTGCATATCAACCTACATATGGAGATGTGCTCCCAAGCCTAGATCTGTAATACAAGTGCTCCAGCTACAAATTATTTCACCTCATGATAAATAATCTCATGCATCTCAGAAAACATGTGTGCAAGAAGACATTGACCCTAATCAAGCTCAGCTGGAGTGGCCATCAATCATTGTACCTTAGGGGCCCAACCCATCAGAAAACCACATTGTTGTCAATCTGACATGATGATCCCTTCAATTATCCCAGCTATGATACACTCTAAATGGTGTGTCTGTCTATACCACTACACCAGGGTCTCCCATGAGATCTACTAGGCGATCTGATCATCAGCACCAAACAATTATCTAAATGCCACTAGACCTGCATTACCCACACTAATGTAGTCTAGGCGAGGGCCATGAAAATGAATACACAGTATCCTATAGACATCCTCTAGAGTCACTGTGATCTCCCCTATTGGGAGATGAAAGGTCTGCATCTCAGAATGAAAACACTCAACAAGTGCAGTCATCAGTCCATGGTTTACCCAAATGTCAGGTAACTAAATCAAATACTCAAAGCCATAGGTAGCTAGATGAACTCTGAGAGGATTAGGAAGTGAAATACATAACCTCTGAGTAGCTGGATATGAGATCTAAACATGTACATCAGGAAAGATGACCTACACAACACAAAACAGGGTAACCTATCAGTAACTTAGTCAAAAATTAGGCTCAACGCACAGAAAATGAGAAATTGGCAACTTTAGAAGGTGCATTAATGGCTAAGCAATCAGACTAAGAAATCAAAAAATTCAAAATTTTGACCTAAGGACATGAAATTCAATCACTATTTTTCATATGAGTTTTTAGACTGGCCTCAAAACTCGTACAAGTTACTACAAGGTCTCATATGACACTTAATAGTCATATGACACTATACAAGGTCTCACACGACACATAAGGGACACGATGAAATTTTGTATGGCATTTGGGTCCTCTTCATATGAGTTACACAAGTGACCCATACGAGTCTAGACATGGACTTGAAAACTTGTACGAGTCTTGGTGGACTGTCATACGAGTCTACTTGAAGCAAAAAAAGGAAAAATTGAAAAATGTGTAAAAAATTCAAAAAGTGCATAAAACATGGAAAACTTTATGCAGGACAAGCACAAAGGTCCACTTACCTGGTTGTCATACTAGTGAGGTCGCTGGTGGCATTGGCTACACTCGAAACAATGAGAGGACAATGGAACTTTCATCTTTGCTTAGAGGGCTCCACAAATTCACAAAAGACAAATGGTTCAAATGATTTGAAAATGACCCTTTTGGGCTTTATATGGGTTTTGACCTAATTTTTCAAAGTGCTCTGTTTTGCATGAAAAATGCACCTCTAGCTAATTTTGACATTCTAAACCTATTTTCGGGATCAAAATTGAAACCTAGTCAAACTTGGTCTTCAGGACCTCTAAACAATGTAGAACGCATCCCTGGACATGCATAATGTAAGGAATGAATGCTTGGAAATCATTTTGTAGCAATTGTTGCATTCATGACTATGATTGTCATTGATGTCAACACAGTGATCTTCTGGAGACTTGCAGAGAAGCAGATAGTGTTTAGATTAGCGCACATGGGATATTGCAGTTAGAGCTATGCGATGTTGAGGTTATATTCTTTGATATGTCATATGTCTATGGTTAAGAGCACAGATAGTAATTCATTTATTCATGAAAGTTATGAGCATTTTGGTGGAAGCAGTATTCAGGCAATGTTCCTAAGTAGCGATTTGTGGAAATCGGATGATATCTCCTAATCGGGATGGAATCTAGTTTTGAGCAGTTAAAGGGAAGTTGGAGACACATTGATAGTGATGTGGATGAGAGGGAAAACTTCAAGGTCACATGAGTGAAGATTTATTGTATTTGGAAGCCGACAGTTTTGTGTAATTTTGATGTAGCGTGTGGAAACTTTTATTTTGTAATTGTGTGCCGACTCATTTGTAATTATTTGAGTATGGTATAAAGGAAGGAATGTTTTTCCTTGTTTTAGTGTATGTATCGAAGCATGGTATGGTTGAATGTGAATGTATGCATGAAGTGAAGAAAAGAGCCAATGAAGTTGTGAAAGCAAAATTGTGAAGGAAGATATGCGAAGTACAGAGATCTGAAATTGAGATCTGGTGTAGCAATGAGTGGGGTTTGGCATAGTGAGGAGGTAACATATTTCATATTATTCTATTGAATAATCTTAAGGTCAGTTGGATAGTGTGTTAAGTGATCTTACCATTGAAGCTATTTGGGCAGTGGGTCCTTCTGTCTTCCATAACTCCTAATAGGGTTAGAATCTTTTAACAGGGATTCAAAATCTCCTAACAAGGATTCATATGTACTGAATGCATTTCATAAGACTCCTAACAGAGTCCATCCTTTCACAAGGAATATTCATATTAGTGCATCTTTTGTGGGCATCATTCCCACTGGGGTTTACTCTTTGATCAAGAGGCTCCCTAGTCAACATATCTTGTGTTATTGTGTCATTGTGTATGAATATCTTTCTATGGTTGGTAATTATATTTCTTACATGGTTAAATGTTGTTGAAGTTGATAAAAGTTATAATTATCAGATAACTTATTCATCCTCCCCCCTCTCATTTATCTTGGTGGAATTTACTTTCTAACAATTGGTATCAGAGCGGTAGGTCCTTGAAAGGAAAGTTTAACAGCTTAAGGAGATCCATGGTGAATTTTAGGAAAGAAAGCCCTAAGTTTGATGGAGTAAATTTTGATAGCTGGAAAGAGAAGATGAAGACACATCTACTATGTTTAGGACCAGTTTATTGGTTGATTACAAAGAATGATAAGACTATCATTGAAGAAGATAATCTTGAGACATTCTCTAATGATGAGAGAGATCTATTCATGTGTAACATACTTGTAAGAGAAGCACTTTTGACAGCACTACCAAAGAATGAGTATAGTCAGGTAAAATGTTTAACAAAATCTCATGAAATTTGGAAAGCTTTACACTCTACTTTTGAAGGTGATGAACATGCAAAGAAAGCTAGATTACATAATTGGATATGTGCATTTGAAGATATAAGAATGATGGAAGATGAATATGTTAGAAGCTATATTGGTAGAATGTCAAAAATTGTTGCAGGGATAAAATCTTGTGGAGGAACAAAGATAGAGAATGAAGTGATATGGAAAATTCTGAGGACATTGACTCATGTATTTAAGTAGACAACATAGATGATTAAACAAGTGATACCTTGTACTTCAAACTTTACAAGAGAGACTCTTCTTGGAAGATTGGAAGCAGCAAAAATGAACCTGAGGTTATCAGGAGACTTACCTAGAATGGAGACAACATTCAGTGCTCTTAGTGTTCACCCTACTTTGTCAAGAAGCATTAGTGTGAGTGGAGATTATGCTGGCAGTAGTAGATCTAGAAATGAAGAAGACAAGAAGATTGAAGAAGGTATTGCCTTGCTTGTGAAAAGAGAACCAGACGGTAAGAAAAATTTTAAATGTTGGACTTGTCAAGAATATGGTCATTTTGCATCTAAATGTCCTAAGAGAGTTAAAAAGTACAGAAGCAATTTCAAGCCTAGAAGATCTAAGGAATTTTATTATGCTAATGATGAAGATCTTGAAGCTAGTATAGAAAGAAGTCTAAGTGAAAGTGATACTGAGAATAATGATGACATAGGATTTGTAGCAATTAAAGAAGAAAATTTTGAATCTAATGTTAAGGAAGAAAAAGCCTTAGTTTCTCAAGTTGAAAAGAAAATTTATTGGATTATAGATAGTGGTTGTTCACATCATATGACTGGTGACATGAAAAAGTTCATAAAGTTTAACAATTATGATGGAGGAGTTGTTAGAGTTGGTAACAATGAACCTTGTTTGACTAAAGATATAGGATCTATTACTCTTGATGGAAAGACTCATATTGATGATGTTTACTTTGTGGATGGATTGAAACATAATCTTTTGAGTGTTGGACAGTTAGTTGATAAGGGATATCAATTTTGGTTTACTAAGAAAACTTGTGTGATAAAGGATAAAGATGGAAATTTGATTGGAACTGGATCTAGAACCAGAGGTAATGTATTTCAGTTGAATCCTACTGAGATGACATGTTTGATTACTAAGATTGATGACAGTTGGTTATGGCATAGAAGGTTTTGTCATATAAACTTTGATAATATTGTGAAGTGAGTACTACACTTGCAGTAAGGGATTTGCCTAAAATTATGAAGCCTACTAACATGATTTGCAAAGAATGTGTGATGGCTAAGCAGAAGAGAAGTTCATTTCCTAGTAAGAAGTTCACATCAGCAAAGAAGTTGGAGATTGTTCATACAGACTTGAGCGGTCCTA
Organism: Chamaecyparis obtusa; assembly: GCA_027943335.1. Classification (NCBI taxonomy): domain Eukaryota; kingdom Viridiplantae; phylum Streptophyta; class Pinopsida; order Cupressales; family Cupressaceae; genus Chamaecyparis; species Chamaecyparis obtusa. The sequence continues at coordinate 427,497 of BSBK01011690.1, read as the reverse complement.
CCAGGACTAGAGGATTCTATGGAGAAAGGTATTTTATGATTCTTGTTGATGATTTTACAAGAATGATGTGGATTTCATTTCTTAAAGAAAAATTTGAAGCATTTGATATGTTTAAGATCATTAAGAATAAAGTTGAGAATGAATCTAGAATGAAGATTAAATGTTTGAGATCTGATAGAGGTGGAGAATTTACTTCTAGAGAGTTTAACACTTTTTGTGAAGTGAATGGTATTAAGAGATAGTTTTCAGCCCCTAGAACACCTGAACAAAATGGTATTACAGAAAGAAGAAATAGATCAGTGAATGAAGCAACAAGAGCTATGTTATTTGAGAATGATTTGGCAAAAATATTCTAGAGAGAAGCAGTGAATACAACAGTATATACAATGAACAGAGTACAAATCAGAGCAGACACAGACAAGACACCTTATGAATTATGGTTTGGACATGCACCCTCAGTTAAGTATTTTAGAATTTTTGGAAGCAAATGTTATATAAAGAGAGATGATGATATTGGAAAGTTTGATCCTAGAAGTGATGAAGGAATTTTTCTTGGATATTCTTTGAAGAGAAAAGCATATAGATGTTACAATAAGAGAACTAAAACTATTGTTGAGAGCACAAATGTTAAAGTTGATGAGAAGTTCAAAATTTAGGAAAGAATGCTTGATTATGAATCTGATGAAGAAGCTCATCCTAAGCCTAACACTGAAACTACTGAGTTATTCTATGAGACCGACAATGAATTTTTGAATGAGAGTCATGCTGAAAAAACCAGACAGGAATCTAGACAAGAATCTATAGTTGAAGCAAGATCTGAGACTATGATAGCGAACAAGTATTTATCAAAACATCATCCCATTGAACAAGTTATTGGAAGTTTGGACATAGGAGTTCTAACTCGAAATAAGGTACATTTATGTTTGATTTCTCAAATTGAACCTAAATCTACTAGTGAAGCTTGTGAAGATGAACATTGGATTAATGCTATGAAAGAAGAACTAGATCAGATTTAAAAGAACAAGACATGGGAATTGGTTCCTAGACCTAAAGACAAGAATGTGATTGGAACTAAATGGGTATTCAGAAACAAGATGAATGAACAAGGAGAAGTAGTAAGAAACAAAGCAAGATTGGTATGTAAGGGATACTCACAACAAGAAGGAATTGACTATGAAGAGACTTTTGCACCTGTTGCAAGAATTGAAGTAGTAAGAATGTTTTTGGCATATGCAGCTTACAAGAAATTCAAAGTGTATCAGATGGATGTGAAGTCTGCATTTTTGAATGGAGAATTGGAAGAAGAAGTCTACATTGAGCAGCCTGAAGGTTTTCCTTTAACTCAAGAAGGAGACATGGTGTGTAAACTGAAGAAAGAATTATATGGACTAAAGCAAGCACCTAGAACTTGGTATGCAAGACTGGATAAGTATTTGCTAAATTTGGGATTTACAAAAGGTACAACTAATAGTAATCTTTACATAAAAGAAATTGAAAATGGTTTGTTGGTTATAGTTATTTTTGTTGATGACATTATTTTTGGAGGAGAAGATGAAGCTAGCGACAAATTTGCTGATGAAATGAAGACTGAATTTGAAATGAGTATGATTGGTGAGATGAAATACTTTTTTGGGATTACAGATAACACAGAATAATGATGGTATCTTTGTAAGTCAGACAAAGTACTTGAATGATTTGCTGAAAAGATTTGGAATGGAGAACTATAAACCAGTTGGAACACCTATGGTTACATGACACAAACTATCTAGCAAAGATGAAACACCAATAGTTGAGCAAAAGAAATATAGATCCATGATTGGAGGATTGTAGTACTTGACACACACAAGACCAGATATAGCACATTTAGTTGGAATGGTAGCAAGATTTCAAGCTGAACCTAGAGAATCACTTTATGCAACAGTAAAGAGGATACTGAGATATTTAAGAGGCACAATGGACTATGGATTATGGTATGAAAATTCTGATGATTTTACCCTATGTGCATATACAAATGCTGACTGGGGAGGTAGTTTTGATGATAAGAAAAGCACCAGTGGTGGAGCCTTTTTTCTTGGAGGAAGATTAGTTTCTTGGCTGAGCAAGAAGCGAAATTGTATTTCTTAGAGCACAACAGAAGTAGAGTATGTAGCAGTAGCAAATAATTGTAACCAGATAATTTGGATGAAGCAAATGCTGAAAGATATTGGAATTAAGTTTGTTGAGCCTATTGTCATACATTGTGACAACACCAGCATAGTTAGTATGTCTAAGAATCCTATATTACATTCTAAGACAAAGCATATAGAAATGAAGTATCATGTTGTAAGAGAGAAAGTTGCAGAGAAAGAAGTTAGACTGGAGTACATAAGCACAAAGGAATAGATAGCAGACATATTTACAAAGCCTTTGCCTAAGGATACATTTGAGTATCTGAGAGGTATGCTTGGGGTTATGCCCCAACCTATTTTTGAGTAATGATGTAGTTGGTTGCATCCATCCAGTGGTATATAAGCCCTATCTTTCTTCTAGATTGGATGTTGGTACTTCCTCTATGGGGGAGTATGTGTATCTGAGCTGAGTCATGAGGACTCTTGTGAATGTATTTTCTGAATAGTGTCTTTTGACATTGAATTATTGTTGACTTAGTGATGGAATTTCTATCATTAATGTCAATGGGGGAGAAGTATGCATAAAAACAATATGAGACATCTGTTGGAGAGAACTGAATAGGAAAATGAAGCAAGATTTGATTGATGAAGAGGACTTGAAAATGTTTGTCAGAGGAGCAATGTTGCAGTATTGGACTTTTGGAACATTGGATGTTTTTCATTTATGTTTCCATCAATGCCAATGGGGGAGATTGTTAGGAATGAATGCTTGGTAGTCATTCTATAGTAGTTGTTGCATTCATGACTATGATTGTCATTAATGTCAACACAGTGATCTTTTGGAGACTCGTAGAGAACCAGATAGTGTTTGGATTAGCGCATGTGGGATATTTTAGTTGGAACTATGCAATGTTGAGGTTATATTTTTTGATATGTCATATGTCTATGGTTAAGAGTGTAGATAGTAATTCATTTATTCATGAAATTTATGAGCATTTTGGTGGAAGCAGTATTCAAGCAATGTTCCTGAGTAGCGGTTTGTGGAAATCAGATGATATCTCCTAATTGGGATGGAATTTGGTTTTGCGCAATTAAAGGGAAGTTGGAGACACATTGATAGTGATGTGGATGATATCACAAACTTTGAGGTTGCATGAGTGGAGATTTATTATATTTGGAAGCTGATAGTTTTGTGTAATTTTGATGTAGCATGTGGAAACTTTTATTTTGTAATTGTGTGCCAACTCATTTGTAATTATTTGAGTATGGTATAAAGGAAGGAATTTTTTTCCTTGTTGTAGTGTATGTATCGAAGCATGGTATGGTTGAATGTGAATGTATGCATGAAGTGAAGAAAAGAGCCAATGAAGTTGTGAAAGTGAAATTGTGAAGGAAGACATGCAAAGTACAGAGATTTGAAATTGAGATCTGGTGTAGCAGTGAGTGCAGTTTGGCATAGTAAGGAGTTAACATATTTCATATTATTCTATTGAATAATCTTAAGGTCATTTGGACAGTGTGTTTAGTGATCTTACCATTAAATCTATTGTGGTAGTGAGTCCTTCTGTCTTCCATAACTCCTAACAGGGTTAGAATCTTTTAACAGGGATTCAAAATCTCCTAACAAGGATTCATATGTACTGAATATATTTCATAAGACTCCTAACAGAGTCCATCCTTTCACAATGAATATTCATATTAGTGCATCTTTTGTGGGCATCATTCCCATCGGGGTTTACACTCTGATCAAGAGGTTCCCTAGTCAACATATCTTGTGTTATTGTGTCATTGTATATGAATATCTTTCTATGGTTGGTAATTATATTTCTTACATGGTTAAATGCTATTGAAGTTGATAAAAGTTATAATTATCCGATAACTGATTCACCCCCCCCCCCCTCTCAGTTATCTTGGTGGACTTTACTTTCTAACACATAATCACTTATCCAATCAATTACATCACTTCTATACCAAATAACATTGACTTTCTTGTCATATTTCAATTTTCATCCCGAAGGGGGCATGGTATTACACATCTTTAAACTAATTCTATCAATCAATTTTCTTTCAATAATCAAGATAACAACAATGTCTAGTTTTTGATTCATCAAAAGTCCTTGTCGCTTGGGGCACATCAGATTCATCAAAGATCCATATCAACCTGGTGTTCTCTCACAACTTGTAAACTATATCAGCTTTTCATAACCATCAATTCATTAGTGTTATTTCATTGGTTCTTCGTAACTGAAGGGTTCAGATTTGACATCCTTTCGATTCCATTGGACAATCAGGTCTAGAGTCAGGATAGTCACTTCTTCATAATCATAAGGTTCAGAATCAAGCATTTTGACACTTTTTCATAATCACCGGTTCATTTTTGCTACTGTTAACATCATCTCATTTTTTTGGTCAATCAGGACTTGAATCAACATCTTCCAAATCAATCAATCGGTTTCTATCTCGAAAATGGTTAATCTTCCAGGATCAGTTTCTCTACCACATAACTGAGTCCACATCATCATAAAAAATAGATTAATCTTTGAACCACTACATTTTGCACAATAATTCAAAGAGGGGCAAAATGTAATACCCCAAAAATGGGCTATAGGACCATCAACCTCCTACATCAACAAATCGATCAAAATTGACACAAAATTCCTAACCAAAGGCACATCGGCGCATCAAATCATCAAAACCCTAATCAATTTTATCTCAATTCTACATCAAGGAATATTCCTTAAATATTCCTAATTTCTCCTAATTATCTTTAATTGAATATTTTTTGGCGATAAATGACATTATTTATCCTAAAGTTAATTAATTGAATATGTTGAATATTTGATTAATTAATTTAATTCTGCCACTTAATTATTTAATTAGATTTTTATTCCAAATTAATATTATTTAACTTGACAATAAATAAAAAATCCTACAAATAATTGATTAAATTCTTATTTAATTAATTAAATCCAGTTGTCAGATTTAATGATATAGTTTTGTGATAAAGTTTGATTAAATAATTGATTAACCCATAAATCAGTTATTTTTATTCAAAAATCAGTTAAGTTGAGAATAATTCACTTGAATTATTAAATTAATCCATAATTATCCATGCACATTCATAAAATCAGTTAAACTTTAAATCAATAAATTAATTCAATTTGTTATCCTTTTGAACTCAACATCTATTTCAAGTTAAAAAGTTATATAAACTTATGATTTGAGTTAAAAAGTTGATTTTGCATGATTTTATGAGTTAACTAATTCTAATTTCCTGATAACTCAATAATTAATCTGAGTTAATCAGGGAGAGATTTTTGGCTTTCCATGAGCTCTCAAAAATCCTAGATTTCTATATAAACAAGGCTCAGCCCTTCAACTGCACTTTCAATTACTTGGAGAATTAAGCTCTTGCGAATAGCCAATTGTGAGATTTTTGCAATTTCAATTCATTGTCTTCAACTCATTCATAGTATTTCATAGCATTGTTAGATTCATTTTCAATTCATTTCAATCCATTTTAGATCAATTTCAAATCAATTTTTTGTCATATTGCATAGTGTTGGAGATTTGCCAGCAAGCCAGTGTTGACTGTATGTTTGTCATTGATGAAAACATACGGTAAGTAGCATGCATGGAAGACTTATATAGTAAGCTTTGAGTATATGTAGCATAGACATGTTATCAACATGATATCATGGACACAGAGGTTAATTATCAGTACAAATAGTTATGTAGCATCTTGTGTCAGCAGTGTTCCTGACAGAGTTACAAGAAGTGTTATGTGAGTGATTGTCTGTACAATTATCATGGATCCTTATGCATTTGGATATGTGATGGAGACATGTTAATGTTGTTACATTCATGGATGTGGAGTCTGATGTGCATTAGAAGTGAAGTTATGCAGTCGTTATTCACCAGTTGCAATTTCCTATGTTTTTCCAGAAGAGCTGACAGAGATTATATTGGTACAGAAGTTACGCCTATCATTTTGGTATGTGTGCTTGGATTAGTGATTTTAGAAGAGTTAAGAATTTTTTTTTAAGAGCGCATGATGTAATTCATCTTGAGGAGAAAGTATCAATTAATTTGGTAGAGCCGATAGTGTGTAGCATGTGTCTACACTTATTGATTTGGACAGGTCCCAATTTGTGTTCTGTGCTTAGTAGAGCTGACTGAGATGTTATTGGAGAGTGTTATTATTTCTCTAATATGATTTCAAGGTGGTTCTAATAGACCAACTTGGTTATATCATTTAGAGGAAAGATACTTATAACCGGTCATTGGTGATCGCTAGGAGTATGGCATGGAGGTGAAAAATTAGAGCAGAGCAGAGAGTGCAAAGTATTGTGCCATCAAGAAGAGGTCTATGTGATAGAGAAGATAGAGTGTGTTATTCATTGGAACTGATTAAGAAAATAGGTCTACCTCGTAGTTCACCAAGATCCAGATATAGTGTGTATCTGTTATTCAAAAGGTTGCAGCCTTCACTGCTTTGAGCAGTGAGCTCTTAGACAATACGTCCTCACCCCTAACAAGGTCAATCATAAAAGACTCCTAACAAGATTTGACCTTTGACCAGGTCACTCTACTTATTGCATTGTAAATATCAACTCCTAACAGGGTTTTAAGATCTTCTAACAAGGATCATTATACACTAGTGTAGTTTATTAGTGGGTGTTAATTCCCACCGGGGTTTTTACCTATTTGGGTTTCCCCGTAACCAAAATATTGGTGTTGTGTTCAAGTTTTCTTTCATTGTGTTTATGCTTAATGTTAAGTATACTTAATTGGATAAAGAATTGAAACTTGTAGATAAATGATTCACCCCCCCCCCCACTTCTTAGTTATCTCTTGGGACTATTCCTAACAATTGGTATCAAAGCCAAGTGCCTCAGAGAGAAATTTTAACAGCTTGAGGTTGATTAGATGAAATTCTTTAGAAAAGATAGTCCTAAGTTTGATAGAGAGAACTATCTTGATTGGAAGAACAAAATGGTCATACATTTGCAGTGCATTGCTTTTGAAGTTTTTGAAGTGGCTATCAAAGAAGTTAAGATCCCCTCTCTAGAAGATCTTGCAAAGGAAGATGCTACTAGAAAGAAAAAGGATTTTTTCCATCAGAATGCAATAGCTAAAGAAGCCCTTATCAACACCTTATCTGATAGTGAGTTTTTAGAGATAAAGAAAGTAGACACAACTTACAAGATATGGAACCACCTAGAAGACATGTTTGAAGGAGATACACAAGCAAAGAATGTGCATAGAAAGACATGGAAGAAAAGATACAATGCATTAGAGATACTACCTAAAGAATACATCAGAGCTTACAACCAAAGGATTAATGAAGTAGTTGCTAGAATCAAGAACAATGGTGGAGAGATCTTGGAGGAAGACATTATGGATATGTTGATGACTACTCTTACAATAGAGTATGAAAACAAGAACAACATCCTTGATGAGACCATGCAAATTACAAAAAATTTCAAGAGAGAGACATTGATCAACAAAATTTCAACTTTCAAGATTTCAAGATTGAAGACAGAGCCTAAAAGTGAGACAGTCTTCAAAGCATCAGTCCATGGTAAGAATTCTTTAAACACTTCTTGTAATTTTGATGATGAAGATGAAGATAAATAGATAGATGATATTATTTCTATGATTTCTAAGAAATAAAGAAAAGGAAAAGGAAAGTATGAAGGTCAGTTACCATTCAAATGTTTCTCATGTAATAAGATTGGTCACTTTGCATCTAAGTGTCCTACAAGAGTTAAGAAATTTAGAACTAATTACAAGCCTAAGTATACTAAATAATGTTACTATGTTGGTGATGGAGTATTTGATGATGATTCAATTGAAGATGAAATTGGATTCATTGCTATTATGGAGAAGATTTTTGATGAGATGGATTGTGAAGATGAGAAAAAGGAACAAGAGCTAGCACTGATTTCACAAGCAGACATAAGGATAGATTGGATTATAGATAGCATTTGTTCACATCACATGACGCGTGATAAAGATATATTTGTTCATTTGGACAAATACAAAGGTGGCATGGTTAGATTTGGAGACAACACTCCTAAACATATCATTGGTAAAGGAGCTATTACATTGGATGGAAAGAACAACACTAATGATGTTCTTTATGTAGATGGTTTGAAGCATAACCTTCTTAGTGTTGGGAAGTTGCTTGAAAAAGGTTATCATTTGGAGTTTAAAGACAACAAATGAATCATTAACAACAAGGATGGTGTAATGATTGCATCAGGTTCAAAGACTAAAGGTAATTTTTTTCAACTTAATTTAGAAGCAAGTTTTTTTGTTGCTAAAGTAGATGACAGTTGGCTATGGTGTAAAATACTATCATATCAATTTTGATAACATAGTAAAGATAAGAAATGTTAAAGCAGTAAGAGATCTATCTAGTATAGCAAAGCCAGCTGATACTATTTGCAGGGAATGTGTGATGGGAAAACATGTGAGGAATTCATTCAAAAGCAAGCATAATTCAGAAAAGAACAAGTTGGATTTGATTCATACAGACCTATGTGGACCAACTCAAAGAAGATCATACTATGGTGAAAGGTATTTCATTTTTCTTTTTGATGATTATTCTAGAATGATGTGGGTTGCATTCTTGAAAGATAAGTCAGAAGCATTTGAGAAGTTCAAAATATTCAAAGCTAAGGTTGAGAATGAATCTGGACTAAAGATAAAGTGTCTAAGATTGGATAGAGGAGGAGAATTCACCTTTGACAGATTCTATGAGTAATGCAAAGAACATGGCATAAAGAGATAGTTGAATGCACCTAGAACCCCTTAGCAAAATGGGATTATAGAGAGAAGGAATAGGATCATCCTTGATAAATCGCACACCATCATGATTGAAGGAAAAGTTGCACACACCTATTGGAGAGATGTGGTCAATACAACAATCTATACCATCAATAGAATACAATTGAGGCATGGCGCAGACAAGACACCTTATGAGCTATGGTTTGGTAATGTTCCCACAATGAAATCCTTCAAAATATTTGGAAGCAAGTGCTACATCAAGAGGGATGAAGTAATAGGCAAGTTTGATGCAAGAAGTGATGAAGGTATTTTCCTTGGTTACTCTACTAAAAGAAAATTTTATAGATGTTTTAATTTGAGATTGAAGAAGATCATTGAAAGTGATCATGTTAAGATTGATGAAAAGTTTATGGTTCAAGAAAGATATCATGATTGTGCACCTATGATTGAAGAAGAACCCAATCCTTCCACTAGTGAGACAGTTGTTGAAGAGATGTTTGATAGTATTGATGTATTATTCAATGACCCTGAAACAAGTGAAGAAGAAACTCAGAAGGTGGATGAGATAGTATCACCTAAAGTTCCAAAGTTTACATCTAGATATCATTCAAAGGATGACATCATTGGAGATCAGAGTAGTAAAGTCACAACAAGATCAAAATCAAAGAGTTCAAAATTTAATGAAGTTGTATGTTTACTATCTCATATTGAACCCTTAAGTGTTGAAGATGCATGTAATGATTCAGATTGGCATGATGCTATGAAAGAAGAACTAGATTAGATTATTAAGAATGATACTTGGGAACTCATCCCAAGACCTAGTGATAAGAATGTGATTGGAACCAAGTGGATATTTAGAAACAAGATGAATGAAGATGGTACAGTAGTAAGGAATAAAGAAAGGTTAGTATTTAAGGGATATGCGCAAAGAGAAGGTATTGATTATTTAGACACATTTTCACCTGTGAGCATACTAGAAGCCATTAAGTTGTTTCTAGCTTATGTGACATTCAAAAACTTCAAAGTTTATCAGATGGATGTTAAGTCGGCATTCTTGAATGGAGACTTAAAGGAAGAAGTAGACATTGAGCAGCCAGAAGGATTCACCTTATCAGACAGGCCTGATATGGTATGCAAATTAAAGAAAGCCCTCTATGGACTTAAGCAAGCCCCTAGAGCTTGGTATGAGAGACTTGATGGATATCTAACAAAAATTGGTTTAAGAAAGGAGTAGCAGATTGTAATCTATTTATAAGAGAGACATTTGAAGGTTTACTACTTGTAGCTATATTTGTTGATGACATTATCTTTGGGGGTAATGACAAACTTAGTGCAGAATTTTCCAAGGAGATGCAGAGCGAGTTTGAGATGAGCATGATTGGACCTATCAAATACTTTTTGGGATTAAATGTGCAGCAAACAGAGAAAGGTATTTTCATTAATCAGTCTAAGTATGTGAAAGAGATATTGAAGAAGTTCAAGATGGATGATTGTAATCCAGTGGATACATCTATGGTAAGATGATGCAAGCTTACAAAAGAATATGATTCTCCAAAAGTAGATATGACATTGTACAAGTCTATGATTGGTAAACTCATATATCTTACTCAATCTAGACCTAATATTTCTAATGTAGTTGGCATAGTTGGAAGATTTGCAGCAGAGCCTAAACAACATCACCTCATGGAAATAAAGAGAATATTCAGATATTTGATGGGCACTATAGATTATGGTCTATAATATCCTAATTTAGATAATTTTGAGCTTCATGTATATAAAGATGCAGATTGGACAAGATGCGTGGATGATAGAAAGAGTACATCAAGAGGAGCAGCATTTCTTGGTGATAGAATAGTCACTTGGATAAGTAAGAAGCAGAATTGTATTTCTCAGTCAACAGCAAAAGAAAAGAATGTTACAGTAGCTTTGAATTGTTCTACAATTATTTGGATCAAGCAGATGATAAAGGATTTTGGAATTTAAATTGATTATCCTATTGTTATTCATTGTGATAAGACTAGCACTATCAACATGTCAAATAATCTTGTGATGCATGCAAAGACAAAACACATAGAGATAAAGTATCACTTCCTAAGAGAGAAAGTGGCAGAGAAAGAAGTCAAGTTGGACTATGTGAGTACTAAAGATCAATTAGCAGACATATTCACAAAGCCTTTATCGAAGGATACTTTTGATTATCTCAAGGAGAAGCTGGAGTAATTCCCTTCCCTGATTCTAATTAGAGAAAGTGGAGAGAGCATCAGTCCTCAGTGATTGATGGATGGTTGATTACTCTACTTCAGGAGTAGTACTAGTGCTTAAATGTTTGGTGCCCTTTGCCATTGATGTCAAAGGGGGACTAGTATATAGTCATGAAAAATAGTATTAAAGGGGGATTACATATAGAATTAAGGAGGAGTAATATATAGCAGCAAGGGGGAGTAGTATTCAGTCATGGAAGCAGTTCAGTTGATCAGGAAATGGAGAATAATGAAGAATATTGTAGTAGATGGAGGATTCATCCTTGGGGGAGTTTTGATGAGGAAATGGAGAATGTTATAAAATAATTGTTCATTTGGATTGGTGGTGTTTTTCATTCCATATGTTTCCATCAATGCCAAAGGGGGAGATTGTTGGAGATTCGCCAGCAAGCCAGTGTTGACTGTATGTTTGTCATTGATGACAACATATGGTAAGTAGCATGCATGGAAGACTTATGCAGTAAGATTTGAGTATATGTAGCATGGACATGTTATCAACATGATATCATGGATACAAAGGTTAATTGTCAGTACAGATAGTTATGTAGCAGCTTGTGTCAGCAGTGTTCCTAACAGAGTTACAGGCAGTGTTATGTGAGTGATTGTCTGTACAATTATCATGGAGCCTTGTGCATTTGGATATGTGATGGAGACATTTTAGTGTTTTTACATTCATGGATGCAAAGTCTGATGTGTAGTAGAAGTTAATTTATGCAATCACTATTCACCAGTTGTAGTTTCATGTGTTTATCCAGAAGAGCCAACAGAGATTATATTGGTACAGGAGTTGTGACTATCATTTCAGTATGCGTGCTTGGATTAGTGATTGGAGAAGAGTTAAGAATGTTTTTTAAGAGTGCATAATGTAATTCAACTTGAGGAGAAAGTATCATTTAATTTAGTAGAGTCGATAGTGTGTAGCGTGCGTCTACACTTATTGATTTGGACAGCTCCCAGTTTGTGTTGCATGCTTAGTAGAGCTGACTGAGATGTTATTGGAGAGTGTTATTATTTCTCTACTATGATTTCAAAGTGGTTCTAATAGGTTTCCTTGATTATATTATTTAGAAGAAAGATACTTATAGCCATTCATTTGTGATCGCTAGGAGTATGGCATGGAGATGAAAGATTAGAGTAGAGCAGAGAGTGTGAAGTATTGTGCCATCAAGAAAAGGTATATGTGATAGAGAAGATAGAGTTTTCTATTCATTGGAACTGATTAAGATAGAAGGTCTACCTCACAGTTCACCAAGATCCAAATATAGTGTGTATATGTTATTCAGAAGGTTGGAGCCTTCACCCCTTTGAGAAGTGAGCTCTCGGATAGTGCGTCCTCACCCCTAACAGGTTCAATCATAAAAAAATCCTAATAGGGTCTGACCTTTGACCAAGTCACTATACTTATTGCATTATAAATATCAACTCCTAATAGGGTTGTAAGATCTTCTAACAAGGATCATTATACACTAGTGTAGTTTATTAGTGGGTGTTAATTCCCACTGGGGTTTTTACCTATTTGGGTTTCTCCATAACAAAAATATTAGTGTTGTGTTAAAGTGTTCTTTCATTTTGTTTATGCTTAATGTTTAAGTATACTTAATTCGATAAAAAATTGAAACTTGTAGATAACTAATTCACCCCCCCCCCCCCCCTCTCAGTTATCTCTTGGGACTATTCCTAACAATAAAATCCAAAACTATAGATTAATTTGCATCCATATTTTCATTGCTTTCATCATTTCAAATCCTTCATTTAGGTATTGCATTGTCACTAGTCTCAGTCATAATCTGATAATATCAAACTCATACCAACTAGAAGGCATTAAATCACCTAGGTAGCATAGTTTATTTATTTTGCAGATTTCTTGATTTGCTAACCTATAATATTTTACCAAAGTGTTGTGTCCACAGCTAGGTACAAAATTTACACACACAAAGGGATACCTCTAAAAGGATGACACAAGATAGGGAGCATAAGGGGCCAAAGGATGGCACACCCTGATGATCCAAGCCTGCTCAACACACGTGGAAGCCAACCAACAACACAGTAAGAGAGAGAATGCAGAAACCTTCATATATTATCATCAAATAGAACCATACATGCCGAGCTGTAAAGCCTTCCCAGTTAGGGCCAAATTTTAAAATGAATTATAGAAGTCCTCAAACATGAGAGGATATGTTACCAATCTCCAATCTAGTGCCTCCTATCTTCTATCCAAACTGACTCCTTAAACTATAACCAAACATATATTTATACAAGAAGCTACCAAACTGAGTCAGCCTTCAGATCCATAATTAATAGAAGTAATAGTTAAATCTACAACCACACACTTCCCAATGATGGATTCCAACATTAAATCTATGATCCAATATAAATGCATAAGTCAACCACAATAGGAAACAAAACTAAACCCGTCGGTAAACACGATAACCAAGCAGCACACAAGAAATGTTGAGCGCCGGTGAAATAACTGACTACCCAGGAGAGAACCGAACACACTTGGTAATCAAAGGAAACCAACCAACTACTGACCAACTTGGTCAAAGCATAAACTAAGCAACACAGAAAAACTCTAAATTCTTTTTGGTGACACAGGATTGCCAAGGACCCAAGATGCTCCTACATCAGACACCTGGGGTTATTTTGAAATGATTCTCTGAATCATTTGGTATGCCTGGTCTGAGCTACATCTAACTTAGACTGTGAAATCCATGAACTGTCTTCCATTGGTCTATTCTTCCACTTAACCAGATATTCCATATATTGTTTTCCTCTTGTACTCTTGCCAACTCTTTCCTTCAAAATATGTTCAACTTCATCATTTTGCTTCTTAGGATATTCTGTTGGCACTATCACTTCTTCATCAGGTTCATGATACTCATACAAATCAGCAATGTTGAAAATAGGTCATATGTCCACATCATCAGATAACTCAATCTCATATGCATTTCCACTGTCAAATTTCTTCAGAATCTTGTAAGGTCCAAACTTCTTCATCTTCAGCTTCCCATATGTTCCAATAGGAAATCGACATTTTTTTCAAATGAACCATCACTTCATCACCAACATCAAAAGTCTTATGTCTCCTTGATCTATCAAATCTATCTTTGTATTTCTGATTACTATCTTCCAGCTTCAGCTTCACATCTTCATGCAATATTTTCATGTACTCAGCAAACTTTACTCCTTCAACACTTCTCTTATTCTCATCAGCAATGTCTCTCAAATCAGATATTTCTCTCAGTTGTGTACCATTCACAATCTCAAATGGTGTCTTTTCAGTACTCCTATTCATTGAATTATTGTATGCAAACTCTACTTGTGCCAACACAAAATCCCAATTACTTAGTTTGTCTCCAACTAAACATCTCAAAAGATTTCCCAAACTTCTGTTCACAACTTCAGTCTATCCATCAGTTTGTGGGTGAAATGTAGAACTATATTTCAACTCAGTGCCAAATTTATTCCAAAGGGTCTTCCAAAAATATCTAACAAATTTACTATCTCGGTCAGAGATAATACTCCTCGGTAATCCATGCAATCTGACAATTTCCTTAAAGAAAAGATCTGCTACATGTACTACATCTGATGTCTTTCTACAGGGTATAAAATATGCCATTTTAGAAAATCTATCCACAACAACAAATATTGAATCATTACCTCTTACTATCTTTGGTAAGCCAAGAACAAAGTCCATACTGATGTCAATCCAAGGTTTCTCAAGAACAACAATCAGTGTATACAATCCAGTATTTTGACTTACTCCTTTTGCAACTTGACAAATACCACAACTTTTCACAAATTTCTGAACATCTCTATACAACTACGGCCAATAGTACTTCTCCTTAATCAAATTCCATGTTTTATCAATGCCAAAATGTCCAGCCAAACCACTACTATGTTTCTCCTTTATCAAATTAGATCTCATTACTCCTCTCAGTATACACAATTTAATACCTTTAAACAACATACCTTCCTAAATAAAATATTCATCCCACTTAGTATCTTGTTGATCTTGAATAGGTGCTCTACACTTTATCCATGGCTCAAAAAAATCAAGGTCATTTTCATACAAACCTCTCATCTCATCAAAACCAAGAACCTCAATTTTCATCTCGGTCATCAAAGATCTTCTTCTACTCAATGCATCAGCAACTCGGTTAGTAACTCCACTCTTGTGCTTGATCACAAATGTGTAACTCTGCAAATACTCAACCCATTTCATTTGTCTTTGATTCAACTTATTATGACTACCCAAATATTGTAAAGCCTTATGATCAATATACAACACAAATTCACTTGGTATCAAATAATGTCTCCATTTCTTTAGTGATTGAACAATAGCATAGAATTCTTGATTATATGCAAAATATTTCCTTCTAGCATCATTCAACTTTTCACTAAAGAAAGCAATAGGTTTACCTTCTTGACTCAACACAGCTCCAATTGCACTTACACTTGCATCACATTCTAAATGAAATACCTTATTGAAATCAGGTAATGCTAAAATAGGTAATTCAGCAACCTTCTGCATCAAAGTCTCAAAACTTTTGTTAGCTCCATGTGTCCACTTGAATTCTCTTTTGTCTCCTCTCATAGTCTCAATCATAGCATTACAAATTGAAATGAAATTCCTTATGAACTTTCGGTAAAAACTTGTCAAACCATGAAATAATCTTACCTCACTAGCATTCAAAGGTGTAGTCCAATTCAAAATAGCTTCAACCTTTTCAGGATCCATCTTCAAACCATCAGCTGAAATAACAAATCCCAAATACACAATCTCTTCCTTCATGAATGAACACTTTTTCAGATTTATCAGCAACTTTTCCTATTTCAATCTCTGCAAAACTTGTCTAACATGCAACAAATGTTCTTCTCTGGTCTTACTAAATATCAGAATATCATCAAGATATACAATCACAAACTTACCCAATAATTTCTTCAAAACCTCATTCATCAACCTCATAAAAGTACTGGGTGCATTAGTTAAACCAAAAGTCATAACCAACCACTCATACAAACCTTCCTTTATCTTGAAAGCAGTCTTCCATTCATCACCTTCTATGATTCTGATCTGATGATACCCACTTTTCAAATCAATCTTTGTGAAATACTTCGCTCCAGTCAAATTGTCCATTATGTCATCCATTCTAGGTATAGGAAACCTATACTTTATAGTTATCTTATTGATTGCTCTGGAATCAGTACACATTCTCCATTCTCCATTCTTCTTCGGTGCCAATACAGTAGGTACTACACAAGGACTCAAATTTTCTTTGATCAAACCTTTCTTCAGTAACTCTTAAATATGTCAGTTCAATTCTTGATTCTTAGTAGGCATCAATCAATGAGGTGCCTTATTCGGTAAACTAGCTCTAGGGGTTAGATCCATAAAATGATCAATACTTCTTTTCGATGGAAAACCATCAGGTACATTATTAGAAATGATATCACTATACTCGGTGAGTAACTTATCAATCTCCTCAGGGATATTATCCTCTATTTTCTTACTCAACTTATTAGGAATCACAACAAAACATACATCATTCATCTTCAAAGAGTTAACAAACTTTCTTCCTTCCATCAAACAAACTTTCACAGATGTGCAAACATTACTAACAGGTTCTTCCATCAATGGTAACAAGATTTGTTTCTTTCCATCAACCACAATAGTATATTTATGTAATCTCCCATCATATATAGCATGTCTATCATATTGCCAAGGTCTACCCAACAAAATATGACAACAATCCATAGGCATGATATCACATAACACCTTATCATAGTATTTTCCAATCTTTAAATTCAAATAACATTGTTCACTTACCAGGAGTGTACGCTCATCTTTGATCTTTGAAATCTAATAGGGCTTCGAATGTACCAATCTTTCCAACTGCAGTTTTGTGACCATCTCTTCAGATGTCAGATTCTCTGAGCTACCACTGTCAATAATTACGTTCGAAACTTTGTCATAAACTCTACATCTGGTCTTGAACAAACTTTTTTGTATCGAATCTTCCCTCTTGCTTTCATTCCATAGTGCTCTCCTTACCATTAAGTTATTTTCTTTCTCAAGTTCATTCAGTGACTCTTCTTGCACCAAAGCATTTCTACTACTACCAACCTTCTTACTAGCCTATGTACATTCAAAAGATCTATGTCCTTCTTCTCCACAATTGTAACAAGTTCCTCAAAAACTTCCTCTGCCATAACCACCTCGGTAGTTACTACCTCTACCTCTAGAACTTTCACCTTTCCACTCGGTCTTGCCTTTGTCCAGATTTATTTTTTCTGGTTTAGATCTACCATTTTCACCATTAGATCTACCTCTTCCTCTAGGGAATCTACCACCTTGACCTCTCTATCTTTTCTCATGTCTCTTGTTCAATTTCTCCTCGGCCTTCAAAGAAAATTGATAAGCCTCTTCAATGTTCTCGAATTTGACCATACTAACTTCCTCTTAGATGGAAACTCTCAAACCATTCAGGTATCTACTAATTCTATCCACATCATCTTCATCATGTCCAGATCTGATATCTATTATGTAGAATTCCTCAGTATACTCTTTCCCTAAGCTATCTTTCTGGCTCAAACTTTGCATTCACCAAACTAGGTTAATCTGATAATCACAGGGTAAGAACTATCCTTTCAATTTATTCACAATTTTACTCCACGCCTTGATTTTGTCTTTTCCTTTCCTCTTCTGATCCAACTACAGGTGTTCCCGCCATAAGGATGTGTTGGTTCCTGGATAGGATTTTACACTCCATGAGACACCAGTATACCTATGACTGATATTAAAGAGGGGTTAGTTCCAAATGTGAGAAATCTATAGGTAATTGGACCAACTATAGGGACAAGACTGCCCTCTTCACTTTTGGCTTTGCAAAACCAAGGCAGGTGCACCTAATCCAGTAAAATAGAACACTTCTTTACAACACTAGGACTAGATTAAATAAAATAGATAATATCAAGAAAGTACTAAATGATAACCAGTCATGCATTGACTCTCCATTGCTATGAGATAATTGAGGCCTAAATATATGAAACTAAAAGGATTGAAAGGATTTTAACTTGATTTCTTGCAGAATGTAAACAACCATGCCAAACTAGCATCACTACAGGAGATACTGATTTTTGATCAGTGCCTTGTCCATTGGGCAATATATCTGAGATAGATACAGAATACAAGAACATGGATTCCAAGTCATAAACATAATAAACCAGATTCATACACTGCTTACAAACATCCTTTTAGTTGAACCAAATGAATCTATGTTTATTTTAGAGACTTCTAACTTGATCCTAAATCAAGGCTGAGAAATAAAACACATACACATATAAACTCTGAGCAATGAATCAAAAAACCCAAAACTCAAGAAGCACAACCAAAGGAGAGATCTGAAAATTGAAAACTACGTTAAGTATAAGGATTCAAACTCTTGTATTACAAACTATTCCAGGATACAACACTTTGACAATATGCAAAGGATTTTGAAGGGTTTTCCACTATATTGACACAACTAGCAAAACATATTACAATCTGGACTGAGGATACACACTTAGCTTTGGAACTTCCTATGTCAAGAATTTCTAGCTAGCTCTTCTAAATGATCATAAAATTCCTTTTATAGAGATAAGGATACAATGAGAAAAAGATCATTTAGGTTGAAAACCCTAAACCTAACCAATCAAAACCCAAAATCTATAGGAGAAAGAAATATGATCTGTTTGTACCTCTGCAAGACATTCCCGGGAAAAATCAGCTACTTCCTTTGAAAAAGATCAAATCAACAATGAATACCTTGGAAGAAGCAACAAATCTGATCTATTCATGAATTAAAACAAAACAATTTCAAAGCAACCAAGTTGCAAGAAATTTGATCTTCCCCCTTTGCCGGATCTGCAAATCAATCAAGTCTGGATTGAAAAATCTTCACCAAATTCTGATCCCAAAAATGATAGTCATTACTACTTCTAACAACTTGGTCAAAACTGATTTTAACCACCATCATTGTATTCCTGGTCTTCTGGCGTTTCCGAAAACATATTATACTGATATATTTTGATAAAAATTGAGTCCTGGAGACATTTTTCCGTGAGTAGCCTGTATTTTTTAAATTTTTGAATTATTTACATAGTACAAACTTTACAAATTCGAAATTAATCTTTGCTCCAGACTTTAAATTTCAAGGTGGGACCACATGCCACGTGGCATCATCCTATTGGCTCGAAGATGCACCTCATTGCCAAGCTAGACCTCTGTAATTTCACCTATGCCACTTGTCGATCTCCCAGTGGTCTATCTCGTTGACTAGGCGTCTAACTGCGTCACATCTACCACCTCACTACCTTGCCACCTGTCATCTTGTCGCTGCTCCATGAAGGTTAAACTCTGAGCATCTTTGCTTCACACCTTAGTGACCACCGTCAATCTTGTGGCACACATCCCAAGGTGTCAGATCTACAGATTCACAATTCGTCAAAATTACTTACTAACGTGTCAGGCCCACTGCTGATTCATCATCCATGTCACCTTCCAACTTAGTGCCTCGGTCCATGTGCGTGCGTGAGAAGGCCCTCTAAGTGGGTGTCCACATTTGGGTACCTATGGCTTGTTCAGCAAATGCCAAATAATCATTGTAAACTGCCTCAGAAGGAGATAGATTAAAAATATCAAATGATGAGCTGAGGGCGAGCCACTGAATCTAGAAGAAATTTCATTTGCAAGGATCAAAACAAAACAACCCTCAATTGGAAATGAGCATCTAGCAAAAAGCTATGAATTCCTGAAAATAGTTACTTTACAGAGTTATGCTATCCGCACTTTCATCATTATAAACACATTTTTACTGATCCTTGCAACATGATCAAATGAAACCTTCACGATTTGAAACCCTGGATAGATGATCTCTCTAACACATAGAAAACAAGGCTTTGATCAAAATTTTGTAAAGATAAACCAATCATCTAGAAATAAATGCCAAAGTCGGCCACTTAAAACATCCCAAACTGAAAAGCAGTAAAACAGTATAAGTTGCATCCGGAATTGTCTGAGGAAATGGGTCAAACGGATACGTCATGATCTAAAACTTATCAGGGAACATCACTTTCATGTCTATAGTATGGAATATCATTCAATTATGTTTTAACTCAAACCAGGCGCAAATGGCAAGACCCCAAAGTAAGCCACTCAAAAATTGAACAATGCACTACTGAAGAAACTTAGCAATCTGCAAACTGAATGGCTCTGGCAAACATGTCAAACGGGCACATGGGGGGCTGAAAATTGGCAAGATGACTCATTTTCATGCCTAAAAAATGATGCAACAACCAACACATTATGATCAATCATAGGGAAATTAATGCACTCATCCAAATAGGGCCTCCAACTAAATTGTGCAAATGATCCTCATTAAAATGTTAGAAACTGCAAATGGAATCAGATTGGCAAACTAGGCAAATGGATTCATCATGGCCTAAAAACTGAAATACAAGAATCATTTGACCACTAGAATCTAGTGTAAAAGGAATTTTGTCAATTAGTTCACAGGGTCAAAAGTTATAACTAGTCAAACAGGGCCACTCAAAAATAACCGAATAGAATTCAAAGTGCAGATTTGTACACTGGCCTCCAAATGGGTACCCTCAAAACCTATCGGAACTGAATTCTGAAAGTTGTAACCAACTGTATATGCCAAATGAAAAGAAAGGAATACATGTCCCAAGCATTATGCCATGAAATTCAACAGGCCTATGCTTATGCATTTGAACTCAGGTCCTTTAAACTGTTCTTTGAAGCACTGAACTTTGCCATAGGAGAAACTTCTCTGAATATGGGCTCAAAACTATCTAGATTTTTTAGAGCACCAATAGTGGCTCTTATTGGGGACGTGTGCCCCTTTTGGGCATGCAGAGAATTCATTTATCTTTGGTACAGCAAACCACCCAAAAAATGAAAACTGACTTCTTGCTATCTCAAAAATAGGGAACCTTACTGAAAGAAACACACCACACAACTAAAAGAAAGCAAATGTACAATATATACATTCTTTGCAAAGGCTCAAAGCCTCAAAACTGGAACCACTCCTTACCTCTGTCAAACATATGATTTTGATCCCCATATGAGACAAGCCATCTGAAGATATCATGACAAATTTGCTGCCCACATATGTGGACATTCCTGGGCTGAAAAATAATTTTGTATTTGTCACAACCCACACTCTTCCGGTCACCATCACTATCATTCTCATATTCCAAAAAATATGGAATGTCTTTTATCTCATCTTGAGGACTGGAAATATAACATTCATCTAATAATGCACTAAAAGATAAAATGTACTGATCCATGTGCATTACTAGGGACTCACCTAGCTGCGAATGAACTGAATCCTTAGTTTTATCTTTATGGGATACTTCAGCCATTGAGTGACTTGGCTCCTCCAAGATGTACTCACAATCTAAATTGTGAACCAAGTGAAAGATTTCTTCACAGACATCATGACATAAGGACAGCTGACCAGTATCATCATTTTCATCAAGAAATTTATTGTCCCTATTATTGAAGAGACTATCCTCAATACTATCACAACCATTATCAAATTCATTAAAAGAAGAAAGAAAGAATGAACGACAAACTTGTTCATTACCGGAATTTGAATGACAAGAAAAAACATTGTCATGGTCTTCTTTATTTTCTTCTGAGTCACAACATGAGGGGGTTTTATGCAAACATGAATCATTGTCTTCATCATTTTGAACACATGCCTCATTATCAGTGTCAAAACATATATCCTTCGGGCATGAACATGTAAAGTCAAATGTAAGAGCATACCTCTAAAAATCAACTACCAATAACGCTAAGATTTCTTGACTTCTTAGTGGATATTGGACCTCATGCTCATCTTCTTTGGCTTCTTGATTGATGTTGAAAACTTCTCCCTTGTTTAGAATAGGGGCTGCAAATTCTTGGCTCAAGTCCTCTTGTGTGAAGCCATCACTGCAGCAACTTTCATCTGCATCATACCTATCCTTTTGTTGTTTACACAAATCATTCTCATACTAAGACAAGAAGATTGTTCTCTTATGTTGATAAAAACAAAGATCTACAAACTTAATGGAAACACTATTAACCGTAGACTCTTCTTCAACATCTTGACATCCACTGAACTCACTGTCAGCATCATAACCAGCATCATCAGTACAAAAGGAAACAACATCATCATGTTTATTTGCACCAGGTTGTTCACAAGGAAACCTTACTGTCATATCCCCACAATTTGATTTTTTATCCGCAACCAACTCATGATCATCACAAGAACTCATACCTTGATCATTCTTACAAAAGGACTCACACTTATACAAATCCTCTGCAACATTTTCAGTATCAAAACAAAAATCAACAGGGTATAACATTTGCTGACTACATAGATGTGTACATTTATTATATTCAGTTGTAAGCAAGTCATAGATTTCATCACTACTGAGAGAAGGAGAACCTAACTCATTTGTTTGCATCACATCTTCATGACCAGAAGTACTTGCATAGTTTATATCAACATCCTCATCATTCTTATTACCAGAAGAACATTCATCTTTACTTGGTACAAAATCATAATCACTGTGAATCTTGAAATTATGAAAAATGTTTCCCTAATTTTTTAGCACTGGTTCAGACAAGTCTAGAGACAACTCATCCTTAATATCGTTATCAAAATTTTCACTCAAATAATTCTGACTTTCAAATTCAAACATCTCTGAATCAATAGAAGACCTTGTATACAATGATTCTGATTTTTTATCACTATTATAATTTGAATATTCTTCTGACATAACTTTACCATTCTGAGAAACATTTTCATCATTAAACATGAGTTGTTCTGGAATATTGTTTGTATCATTTCTTTGCGGATGATCCTTTTGCAACTTATCCCATTCATCATCATCAGAAAACTCTTCTAAGAACAACCACTTGAAGTCAGTCAATGAAGATATATGTTTTGGGGGTAAACTTAAATACCAATCAGCTACAACCCCTTTAAGGGATCTCCCAAAAAACATCATGCTAACATCTTCATCATAAATCTAATATTTTACAACAAAACTGAAGAATGCTAAGACATGTTTAAGTGTTGAATCTGACTGATCATCAAAGATCGGGATTAGATCAATGAGCTCACTAGAAAAAGAATTGGGGGATCCTGGAACATGATCACAACTTAAAGCTCTATCCAGCCTGATGAAACAAAATCTTTTAGGCTAGCTATTTTTCTGATTATCCATTTGATTTGAAACAAGATGGGAAGCGTTCATCTTGTTTTGTCTTTAAAAGAGGTATACTAAAACATTTAAACCTCTATGACAGCATTCAAAGTTTCATGACAAGACATTTAACATGGAAACATGAAACTGTTATATGTTACTCTTCTCTTTTTACTAGTGCTGAAACACTTGATAGGGAGCAAAATATTTTACAACTGATCTTATGGAAAAACACATGAAGATCAAAAATACCTGAAAGTATAGAAGTTGAAACTCAACTTGCTAGATGGAAAGCTTCTGAATCTAAAATTTGCTTTGCTGAAATGATTATAGAGTCGCCACCTCCTTGAAGAGGACAAGCACTTTAACCGTTGAAGACTCCTTCTGTATCTTTTTCCATCAACACAACAAACTTCAACAGGGTATATGCACTATTTATTAGGACTGAAAATATCATTATATGCATTGATCAAACAGAGGATCTCAGGGTCGCCACTCACAACTTGGTGAGATGATATCAAAACCTTTAAATCTGACTCTTATACACTTCAATGGAAACCATTGGATAACAAATAAGTTAGCCAGGAGTGAAAGCTCTACTTGTACCCACGTTATTTATAACTGATTCATAACACTAGAGATATCAACTGATTGAAATAGGTAGGTCAAAAGTCTAGCTCAACTTGGAACTTGCACTATTTACTCATGATTATAATCTCTATTCCCCAGAAAATTCACCATCTTGTTGGTTCCTAGATAGGATTTTACACTCCATGAGACACCAATATACCTATGATTGATATTAAGGAGGGGTTAGTTCCAAATGTGAGAAATCTATAAGTAACTGGACCAACTATAGGGACAAGACTACCCTTTTCACTTCTGGCTCTACAAAACCAAGGCGGGTGCACCTAATCCAATAAAATAGAACACTTCTTTACAACACTAGGACTGGATTAAATAAAGCAGATAATAGCAAGAAAGTACTAAATGATAACCAGTCATTCATTGACTTTCCATTGCTTTGAGATAACTGAGGCCTAAATATATGAAACTAAAAGGATTGAAAGGATTTTAACTTGATTTCTTGCAAAATGTAAACAACCATGCCAAACTAGCATCACTATAGGAGATACTGATTTCTGATAAATGCCTTGTCTATTGGGCAATATATCTGAGATAGATACAGAATACAAGAACATGGATTCCAAGCCATAAACACAATAAACCAGATTCATACACTACTTACAAACATCCTTTTAGTTGAACAAAATGAATCTATGTTTATTTCAAAGACTTCTAACTTGATCCTAAATCAAGGCTGAGAAATAAAACACATACATAGATAAACTCTGAGCAATGAATCAGAAAACCCAAAACTCAAGAAGCACAACCAAAGGAGAGATCTGAAAACTGAAAACCGCATTAAGTATAAGGATTCAAACTCCTGTATTACAAACTATTCCAGAATACAACACTTAGACAATATGCAAAAGATTTTGAAAGGTTTTCCACTATATTGACACAACTAGCAAAACATATTACAATCTGGACTGAGGATACACACTTAGATTTTCAGCTTCCTGTGTCAAGAATTTCTAGCCAGCTCTTATAAATGATCATAAAATTCCTTTTATAGAGATAAGGATACAATGAGATTTTAAAGATCATTTAGGTTGAAAACCCTAAACCTAACCAATCAAACCCCAAAATTTGTAGGAGAAAGAAATATGATCTGTTTGTACCTCTGCAAGACATTCCCGAAAAAAATCTGCTACTTCCTCTAAAAAAGATCAAATCAACAATGAATATCTTGGAAGAAGCAACAAATTTGATCTATTCATGAATTAAAACAAAACAATTTCAAAGCAACCAAGTTGCAAGAAATCTAATCTTCCCCCTTTGCCGGATCTGCAAATCAATCAAGTCTGGATTGAAAAATCTTCACCAAATTCTGATCCCGAAAATGATAGTCATTACTACTTCTACCAACTTGGTCAAAACTGATTTTAACCACCACCATTGTATTCTTGGTCTTCTGGCATTTCCAAAAATATATTATACTGATATATTCTGATAAAAAATGAATCCTGGAGACATTTTTTCGTGAGCAGCCCTGTATTTTTTAAATTTTTGAATTATTTACATAGTACAAACTTTACAAATTTGAAATTAATCTTTGCTCCAAACTTTAAATTTTGAGGTGGGCCCACATGCCATGTGGCATCATCCTATTGGCTCGAAGATCCACCTCATTGCCAAGCTAAACCTCTGTAATTTCACCTATGCCACTTGTCGATCTCCCAGTGGTCTATCTCGCTGACTAGGCATCCAACTGCGTCACATCTGCCACCTCACTACCTTGCCATGTGTCATCTTGTCAATGCTTTGGGAAGGTTAAACTCTGAGCATCTTTGCTTCACGCCTTAGCGACCACCGTCGATCTCATGGCACACATCTCGAGGCATCAAATCTACAAATTCACAGTTCATCAAAATTACTTACTTGACATGTGGGGCCTGCTGCTGATTCATCGTCCACATCACCTTCCAACTTAGTGCCTCGATCCACATGCACGCGTAAGAAGGCCCTCCAACTGGGAGTCCACATTTGGATACCAATGTATTGTGTGCTTTGGTATTTGAATAACTCAAAATTACGAAGGCCCTCCAACTAGGCGTCCACATTTGGATACCAATGTATTGTGTGCTTTGGTATTTGAATAACTCAAAATTACTCCACACAACAAATGTGGGACTAAGTTCCTTGTTAAATATAATATTTCATATCAAAATTTTAACTTGGCAATGCACCCAGCTGGGCCCACTAAATTCAGCCAGCTTGTCCTCACATAACTTCTCTTTCCTTTCTCTTTACTAACATACCAAGCACTGTGGTTTTTAAATACTTCATTCTTACACGGCAAGGTGAATGTGGGATAATACAGTCCACACAATATAGCCCCCTCTTAATCAAAAAATGTTGGCATGAAGTGTCTTTTGAAAGCAGCACACTCATCATGGACTGAGCACGCACTAGTCTTCTTCAAACAACAAACTATTCTCATTGTCTAAGCCCCTTTGCAAATGTTAGTGTGCAGCCTCTTCATTTTGGTGTGTGAGCACAGCATGTTAGAAGCTTCTCCATTTTGTGCCTTGCTGGTGCATGAGGGAGGAGTAGTCTGGCTACCTCTTTTATGCCAGCAAATACTTACCAAATGGAAGGCATACACTTTGCTGAAAACCTCTCACAAGCTGCCTTATTCTATAGTGCTCACAGCCTTTGTGGTGTGCCCAACAACTTTAAGCATGAGTGAAGTTCTTTGAAGAAAGTGTGCACAGCACTTAATAAAAATATCTGTAGCCTTGTAGTCTTTTCCATTTTGGTGCATGCATCATCAAAGGAAGCAAGTGCCGTGAGTTTATAAAAGACATGCCCAATTCTTGTGGCATGCTTGATCATTGAAGAACACAAACAGCGGTAAGCACACAGCCAGAAAATGCACACAGGAAATGCTCATTCTAAAAACCTCTTTCGTATCCATTGAATCCAACTTTATTTGAATAAAAACACTATGTGAATCTTAAGAGGGAAAAACCTTATGTTTATCAACACTCTTGGATTTGACTCCCAGATATATGAGAATATAGAAAATTGAAAAAAAACTTAAATTCAATCCAGAAGAAAATGGAAAAATTCGACTGCGCAAAAATCAAGAAGCCTAAAGCCTCAAAAACTTCAAAAAGTTTATGATAATTTAAATAATCAACTAGGTCATCTCCAGATTCCAAGTAACCCACCAAATTTTAGTACTTCCTTTGTAAAATGGCCTATTTTGGCTTGTCCGGCAAACGCCAAATAATCATTGTAAACTGCCTCAAAAGGAGATAGATTAAAAAATCAAACGATGAGTTGAGGGTGACCCACTGAATCTAGAAGAAATTTCATATGCAAGGATTGAAACAAAACAACCCTCAACTGGAGATGAGAATTTGACAAAAAGCTATGAATTTTTTAAAATGGTTACTTTACAAAGTTATGCTATCTGCACTTTCATCATTATAAACACATTTTTACTGATCCTTGCAATCCGATCAAATAAAACCTTCACGGTTTGAAACCCTAGATAGATTATCTCTCTGACACATAGAAAACAAGGCTTTGATCAAATAAACCAATCATCCAGAAATAAACGCAAAAGTCAGCCACTTAAAACATCCTGAACTGAAAAGCAGTAAAACAATAGAAGTTGCATCCGGAACTATCTGAGGAAATGGGTCAAACAGATACATCATGATTTGAATCTTATCAAGGAACATCACTTCCATGTCTATAGTATGGAATATCATTCAATTATGTTTGACCTCAAACCAGACGCAAATGGCAAGACCCCAAAGTGAGCCACTCAAAAATTGAACAATGCACTGCTGAAGAAACTTAGCAATCTGCAAACTGAATGGCTCTGGCAAACATGTCAAACAGGCACATGGGGGGCTGAAAATTGGCAAGATGACTCATTTCCATGCCTAAAACATGATGCAATAATCAGCACATTATGATAAATCATAGGGAAATTAATGCACTCGTCTGAACAGGGCCTCCAACTAAATTGTGCAACTGATCCTCATTAAAATGTTAGAAACTGCAAATGGAATCAGATTGGAAAACTGGGCAACCGGATTCATCATGGCCTAAAATTGAAACACAAGAAGCATTTGACCACTGGAATACAATGTAAAAGGAATTTTGTCAATTGGGTCACAGGGTCAAAAGTTATAACTAGTCAAACAGGGCCACTCAGAAATAACCGAATAGAATGCAAAGTGCAAATTTGTACACTGGCCTTCAAATGGATACCCTCAAAACCTATCAGAACTGAATTCTGAAGGTTGTAACCAACTGTATATGCCAAATGAAAAGCAAGGAATACATGTTCCAAGCATTATGCCATGAAATTCAATAGGCCTATGCTTATGCATTTGAACTCGGGTCCTTTAAATTGTTCTTTGAAGCATTGAACTTTGCCTTAGGAGAAACTTCTCTGAATATGGGCTCAAAACTATCTGGATTTTTTAGAGCACCAATAGGATGCATGACTTTTCAACTTTGTGCTTGCAATCTTCACCTTCTTATCCTCAGGAATGTTTTCATATTCAAAATACTTTTCCATCTCAGTGATCTAGTCCACCAATTCATCAGAATCCAGCTTTCCACCATACTCAGGAGGATTGAAATGTGGTGTTGACTTCAGACTTATCAAAGCCTTCAAAAATATTTCTTCACCTTGATCCATAATAGGAGCAAGTTCTGCATTTGCCTGTTCTTCTTCAATTTCATCATCACTAACATCTTCAAGATGGTTGCCTATTCTCTGGGTTGTTTCCGCTCCTTCTAACCTAGCAGCCATCTACCTTAGCATATCTGCCAATCCTAGATCTTCATCTCACCTCCCATGAACCATCTTGACAACCCTCTGCAATTGTAGGTCAGATCGCAATCTGCTACCCCACAACAATTCAACTAGGGCTTCAAGAGGAACCTGCAAACCTAGATCCGTAGAACTAGATCAAGATCTCAACTTTTCTTTGATACCACCTAACACAAGATAGGGAGCATAAGGGGCCAAAGGATGGCACCCCCTGATGATCCAAGCCTTCTCAACACATGTGGAAGCCAACCAACAATACAGTGAGAGAGAGAATGCAAAATCCTTCATATATTATCATCAAATAGAACCATACATGTCAGGCTGTAAGGCCTTCCCAGTTAGGGCCACATATTACAATGAATTACAGAAGTCCTCAAACATGCGAGGACCTATTACCAATCTCCAATCTGATGCCTCCTATCTTCTATCCAAACTAACTCCTTAAACTACAACCAAACATCTACATTTATACAAGAAGCTACTGAACTGAGTCAGCCTTCAGATCCATAATTAACGGAAGTAATGATCAAATCTGGGACCACACACTTCCCAATGATGGATTCCAACATTAAATTTATGATCCAATATAAATGCATAAGTCGGCCACAATAGGAAACAAAACTAGACCCGTTGGTAAACATGATAATCGAGCAGCAGACAGGAAATGTCAAGCGCCAATAAAATAACCGACCGCCCAGGAGAGAACCAACCACACTCGGTAACCAAAGGAAACTGACCAACTCGGTCAAAGAAGAAATCGAGCAACAGAGACAAACTCCAAATTCTTTTTGGTGACACAGGATTGCCAAGGACCCGAGATGCTCCGGCATGAAAGAAATCCAAGCTAATCTCCATCTGACTACAAAACTTTTCAATGCTCCCAAAATCAAATATCCCAAACCCTTATGTGTTGTCATGCCTAGTTCTTCATCATCTCACCAAGAATCTCCCATGCAGATCAAAACTCCTATCTAATCCTTAGAAGTGGCTCCATGTCGAGAGGCAATCTAAAATATGATAAAACACATATCAATAATGATCAAGATTAAGGTATTGTCTGTCTTCATCCAACAGTTGACCCAAGTTCCATATCCCTAGAAATATATGATCTTGTCCTACCCTTCTATTTCTTCCAAGATGATGCCTTTCCATCTTAAGAGCTACATATCTCTCCATCTCCTAAGCAAGATCAAGGTATTCCTTCTATCATCCCTAATGAGCTTATTGAAAATCAAGAGCAAAGTACTCTTCCTACGTTATCCAAATATCCTTGTCAAAATCAAATTATCCCATCACCCTATTGTCATACTCCTCCATATACACCTAAAACCATCATTCCTCCTAATTTCTTTCATAATAATTAATATTATCAAGCTTGTGTTTCTCCTATCAAAGCTACTCATGCACCTATTGATATAAAGGTGAATCCTAAAGAGAAGAGTCTTAGCCACACAAATCATTCTAAATATGTTGATATCCCTTTCACACCTTATCTCCCTCCATTTTCACATAAACATCAGCCTTCTCCATCCTCCAAATCCATCCTTGGTCCTTATATCCCAAAGCTAAAACCCTCAAACCTTCCATCCATATTGGGTCCTTATATTCTACCATCCACTACCCCTATCACTCCTAGCTTGTCATCCATTTCCCCCATCATACCTCAAAATAAAAAAATACATGCATCCTTGATAAATTTCCATCCACCCATCCATATGAACCATCCATATCAATACTATTCATTCATAATTCCCAAATCTTTTGGAAGCAATTTGGATGTCAAACATAAAAATCAAAAATACAAGAATCCACTTACATATGAAGATCACCATGTCCTATCTAATCAACATGTGACTATAGAGAAAAAGGAAATATTCAAGAGACCACAAGGGTCCCCTAAGCAAAAAAGAAAATAAAAGAAAATATGGGTTCCCAAATCCATCATAGAAGAATTGTGTTCTAAAGAATCCAAAAGCAACAAAAAAATCTAAATCTATGTGGATTCCCAAGTCTCTTTTAAAGGACTTGAACACAAAGGAAAAATCAAAGTTGACATTAAAGCTTCCAAAGGCTTTCACTCCATCTCCTTCCAAATAAATTTCAACACCTCATACATCAAAGTCTTAGGCTATTCCATCTATTTTTCCTTCATCCATCCACTACCATTCAAGGTGTGTGTTGATATTGATCATATCACCCTTTCCACATACTCCTATACAAATATTTCAATACCCTATCCCTTATCCAACACCTATGTATACTTCTTACCCTCCCTTTCACTGTCCATCCATCCCCTTCATCCAATCCATCACATAAATCCTTAGTCATCATCTATCATTACCCTGCATCACTCTATCAACATTCTTTCCATGTACCTTTTCAATGGCCTTGGCCCATCAAAGCATATCTTTCCAAAGGAGAATTATCTAGAGAGCATCAGGCTTGAGTTCCTCCAAAAAATAATGATTGAAAAATTTAAAAAAAGTGTCTTGGTGAAAACCTGGTAAATAGGTGTCTTGGTAGCAAAATTAAAGAGAAATAAATCCATCCTATGGTTAAAACCACTACTTGTGGTGCCTTGGATAAGTACCATGATGAAAAATTGGCATATAGGTGTCATGTGTAATTCCTCCCTCTTTCACTCTACACTTGGGGGAAAGATTAATACACACTAGTTATTTCATGTGCTTCCATACTTCCTCTTTTCACCTTTGACCTTAACAAGGTTGAACTTATTCATGTGCATCATATATCTTTCCATATTCTATCATTTCCATCAGCTTACCCATTTTCATCCATCCATGCACCCTATCATGATCTTCCTTATCCAAAATGGGCCATCACTATTCCTAAGAATCCTTTACGTTATCTCAAACCATCCACTCACTATATTGATAACCCCTTATCCTAATCACATGATCCTATACATGGCTTATCCAAATTAACCCCTTGGTCTTGATAAAAATGAAGAACAAAAAAATGAAAAATTTGTTAACAAGAGTCTCTTGATATGTCCACCCTTTTGGACCACATGCTTTCATGACAACAAGTCATTATCCTATATGATATTGAACACCACTTAAATGAGCCTACATTGATGTATTTTTCTTCCCTAGCTTGGGTAATTGTGAGGAGACTGTCCCTAAGGATTGCATTCACTCACTTCATCCCTCATTATCTTTCTTCTTCATCAATCACCTTTCTAATCCATCTATCATGTCCTATACCTTGATAGACATTAGGGGAAAACCAATGTGATCTTGCTTGAGAACGAGTAATCTTTGAAAAACTCTAAATTTTAGAAAAATTCCTACAAAAATGATCATCTTAGTGAAAACATGGAAAATAGATGCTTTGATTTATTAACCAAAAAAATATAAAATATAAAAAAATAAAAATAAAAATGACAAGAGCAAAAAAATTGAAATAATGAAAAAGTGCCTTGGTAAACCTGGTAAACAAGTGCCTCTTGTACTCAAGCACTCCATTATCAACATGAGTCTTGGCATCCTTATTTTGCTTTAGTTTTCACATAGCCTTCAGTCACTTTTGTGACAAATCACTTGTTTCACGCAACACTACCATGGATTGGAATCAATCTTTATCTTTGTCCTAAGACGTTCAAGTCTTGCTAGGGGGCAGTTTCATGTTATGAAAGTTAGTTAGAGCATCATCCCAAGCCAATCAGGGTCAGTTTTCCAAAAACCATTGAAAGGTTAATCATTGACACACACTGGTGTTTCTCAATACCACACAACGTGACAACATCGACCAACAGTGTTTCTCAACACTTATCAAATAAGCTTCAATCATCACCCATCCAAATGAACAACAAACTTGAACTATCAAAAGTGTTTCTTAACACTACACACTTCAGCAAGTTAGAATGCAAAACATAGACAACACTCAAAAACTTTCTAAATTGAGGCTGATCACATCTCTATTGTGACTCCATGATGTTTAAACAAATAGAGAAGCAATAAAGGTTGTGAATTTTCTTGGTATATTATTTCTTTATCATTTGATTTACTAATTATCCCTTTATATGTAACTCAACAATTTCTAAAATCACTATAGGAACATAAACTAGGGCATAATCATTTTCTTTATTTTCTACTTATCAGTGTGGTCCTGATGATTTTAAACTATCCAATAAATTGGGTTTCTGTGGTAAGAGCCTCCATCTTGATTAGAACGTCGCACATACCTCAAATATTTTAATTTGAATGTTAAGGTGAGGTTGGAACTATCTCCTTGTCTATTATTTTTTTTATTTACACAAGAATCATTTAGGTCATCCTGGCCTCTTATGCCTTGATGCTTTTGGTTACTTGCAACATCAACTAGAAACAGTGCTCAGGTCATCTTAGATTTTATGCCCTGATGCTTGTGTTATTTTTCCACATTTTTTCGATATAAACTATATTCATATTCTCATGGTTTAAATGGCACCAGTGAGAATTGTATTGACTACGATGTCCCACAATGCATAATGATGAATTTTTTTAAAGAAAAACTCAGTGACAGGTGAATTCATGTTATTTTTTCATTTTGCATTTTGCATTTGGATAACGTTACTTCTTCATCATTTTCTCCTACATGGAATGTGAGGTCTGTAATCGAGCTCTTCTTCTTCTTCTCTCATCAAGTGATCAAATGTGCCATTAGATATTTGACCATCCTGATTCTATTTTTGGGATTGAAATCAAAATCTGAGATCATTTAATCTGTCAAAATTGTAGTTTGACTTTTTACTCCAAATGTAGTTGATCACTCACGCAATCAATTCTATGTCCTCCAACCCAATAAGATATTTTCCCCATCAAGCAATCAATGTGCTAGAATATTGGTCAAACCTTATCCAAATTCTAGTCAAACTTGGTCAGCCAAACCTCATATCAGTGCAGAATGTGACTTACAATCTCATCAATTAGATCTATCTCTTCTTGCATCATTTTATCAATCAAAATTACTTCAAATCACTGGGGCACTTAGCCATATTTTGATTTCTCTCCCAAGGGGACATGACCATGACATCAATAATTTAGTGATCACATCATCAAACATCAAGAATCTTTAATCAAGCAATCAGAATGTCAAATCAAACAAGACATCATCGCAAGGGACATCTCAACTTCATCACACCACATCAAGTTGAGATTTTTCGTCATCATCAAATCTCTAGGGGCATATTAGTTTCATCACTTCACATCAAACTATTATTGTTCTTGTCAACCAAATTGGCTTCATCACATCAAATCAAGTCAATTTTGCTATCGATCTCTTAATGATAATCAATTTTATTGCTTCACATCAAACTGGTTATACATTCAAACCAAACCAATGGCTTGAGATTATTTCTAACATTAATCAATTTCATCACTTCACATATGTATCATCTTAAAATGGAAGCACTTCCATGTTAATAGTGTTTAGCCCTCCGAGTGAGTGGTCTGGGGTCATGTCAAGTGCCTTGATCAGGTCTTTGCTTGAATCTGGCTTTCTCCCCCCTTTCTACTTCTCTCTCCACCTGATTTCACTTTATTTTTGCATTTCCTGACATTTTGGACTGAGATCTTGAGGTTTTTGACCTCAAGGTCAAAGTCAACCTTGACTCTGACCTAGGGTAGAGTCTACCTCATCTTTGACCTAGGGTTCAAATTTTAAGGTCCCATGATTTCTAGGTGTCGGGTTTCAGAGATATTTGTTTTCCCGCTTCCGAGTCGGCCATTTTGGGTTTTGGAATGGTAAATCCTTAAATTTCATTTAATATGGGGATATTTCTAGGGGTTAAGGTTAATTGGGATTTAATTCTCCAATGTCGGCCTTCTCTAGAGGTTTGTACCCTAGATCACTATAAAAGGAGACCTTCCTCTCTCATTTTCTCCATCAAGTTTTGCAATCCATTATTCACCAAGCAATTTCGTGCTCATGGAACTCTCAAGGAGATATTCACAAGCCATCAAGTTCTCTCTCAAGAAATATCAAGCATCCATTCAAGCATTGAAGCCCTCTTCTCCATTCAAGTTCTTCATTGAAGATCAAGCATTCAAGCCTTTGAAGGGATTTGGTTCAAGCATTCAAGATTCATCATTCAAAACCCTAGATCTATCCATCATGGTGGTGTGATCTTCCTTCAAGATCCTTTGTTCATCTTCAAGATCCATTCATTCTTCCCTCAAGGTGGATTCCAAGCATACAAGCATGGAGGTTTTGATTCACATTTTTTAGTGTTGTTTCCAAGCTTTCATATTAACATACTTGATTATATTTCAAATACAATTTCATATCTATTGAATTGCATAGCTTCATTGTTAGATCTATTTCTACTACTTGCTAGCATTCTCAATTTTAATTTCAATATTAAGGTTGATTCCAAACCGGGGTTTGACCAAGGCAAACCCCTCAAACAAATAACAAAAACCCTCTTTTTCTTGCAAGTACAGGTGCGGAACTGTAGATCTTAGCTTGGATTTGGATACCCTTTTCGGTGAACTTCCTAGATCTATGAACAAAGTCAAAGTTGACCTTCAAAATAAAAAAGTAGCCTTTGACCTTTTATCGGGGTCAAAGACTACCTGCTGTCGGAAAGATAAAAGTTTTTTGGGTTTTCTTTGTCTTGGCATTTCTAGTTTGAAACAGGTTGCAGAATTGCCCAAAATTGCACACAGACATCAGAAATTGGCATTTTCCAGATCTACCTAATTTTGAGGTTAGTATTTCCTTTTCAATTATTTCAGATTTCAAACACAATTCCATTATAGGGAAATATAAGGTTTTCTTCCTTTTTCATATTCTCCATAGATTGATTCGATTGTGCATTAACCTTTTGGTTGATCAATTTGGATCTCTCCTTTGGGAATTTGGATTTATAAGTGGATCTCATATTTCCCCCATACATTTTAGGGTGAACCCTATTTCATCTTATTCATTTTGGTGAAACCAACATACTTACCCCTTTTCTTTTGTGGATTTAGATGCCCTATTGTGTTAGATCTCCCTTTGTATTATCTTGTGCGTTCACTTATTCATTTTGGTGAACCCATTTATGATAACTCTTTCTTTTTGATGTTAGATTTGCATTTTGTGTTAGATCTTACAATAAGAGTAGATTTATTTTATGCTTTTGCATTTATATTTCAAAAATACAAAAAAAAAATTGCAAAATTTCTTCAAAAATACAAAAACATTTACATTGCTTTGTGGAATTAGGTGCTTTATTGTGTTTGATTTCCTTTTCATAAATTTCATTTAAATACATTTGGATATATCTAGATCTATTTATTATCATGTTCTACAGGTTGTTTCAATCATTTTCCAAAACTTTTGGGATTCCACAACATCCTCCTCTTACCTTACCATTGCATGGCGTTACACCTAGCAAGGCTTCATCTAGTGCATGTGATGTTGCTTTGTCCTCTTTTGAATTACCTTATAAGGATATATTAGAGAAAGAACATGACCGTAATATATATCCCCATCATATTTCTCTTTTTGGAGATGAGTTGAGGATTGATGTTAATTCTTCTCCTAATAGATGTCCTTCTTCCCCCTCTAGGGATCAAGCTTTAATAACTTATGAAACTCCTACAATACGCTTAATGGATAGGAATGATAATCCTCCTATTTGGAATGAACCTTTGGATTTGGATGTTGATTACTCTCTTCCTCATGAAACCATTGTGGATAATTCTACTTTTTGGGATAAATACATTGATTTATCCCCTCCTTGTGAAGAATTTTTGATACAAGAAGATGACATATTCTCTAAAACACACTTCCCTTATGCGAAAGAAGATGACATTATAAATCCTTCACCTCCATTTGGGATTCCTTCTAGTGATGAGGCATTAGCAGAGAAAGATATGAATTCCCTTAATGCTCTTCCTCTTAGTGGTGATCTTATGGGAAATCAAGATCCTACCTTACAGCCTTTTTACCATAATATTACTTATATCTATTCAAATCCTTGTCCAACTATGGTTTCAAGAGTTCCTCTGGTTGTGTCTTCCATTCATATCGCTTCCTACACTTTTACCAGTGTTCCTAATCTTCCTAATCCTAATCTTATCTTTCCTAATCCGATTCCTAATCCTTCATCTGCTATTCCTAGTTTTTCCCACACTTATGTTGAGGTTCAAACTATGGTTCATGATGTAGATGTGCAAAGATTCTTCAAAGTACCTTCCCCTTATTATCTGATCCATAAAGATAAGAGAAAATAAATTTCCCCTTTGAGATTTCTTCATAATTTTACCCCTCACTCTAATATAACATAGATCTTTTCCCCTCTAGACTGGGGGGCAAGAGGTATATTTCTTCTTGTCTTCTAGAATCCATTATGTTCCTATCTTGAGCTTAATTGGTTATGTTTTCATGGTTTGTATTATGATTTCTTTTCATCCATTTCTCTCTTCTATTATTCGAGATATCTTTTCTAGGACATGTGTTTTGCAAAGGTATCCCTTGCCTTTCATCCCTAGGTGGCAAGGTTCTCCCTTCTTTCTCTTTGTCTAGGGAACTTCTTTCCTTAGCCTAGTGGTATTTGTTTATATTGCAATATTATTTCATTATATTGATAGATGTTTTGACTATGGATAATCTTTTTAGAAGAGGTTGTTGTCCTAGGTCATCACCTCTTCTCTATGTTGCAAATTATGTTCTTTATAAACTCTTACCCTTGCTTTGGTGTTAGGGTTGTTTTTCTTTCATTCCAAAGATTCATCTTCCTCTTCTTTGCAGGGGGCTTGATGATTGAATCTTTGTTCCCGCCTTTGAAAGATGATATTTTATCTAAAGCACTCCTCTTTGCTGGGGGTCTTGTTGATAAGATCTCTTTCATTTGAGGATCCTTTTCCATGAGTGACATATCCTTTTCACAATTATCTATACTCTTGGATGTAGGGGTCAATATCCCTCGCTAAGAATATGGTATACATTGTTGCTAAATAGGATGTCTCCTAGAATTGTGAAGTCAGTATCCTCTTCCATCGGTGTTCCTACACTTGGGAGGCAAGGATGCCTTTTCCTTCTTTTCTATCTTTCTGGGATTCACCTCTTTCCTTGGTTAAGTAGTATCTATCTATTATGTGATATCCAATCATACATGAAAAATTTGGTTTGCATTGAGGATCTATGTCCTTGATAACAACCTCTTTTGTTGTTTGACATTGGGTTTCCATGGTTGCTACATCTCTCACCTTGGAAACTAAATAGTGTGCTATCCCTCACAAGGGTTACTTTTTTTTCACTTCACTTCTTGCATGATATCTCTTTGCATGTGTCCCTTCCATGGCCTCATAGGAGTTGTGACCTTCTTGGCTTGGACTGGGTGTTGTTTGTGGATATTGTCTTGATGTTGAAGAAGGATTTATCCTTGATTCTTTCCTTTCCTTAACATGTCAAAAGAGTATGTTTTTTCCATATTAAGGAGGGGGGCATATATAGGGTCTCCCTTGTACTATAGTTTTTTATTTATATGCTAAATCTCAGAAGGTAACGCACATAAGTTGCTAAATCCTGAAGAGACATGCATTTTCAATTTCAAACATGCTAAATCTTGGAAGGTAACACACATAAGTTGTTAAATCCTGAAGAGACACGCATTCCAAATTTTAAATATGCTAAATCTTTCGATGGTAATGCACATAAGTTGCTAAATCCTGAGGAGACATGCATTTCTAATATGCTAAATCCTGGAAGGTAATGCACATAAGTTGCTAAATCTTGAATGGACACGCATTTTCAATTTCAAAATATGCTAAATCTTCCAAAGGTATCGCACATAAGTTTCTAAATCCTGAGGAGACACGCATTTCCTATTCACAGTGATACAAGAAGGTGGATCTATGAGTATTCTAGAAGCCGTCAGAAGATGCATTACAATTGCAAGCACAATTTATGGGTGAACTTGTTGGGCTCTCCCTCCAGGGTGATTCATGGTAAGGTGGGCATCTTACTAGGTGAGGTAATCACTCTTTTCCCTCTCTCTCTCTTTTCTCTTTCATGCTAGTAGGATAGGATCATGAAGCTATTTTATTTATAGTGTTGCTCATGTCTTTCTTATGTAATCATTTATGCTTTTATGATAGCTTTCCAAATATGATATTAGTATGAGAAATATTTCTTAGCAAGGTTTCCTATGCTAATTGATTTGGGTTGTTTGTACTAACCCTTGTTCTTTTGGCACCCTCATGCATGTATGTTGAGTTAGAATCCTTAGTCTGGGGGATTTTGTCCTTAGCTAAGTGTTATTTTATCTTGTTGTGAATCCACTTGGATCTCTTCTTTCTTATCCTTTACCAAGAGTTTGCATCAAGTCCATACTCTTGCTAAAGTGGGGGCTTAATGTATCATCTTAAAATAGAAACACTTCCATGTTAAGAGCATTTATCCCTTTGAGTGAGTGGTCTAAGGTCATGTCAAGCACCTTGATCAGGTTTTTTCTTGAATCTAGCTTTCTTACCCTATTCTGCTTCTCTCCACCTGATTTCACTTTATTTCTGCATTTCCTGGCATTTCGGACTGAGGTCCTAAGGTTTTTGACCTCAAGGTCAAAGTTGACCTTGAGGGTCAAATTTGACCTCAACTCTAACCTAGGTCAAGGTTGACCTTGACTCTGACCTAGGGCAGATTCTACCTCATCTTTGACCATGTTTCAAGGTCCATGATTTTTGGGTGTCGGGTTTCGGAGATATTTATTTTCCCGCTTCCAAGTTGGCCATTTCAGGTTTCAAAATGGTAAATCCTTAAATTGCATTTAATATGGGCCCATTTCTAGGGGTTAAGGTTAATTGGGATTTAATACTCCAATGTTGGCCTTCTCTAGAGGTTTGTACCCTAGATCACTATAAAAGGAGGGCTTCCTCTCTCATTTTCTCCATCAAGTTTTGCAATCCATTATTCACCAAGCAATTTCATGCTCAAGGAACTCTCAAGGAGGTATTCACAAGCCATCAATTTCTCTCTCAAGCAAGATCAAGCATCCATTCAAGCATTGAAGCCCTCTTCTCCATTAAATTTCTCCATTGAAGATCAATCATTCAAGCCTTTGAAGGGATTTGGTTCAAGCATTCAAGATTCATCATTCAAAACCTTGGATCTATCCATCATGGTAGTGTGATCTTCTTTCAAGATCCTTTGTTCATCTTCAAGATCCATTCATTCTTCCCTCAAGGTGGATTCCAAGCATACAAGCATGGAGGTTTTGATTCACATTTGTTAGTGTTGTTTCCAAGCTTTCATATTAACATACTTGATTATATTTCAAATACAATTGCATATCTATCGAATTGTATAGCTTCATTATTAGATCTATTTCTACTACATGCTAGCATTCTCAATTTCAATTTCAATATTAAGGTTGATTCCAAACTGGGGTTTGACCAAGGCAAACCCCTCAAACAAAAAACAAAAACCCTCTTTTTCTTGCAGGTACAGGTGTGGAACTGTGGATCTGAGCTTGGATTTGGATACCCTTTTCAGTGAACTTACGAGATCTGTGAACAAAGTCAAAGTCAACCTTTAGAATAAAAATGTAGCCTTTTACCTTTTATCAAGGTCAAAGACTACCTGCTATCGAAAAGATAAAATTTTTATGGGTTTTCTTCGTCTCGGCATTTCTAGTTCAAAACAGGTTGCAAAATTGCCCGAAATTGCACACAGACATCAGAAATCAACATTTTCTAGATCTGCCCTATTTTGAGGTTAGTATTTCCTTTTCAATTATTTTTGATTTCAAACACAATTCCATTATAGGGAAATATAAGGTTTTCTTCCTTTTTCATATTCTCCATAGATTGATTCGATTGTGCATTAACCTTTTGGTTGATCAATTTGGATCTATCATTTGGGAATTTGGATTTAGAAGTGGATCTCATATTTCCCCCATACATTTTAGGGTGAACCCTATTTCATCTTATTCAACATCAAATTGGTTATTTGTCATCATCAAATTAGATAGGTGCTCAATTTCATTGCATCACATCAAACTGAACATTCTGGTCTTCTTATCGATCTTGTCCAATCAAGTTCAGTATTTCAATCAACCAACTTGAGGGTAGTTTCATCACTTTATATCAAAGTATTCTCAGTCTCAACCGCTAATTGTTCTTTGAATCAATACACTGATTGTACATCAATTCAAAGAGGGGAAAATGTAATCACCTAAAAATGGCCACCAAAACCATAAGCCCCTAATCTTAATTATTCATCAAGAAAACCTTAATTTCGATCAAATTCCTTAAGTCCTAACCTAAGGCAATTCAATTCATCAACCTAATTTGATTTATATCCCACTTGATTATTGCACTTGATCATTACTAAATTAATTAATTCTTAAATCCTAATGTTATTGGCAATTAAATCGATCCTATGTTATTTATTCAATTAATATTGATTAAATAAATGGAAGTTTTCAATTAATTACAAATAAAATAATTAAATTGATTATTATTATCACATTTTGAGGAAAATGCATTAAGATCATTTAATAATTCTAAAAATGCATTTATGTCATCATCCTTTATTTAAATAAATATGATTTTGGATATAATTTAGTTAACCAATTCACATTTTGGAAACAAGTTAGTTAGCAGGAAAACCAGTCCAGTTGACTTGCTAGTTAATTTGGAAGTTCCCACAAACCAATCTAGTTGACTTACTAGTTGATTTGGAAGTTTCCACAATGATTGATAGACCTTTGGAGTTAACTAATTCTTTGAAACAATCTCCACTTCTCATCTATAATCGATCTCAACCGTTCATCCCCGAAGGGATTTCTATATAACTAGGCCTCATTTCTTCACAAAGGATCCAAATTTTGAATTAGAGTTACGTTGTTTTTTGAGTTCATATCTATTTGCATATTTCATAGTTGATTATAAATTATTTATTTATTTTATTGTTTTATCATTATAGATTCATTATTGCATCAAACTAAGATAGGAAAACCTCATTTTACTTAATTGGATTAACTCTTAGCTAATTATATTAATCTCGTATCTACATATAGTTTCATTCAAATCCTTTTTTTAGATTACTTTGTGGTCACTAAGTTTTCCATTATCTGAGAGAAAACTCATACTCAAATCTAGTAGAAGGTAATGATTCACCTTAGTTAGTCTTAGTTTAGATCAATTTGGTTTCATTAGTTAGATTAACTATTTAAGGATTCATTGAAGTGTTGTGTTAGTTTAGATCACACATTTTCACACACATATTAACCTCCTTAATACATTTTCCATATCTTTCCTTCCTGAGCGTTTGGAGTCAGATAATACGTCATCATGACTAGAGCTATTGTGTGCTTGGTGATGTTGTATTCTGATTAGCTCTTGAAGTGTGCCTAAGTCAGTGAGCAAGGATTTTCATACTCTACCAACTCCTTAGGGTAGAAATTATACTTGACTATCTGTAATAAAAACAAATCCCAAGAACATACACACTTCAAAGACATTGTCAACTTCATTTTCACTATGTCTTGTCTCCCACAAGGTTGCTTTGTCCCTTGCCAAATTTTTTTCATATGTATGACTTTTGTCTTTTCTTATTTGAATGCTTGAAAGTGGGTCCTTGTCATTGAATAGACTGACTAAAAAATTAGACTAAAAATATAATTGATAATTTTAATCCAAAATACCCTGGAACCTAAA
Source organism: Chamaecyparis obtusa (assembly GCA_027943335.1). Taxonomy (NCBI): domain Eukaryota; kingdom Viridiplantae; phylum Streptophyta; class Pinopsida; order Cupressales; family Cupressaceae; genus Chamaecyparis; species Chamaecyparis obtusa. The sequence continues at coordinate 384,989 of BSBK01011690.1, read as the reverse complement.
CCGTCGTCTCTACCTTAAAATAGTGAGAAATCCAACCTCACAAGAACATCCAAAATTTTGTTTCCTAAAGGCTCTTAAAATCATTTGTCATGAAAAACTGATCTACCTGGCTAAATCAACATTCTTTTGAGATATGATTGATTCTGTAAAGCACAAGAAATAAAAGCTACCAATTGCTTGTGTTTATCAAGAAAAGAAAATTGTAGAACAAAAACGTAAAGATTATCAACCCACCTTAACTACAATCAAGAAATAAAGTACGAAGAGAAACTTGACAACGTAACTTATAATGCCAAAGTCATGCAGTTTGGAGCATGCTTTCAGATAAACCGTCGCTTTGTTACCCTTGAAAGAGAGGACTAGTTGGCTCATCACAAATCATATCCTTTTAATACTCACAAAATTATCTCACCATCCCTACATCTTAGGTTATCCTTTAAGTTCATTTACATCATCCCCTTTAAATAGCCTCATTTAGGTCAAAACTAATCATCCTTGATCAAAATCAAAACCCAAAAATCAATCAAACCATCCAAGTCTCCGCATAGCTCCATATCATTTTGAGTTTCTCAAACTCTTATCCTAAATCAAACCCATCCTATAGCTCCACCCATTGACTAAGAATTGTCTAGGGTAGCTAAGTACTTGTTCTTGTAAGCCTCATCATCTTTATACGAATATTGGCTCGCATTGACAAAGATCTCATCTTCCAAAGATCATAATTATATCTATGATTAACAATCCCATTTCATTTGAACCTACACTTGGAAAAGGAAACTCATTCCCATTTGGCACTAGGTAATCCTTGTGTGTGTGAATTTTGTACCTAGCTGAGGACACAACACTTCAGTAAAACATTAGAGGTTAGCAAAATTGAAATCTGCAAGTAAATGAAACTATGCTAACCAAGCGATTTACTGCCTTCTAATAGGTGTGAGTATGATGTTCTCAGATTGAAATTGAGATCAATGACAATGCAACACCTAAACGAAGGATTTGAATGCAAAAGAATGAAAAACTATATGAATGCAGATTAATCTATATTTTTGTATTTTTTGTGCAATAATATGAAAAACTGTATGAATCTAAGCTAGATGAATGAAATTGAATGCAGATTTAATCTAAGAATGATATGAATGAATATGAATGCTATGATATGAAAACTATGCAAAATTATGATCAACAAATGAAAGATCTCACAAATCGCATGTCGCAAGTGTTTAATCTTTCAATCGCCAATTCGCCAGAGTAATTCTGCAAATTCAAGTGTTGATAATTGTGAAGAGTTGAGCCTTGATTTTATAGAAATCCAGAGCTTTGAGGATGCATGAGAAAACCAATAAATCACTCTTGATAAACTCAGGATGATTTTTGAGTTATTAAGAAATCAGAGATAATTAACTCACAAAAATCATGCAAAAGCAGTGTTTTACTCAAAATAGAGTTTAGATCAAATTTCAACTCATCATCAGATGTTGAGTTTCAATTTTAAAATTGATTGTTAATTTATAGTTGCCTACTTTTCTTATTGTGCATGATTTATTTATAAATTAATTTAAAAATAAAGTGATTTATTTTCAACTTAACTGATTTTTGAATTAAAACAATTGATTTATGGGTTAATCAATTATTAAATCAAACTTTATTCAAAAACTATATTATTAAATATTGACAATTGACATTAATTAATTAAATAAGAATTTAATCAATTAGTCATAAGATTTTAGATTTATTGTCAAAATTAAATAATACAATCTAGAAATAAATAAAATTTAGTTTAATTAAATAATTAAGTGGTAGTATTAAATCTAATTAATTAAATATTCAGAATATTCAATTAATCAAACTTTACGATAAATAGGATTTATCACCAAATAATTATTAAATTAAAGATAATTAGGATAAATAGGAATATTGCTAGGAATATTCCCCAATGCAGAATTTAGGATAATCAATTAGGATTTGATAATGTGCAGATGTGCCTTAGGTTAGGACTTTTGTATCAATTTTGTTCGATTTGAAGATGTAGGAGGTTAATGAACCTACAGCCCATTTTTGGGGTATTACATTTTGCCCCTCTTTGAATCACTGTGCAAAGCGTAGTGGTTCAAAGAATAGTCTGTGTTTGATAAAGATGTATGAAACTGATTTGAAAGATTAACCGATTCCGAGATAGAAACTGATTGAAAGATTTAAAGATGTAAGATTTAGGTCCTGATTGACCAAAGATAATGTTAACTATAGCAACAATGAGTCGGTGATTACAAAAAAGTGCCAAAACACCTGACTCTGAACCTTATGATTACAAAGAAGTGAGTGACCGATTCTAGACTTGATTGTCCCAAGAGAATCATACTGGTATCACATCCTGAACCCATCAGTTACGAAGAACCAAGGAAATGACGCTAATGAATCGATGGTTATGAAAAGATGATATAGTTTACAAGATAGATTTAGGATACCAAATTGATATAGATCTCGATGAATCTAATATGTCCCAAGTGATGATAGATTTTCCCTAAGCGATGAGGACTTTTGATGAATTAGTAACTAGACGTGGTTGTTGTCTTGATCACTAAGAAAAGATTTGATTGACAGATTTAGATTACAGACTTGAATGATATGCAATACCATGCCCCCTTCAAGATTAAAATTGAAATTTGACAAGAAAGTCAGTGCTAAATGGTTTAGAAGCATGTTAATTGATTTGAGAAGTGGTTATACATGTTCAAGAACGCGTTCTGCATCGTTTGAAGGTACTAGAGACCAAGTTTGACTAGGTTTAACCATGAGTTGACCATGGTTGACCAAGTTGAAATTTCAATAGTTTGATGTAAGATAATCAGTTAAGTTGAATTCTAGATTTTTATGATGATTGAAGGTCGATTATGCAAGCAGTCGGCCATCCTGGGTCTGAAAATTTTAAATCATGATTTTGACATAGTAAATAATTTTAGGTTTTGATTTTGATCCCAAAAATGGTTTCAGAACGTCAAAATTAGCCAGAGGTGCAATTTTCATGGAAAACGGAGCACTTTTGAAAATTAGGTCAAAAGCTATATAAGGACCAAAAGGGTCATTTTCAATTCATTATTCACTTTTGACTTTTGAAACCTTGTGGAGCCCTATGAGTGAGAAAATGGCTGAGATGAAGGTACCTGTGTCTTCCCACTGATTTGAGCATAGCTGGAGACATCAGCGGCCTCCGCAGTATGGACATACGGTAAGTGGACCTCTATGCCTCTTTGTAAATTCCATTTGTGCATGTTTGTAGCATTTTTAGGTTGTTTTCATATGTTTTTAATTTTCAATTTGCACATGCATGGAAACTCGTACAACTATCCTCCGTGACTTGTACAACTTTTCAAATCCCTATAGATAGTCGTATCAGAACCCCTAGAAACTCATTTGAGAGGGACCCAAGAGTCGTATGACATTTTGTTGGGTCCCTCATATGTCGTACGGTAAGACATAGAAAGTTGTATAACCATGATTTGTCGTATGGGACCCTATTGAAACTCATACGAGTTTTTATGCCAGACTGCATTGTCGTATGGAAAATAGTCAACTTAAAACACCACTTTAGGTCAAAATTTTTGATTTTCTGATTACTTAGGCTGATTGCTGAGCATTTAATGCACCTTTTGAGATAACCAGCTTTTGAATTTCTATACTGTTAGCCTGTTTTGCAACTAATTTACTGATAGGATTCCCCATTTCTATTCTATGTAGGTCATATATCTTGATGTACATGTGTGTATCTCTCATCCTATGACACAAAGATTATGCGTTTCTTTGCCAGACCCTATGAGGGTACACCTTGCTACCTGTGGTTTTGAGTATCTGATTCAGTTGCCCAAGATTAGGATGAACCATGGACTATTGACTGCATTGATTAAGAGGTTTCATTCAAAGACCTAGACCTTTCATCACCCTACAGGAGAGATTATTGTTACACCAAAGGACGTGTACAGGATATTGCATATTCCATTCCATGGTCCTCATCCAGATTATGTGAGTTCGGGGAACTCTGGATTACATGCCTTCAGACATTTGTTTGGAGATGATACATAGCTTACCGGTTCCATTTCCTGGGAGACATTAGTGCAATGCTATGGGCAGACCCATAGATTAGAGTGTATCATAGTTGGTATGATAGGAGGCATTATCATGTTTGAACGTCAGAAAAATGATCTTTTGATGGGCTGGGCCCCAATGGTCGCATGATTGATGTCCACTCCTTCTGCGTTGGGTTGGGGTCAGTGTATGTTGGTTCACATGTTCTCTGAGATGCACGAGATTGTGTATCAGGAGGGCAAGTCTTTTGCTTCTAGTGTGTTGGTTCTTCAAATATGGGCCTAGGAGCATATCCCAGTTTGTAGACCAGTATGCCAAGGTTAGTGCCAGCCACATGAGCCGGTGATATATGTTTACTCTGGATATGTCACTCAGGTTTGTATGGGTCACATAGAGTACTAGAGACATTTCTTGGATGATAGCACCTATGTTATCTGGCATTCTTATTTACAGATTAAGGCCTAGCCTATTACTCGGGAGTAGTTTAGCTATTTCTGCCAGAGTCAGATATTGATTGGTTGATCTACTATAGTACTGGAGCACTTCCTTATCACTAGAGTGTGGAGATAGTATGGCATCATTCAAGATGCACCACAAGAGCACACTATGTATGCACGGATATAGAGAGAGCTTGGATTAGGATGGGGCCCTTGATTGTCTTATGTTGTGTTCACACAGGAGTATAGTGGTATTGTCGGCAGAGATTGGGATTATCGGGTAGATGTTCTAGATGCTAGGGTGATAGATGGGTTTATTGGATGGCTTGTAGAGCATCCCATATATAGGTTTTTCAGATCCGATAGATTTGATACCTTCCATGGAGGAGGCGATGGATGTTACAGGTGCTCTAATGGGTAGAGGGCAGAGACGTATAGGTGCATAGGTCCCAATGCCCTAGCCTACACCTTTGAGACTGAGAGTAGTCATGACACCTCCTCAGAGACTATCTGGATAGATGAGACCACCTCATCCCTCTAGTTCTTCAGCAAGCAGACCTGCAATTTTACAGAGGAGATTGACTAGAGGAGAGAGTGAAACTCTAGGTAGTGTTGGTACAGTAGATGAGGTACTTGGTGCAGAGCAGTATGTAGGTGCCAGTCCTAATTTTGTATAGGATGATACTAGTTTTGATTTGGGAGCTGAGGTTAGATGATATAAGGCACAGAGAGCAGAGACTACCGAGAAGCCCACCGAAGATACTAATATGCCTATAGCAGATGCAAATCCTAGTGTACCACTAACTCCTTGGGAGATTATCAGATGACTTAGATTATAGGTCAGGGACCTGAAGGTATGGAGTGCCTATTGGGAGGAGCAATTTACTAAGGTAGATAGACAACGATCCAAGCTCCGAGAGGAGAATAGGAGATTACAGATAGAGGTGACACATCAGACCTCTAGAGTTGCCTATTACATTTATGTATACTACGTTATTGTTCTTGTTGCTCAGAGAGTACCCACATACTCTCAGTACATGATAGCATTAGAGACAGCCAAAGCACCCAGAGCCAAGGTAGTGCCTGATGCACCACCACCACCTCCACTAGATGTAGAGGATCAGGTAGATAGCTGATCTGTCTAGATATTCTGATATATTTTGCCATTTTTGTTTCATGGATATATTGTTCTAACTTTTGATAGCTCACATGAGATCATTCTTTTGTGATTTATGCCAGTAGTGCACCCTTGACTAGTTTAAGTTATATAATATGAGATCGATATTTTGGTTATGACTTCATGTGTACTTGTCATGTTTTAATTTTATGATGATATCATGTGATGTAAATGCTATGAGTAGTGTAGAATGTATGTATGGATTTATGCAATGCAATGGTTTCTTTCATATGTATGGATGTTATGCAATTGTAATTGATTATGGAAATGTATGATTTTGATTATGCTCATGTATGTAATGCAATGCAATAGATGGAATGATCATGAATATGTAATGTAAATGCAATGATACACATGATATGTCTTGCAGGTATTGATGAAGACAAGTACTCAGTCTTATGTCAAAAAGGATGTCTAACCCAGGATGGTGACTACTTGTGATTCTGTGAGGAAATATTCATGTGAGATTGAGCTCTTCATGTCAAGCTTAAGTTTAGTTTTGAAGGATTGTTTAAGTGTTCAAGCAATTTGTGAGATTGTGCAATCATGCAAAGTGCAAAATGACATGCAGAATGAAATGCAAACCTAAGACCTAGGACCTAGTCATTGATCATGTGTCGATTTGTTGTCATCATTGAACTTTTTAGGTAACCAGATAAATCAATACAACATCCACTAGTTGTGAAACTATAGACATATGAATATTGATTTGTATGTGCAAGAATCAATACAATGCCCACTGGCTAGACAACCATGGATGTATGAATATTGATTTGTTTTTGAAATGTCAGATTAGATATAAGCACCAAGGCACAAATGCCAGGATGACTTGAATATCATGTCCATTTTGATATAGCAATTGGTATAAGCATCAGAACACAAACGTTGTGATGACCTAAATACGCCTTGCAAAACAAACACATCAAGCAATCAAGAGATCATTCTAAATCCAATGTGAAGTACTCGTAGTAACCCTTTATCGTTCACATCCTTAGGTAAAATTGTGTTTCATAGTAGGAGTAAGAACTTTCTCAACAAGACAATAGTTAGATCAAACTTCCTTGAATTTTTTGGGTATCAATGGTCGAGGTATGCATGGCAATCCAATATGATATAGAGGCTCTTATAGATAGACACCATTTCAATCCAGAATTTCCAAAGTTATTAGATTTTCACATACAAGCAGAAAACAAAGAAAAGATTATGCCCCCAGTCATCACTCTCTAAATTCAGTAAAGGACATCATCGAAGAGCTCGAAGGGACACAATATGCAAAAATCTCAACGTGAATTAGTATGCATACAAGGAGATAAAAGCATGTAAAAGCATAGATTATTTTTAGTTTGTGTTGATGTTTGATTGTGTTGTTGTAGATGCAAAATCCTTTCTAGAGAGGAGACTGACTAACTGACTCGGATGAAGCTTCAAAGGACTCTGACTGGATATGAAACATCAAAAGTATACTGGAGACCATGGGATATGACATTGATTGCCCCTAATTTTGAAACATTGATAGGGTAAAGATGCTTGAACTGATTGGTGTACAGACTGACTTATTGAAAATAGGAATGTAGAAACAAACCGGGAGATATGTACAAACTAAAGCAAGACTGAAAACTGGGAAAGACCAAGATTGCACTGATAGATGGAGCATTTTGAAACAAGTGGTGCCCATTTTCTGAGTTTTCACCATCTTGGCAAAGATTCTATTTTTTCTATAAAGGTGCCTATTTCCAGGTTTTCACCAAGGCACTTTTCTTTTTCTCTTTTTTTTTGTATTTTTCATTTTTTTTAATTTTTTTGTACTTTTATTTTTTTTGTGATACATCAAGGTGCCTATTGCTAGGTTTTCACTAGGATGATCATTTTTTCAGGACTTTTTCTAATTTTTATAATTTTTTTCAGGACATTTTACCATAGACTGACTGCCTTAGGTGTAGAATTTCTTCAGATGGAGAACATTGATTAGTTCTCAGAGTTGTTCTCCTTCAATCGTTGAGATTTGATAGGTTCCAGAGCCAAAAGTAGCAATGATAACAAAGGGACCCAACTAGTTGGGTTCAAACTTCCCCTTGCGTTCTCTATGTGATTGATTTTTTGGATTTTCTCTCAAGACTAGATCGCCAACCTGAAATTCTCTGTGTCTAACTTTCTTGTTGTAACCTCTAGAAATTCTCTTATGATATACTCTGAGATGATCATATCCTTCTTGTCTGCACTCATCTAGTATTTCAAGTTCTTTCAACCTAGACACTTTGTAGTCATCATCAGTTACTAGACTATGCATTCTGATTCTTAGTGATGGGATTTCAACTTCAATAGGCAGTCTCACTTCATACCCATAAACTAAAGAAAATGGAGTAGCCCCAGTGGGTGTTTTGATACTTATTATGTAGGCCCAGAGAGCTAGATTGATCATGAGATGCTAGTCTCTTCCTATCTCATTAACTATTCGGTGCAAGATTTTCAATAGATTCTTCTTTGAAGCCACTGCTTGTCCATTCCCTTGAGGATAGTAGATAGATGAATAAATGTTGTGTAATCTTGAATTTAGCATATAGATCATCTAAGTCTATGTTCTTAAATTGTCCATCATTTTTTGTGATTATAGAATGTGGAATACCATACCAACATATGATGTAGTTTAAGATGAACATAGAAATTTGCTTGCCAGTCACTTGAGTTAAAGGGACTGCTTCTACCAATTTTTTGAAATAATCTATAGTTGTGATTATATGGGTATGTCCATTAGAAGAATGAGAATGTATGGATCCTATAAGATCAAATGCCCATTAGTTAAAAGTCCATTGTGTAGTAAAGGGAATTAGATCTATCCCTGATGTATGAATTAAGTTACCATGTACTTGAAACTTTTGGCAATTCTTAGCAAACTTGATAGCCTCTTTCTCCATTTCAGGCCAATAGTACCCAGCCCTAATAAGTTTTTGAGCTAGTGTTAAACCATTAGAGTTTGACCCACAAATACCTTTGTGGACTTCCTCTAATGCACATTGAGACTCTTCTCATTCTAAACATCTAAGTAGCATACCATCTAGACCTCATTTGTACATATCATGACCAATGATGACATACTGGGATGCATTGTGGATAAGGTATCATTTCTCATGGTAGTTAAAGGTATTAGGAATGATTTGGTCTTGGAGATAGGAGAAAAGGTTTTTGTATCAAGATGAATCATGACCAACAATAGTGCAGATCATGCGGGTTTCGAGGAATCATATGCAGGATAAGATAGTGCTTCCACTAGGAACTCATAGCGTAGCTCATGTTCAGGCTGCTGTAACAAAGTAGATAATGTTTTCATTGCATCGATAGCCTTATTCTTTGTTCTAGGTATTTGCTCAAATGTGATAGATATGAAATATTTCTTTAGATCATCTACCATTCTCTTGTATGGGATCAACTTTCCATCTTTCATCTGATACACATCATTGACTTGGTGTATTACAAGTTGGGAGTCTCCATGAATGTGTAATTCTATTATTCTCCACTCAATTGCTATCTTCATACCATTAAGAAGGGCCTCATATTCAGTAATATTGTTTGTGCAAGGAAACTTGATTCTAAATACTTTAGGGATTGAGTATCCTTAAGGAGTGATGAACAATATGCCTACTCCAAATCCATTCTATGTATAGGAGTTGTCAAAGAATAACTTCCATGATCTAGAGGAAAGATTCATGATAGAGGAATCTAGGAATTCCATTTGCATTGGTGTATCATCAAACAATAATGCATCATCCAATTGATCAGCAATTACCTATCCTTTGATAGCTTTTCTTTCAATATATTCAATGTCACATTCACTTAAGACCATGACCCATTTAGCTAATCTACCTGTGAGGGTAGCTTTGCTTAGTAGGTACTTTAATGAATCAATCTTAGCTACCAAATGCATGGTATGAGCTAACATGTAGTGTCTTAGTTTCTGTGATGCAAAGATCATAGCTAGACAAGCTTTCTCAATCATTGAAGAGTTTTTCTCATATGCTACCAATGTTCTACTGATATAGTATATAGCTCTTTCCTTCTTGTTCTCATTGTGTTGTGCTAGTAATGCCCCCAGTGATGTATCTGAGGTAGAGACATATAAGATCAATGGCTTCCCTTGTATAGGAGGCATCAAAATAGGAGGATTTGATAAATATTTCTTGATATGATTAAAGTTATTTTCACATTCCTCACTCCATGCAAAGGTCACACCTTTATGTAATGTCTTTGTGAAAGGTTGTGATATGTCTACTAACTAAGATATGAAGCATCTAATAGATTGTACTCTCCCTTGTAATGTTCTCATTTGATTGATATTTTTAGGAGGTTGCATCTCCATGATAGCTTTAACTTTTTTTGGATCTACTTTAATTCCTTTCTTTGAAACAATGTAGCCTAAGAGCTTTCTAGAAGTGACACCAAAAGCACACTTCTTAGGGTTCAGTCTAAGACTAAACTTCTCCATTCGATCTAATATTTTTCTCAAGTCATTTAGAGGTTCAAATCTTATCATAGATTTTTTGAAAGTATCATCAACATAATCCTCCATAGTTTGATGCGTCATGTCATGAAAGATAGATGTCATAGCTCTTTGATATGTAGCACCAGCATTCTTAAGCCCAAAGGGCATGACATTCCAATAGAAGGTACCCCAGGCACATGTGAAAGTAGTTTTCTCTTGATCTTCTGGAGAAATTTTTATTTGATTATATCTAGAAAAACCATCCATTAAAAAATACATCTCAAAGCCCGTAGTCATGTCCACTATCATATCACTATTAGGTAATGGAAAATCATCCTTAGGGAATGCTTTGTTTACATCTCTGAAATCTGTGCACACTTTTATAGATTTATCTGGTTTAGAAATAGGTACAATATTAGAGATCCATTCAACATAGTCAATAACACAGATGAATCCATCTTTTAGTAGTTTCTCTAATTCAGCTTTGACCAAGAGTGCAACGTGTGGATACATATTTCTTAATTTTTGCTTAACAGGTTTGACCCCTAGAGCTATAGATAAGTGGTGCATTATAAGATCAGGATTCGACCCTAGCATATCTAAATATTTCCATCCAAAGTTGATCTTCTTTTCTATTAGGAATGTGGTAAATTTTTTCTTTTCTTCTTATGATAAGGATTGTGCTACATGAATCAACTATGGTTCTTCTATTATTCCCAAGTTGATAGATTGAGTGGGCTCAATTAGAACTAGAGCTCTGTCCTGTAAATGACTCGGCAGGACATCAAATATCTCATCCTTAGGTGCCTCAAAGAGGTTTTCACCTTCGGATACATCCTTTATTTTTACTTTTGTAGGTTCTAAGACTGCCACAAAGTAGTTTTCACCCTCAGAACTCCTTTTCTTTTTATTTTTACTTTTATTCTTTTGACTAAGATACTTGATGTTTGATTATGTCATGTAACGCTCGGTTCACTGATGGAATTCCTCATAGGCTCAACTACATTGAGTTAGCAAGCAAGGGCATAGTCATTTGGAAAGGTATAAATACCTTGGCTCAGATTCGTGGAAGTTTGGTCAAGAAGTTTAGGATGTTGGATAGTCAAAGTGGGGAAAGATTGGGAAATAGTGTTTACGAATATGGATCTTTCATCATTGGTCCTTGTAGACACATAAAATTGGCAAAGGCTTAATTCAATCAAAAGGTGCAATCAAATCATCAAAATAGCACTAAAAATTAATAAATGGAACAAAGGCAATTTAAATCAAAGAAAAATTCAATTAAATGATTAAATGATTAAATAAAACTTGAAAAGGGGAAAAACACTAAGAAATTGATTAAATTCAATTAATGACATAGTTGTTGAAAGCAAAAATCAAAATGAACCTCTTACCCTTCATGGCTAAATTTAATTACTTTAATTAATTAATAAATCATAAATTCTCTCAACAAAGGAAAAAGGAGACAAAATGGACACAAATCACTCACTTTTGTTGAAATGGTCCAGCCTTTTGAAACCATTTAAATGTTTGTCCCCCAATTTAGGGACAAAGCAAAGCCAATTGACCTTACCCAAGCATAACCATGGTTATCTCACTCTACCCCCTACCCTTGGGAAAATCTTATAAATAGAAGGCATTTTGAGGCATTATTAATCCACTCCATATCTTTGAATTGCAGCAAAGCTCTTGCAATTTGCATCCACACCACTCACTTAGCATTTTCATTGATATTTTAGCTTAATTGTTGATCATTTTAGAGATTTTATTATCAAATAGAGCTAGAATTTGATAATTAGATCTATTTTGCATATCATTCTTAGTTCAATTCTCATAATTAGAGTGTCACTAGTGAGGATTTGCAGCTGAGAGCCTCATTTACCACTTCAATTTAGAGAACCATGAGATATTTAGATTAATTGTGCATTATTTAGATTAGTTTGCTTTGAATAGTGTAAATTCTCTTTAAATCTTGTTATTTCATGAAGGTGTAAATCACTCACACACAAATGGCGCCCACCGTGGGGTTCTAGGCCTCAAATTTATCAAAATTTCCACGTTATTTGCAAAATTTAGGCTAGAATTGTATGATTTTGCTCATTGTTTGCAGGTTACAGGAAAGAAATCACGCCTGCCAGTAAAGAAATCATGCCTACAGCAAAGAGATGTCGCTCTCGCTAATTTAGATGTCGCCTGGAGTCTGAACGCTCACGCTTATCAGTCTTTAGAATCACGCTTCTGGATAAAGAAATCACGCCTGCGGACATTATATTATCGCCTGACGCACAAAGATATGATGCCTTTGGCTATTTGAATGTCGCCTACAACGAATTAAAAGCCGCAGCCGATGAATTAGTTCACGCCTGGTGTAAAGGGAGTTTACTGCACTTTGCTTTTTATTTGTCGCTCTTATTATTTTAAATGTCGCTTTCATTTAATAAGATGTCGCTTATCTGAATTAATTTGTCGCTTGTGATAAAGAATTTACGCGTCCATTTAATTTGATATCGCACTTAATTACTTTAATCTCGCTTGAGCCCCTTTTGGTGACGCTCGCGGTTAAAATAATTATGTCTTTGTTAAATTAGATCTCGCCTTTAGCAAAAGAAATGTCGCCTGGTTTAGCATTTAAATTGTATCAGAGTAATTGCTGTTGTCGCCTGTATTAAAGATTTCACGCATTTGCAAAATTTAATATCGCACTTGACTATTTTAATCTCGCTTGAGCCCCTTTTGGTGACGCTCGCGGTTAAAGTAGTCACGTCTTCATTAAATTTAATCTCGCCTGTAGTCTGGATAATGTCGCCTGACTGTATTTTCTCTATTTTGTCAAAATAAGGACTGTATGCTAACTTCACTGTCTATTTTTTTGGTCTCAGGTACATGCTCTGTCACAGAAAAGTGCTCAAAAAAAAAAAATTTCTTTTTTGCATGCAAAAAAGAAACAAAAAAGGACGTCCTATTAGAGTATACCTTCACCTTTTGGATTTAATTTGCAAATATTTGAGTTCAAAATAAATCAAGAGCATAATCAATTTGATCATTTTAAGCTTTTTGATTTTGGTTTCCCCTCACTTTGTATGAATTTGTGTTGACTAACTTGTTGGTGGAGGGAACGTTTTGCTAAGGTAAGAGAAGGATTTGGAGAGAAAATGAGAAAATCTACTACTTAAAAATGTGCCTAGCCTTTGCTAGCATCGTTTGAGGTATTTTTCTCATCAAGCTTGCACTTCCCTTAAATTGTGGCATTTTCAAAGTTCAAAAACATAGTTTAATCATAAAAGGAAAAAAATAAACACTTCAATTCTAAGAACCCCTTTGTCATGGGGTTGAAAAAGAACCAAATTTGATTGTGAGTGTTTGGGATAAGGGAAAAGCAATAGGGATATGCTCTTCACTCTTTGAGTGAATCAAATTCCCAAACTTGCTCTACCAAATCCACTTTTCATGCTTTCAAATGAACATGTTTAAAACTTAGTGGGCTCGCCTCCCGAGATTGCCTTAGAAGGGCCGGTGAGAGGGACAGCCCAAAGTGGGATACACTTGCTTTTGCCGTGAGAATCCGACCCACTATAAAATGAAATGCGTGTATCCTTAATGGGGTGCACGACAAAAAGGATTTTAGCTCTTTCGAACTTCCTCTAGTAGTCTTAACAGATTGCGCAAAATCGTGCTTTGGTGCGTGTGGGAAGCCCCTTAACATACTTGGGGGATGAAAGGCTAAGATCTATTTTGAACGGAAAACTTACTACAAAACAGTAAAAATAGCAAAACTACCTAATAGAGCCATTTAAAAGCCAAATTTGTGCTAGGTAGCTTGCTTGGAAGTCTTTCTTGTGATCAAACCCGTGGAAACATTTGAGAATATACACATTAGAATGATCTAGGGACATGGTGAATTATTGATGTGTGTGTTGAGATTGTCTTCAACTTTTCAAACAAGAAGTTCTAAAGTACTTGATCAAACTACAATTAAATTTTTAAATCTTATAAACTGATCAATACCATTTACCCATTCCAAACCAACCCAACCGGATTGAAATTCACGAAGGAAGTTTATTTGGGAAACCAATCAATCCTATTATGGAGCATAATTATCAAAGTCAAGATCAAGATCTCCATAGGAATCAAAGCGATGAGGTTTCTGAAGATGACGTTGTTGAAGCATCCCAAAGTCCCGTGTTTCTGGAAATAATGGAATTACTTTTGAAGTGGGATAAAGACACATATTTTCTAGCTTTCGCTCAAGCAGGAGCTAAACTTCCTTATAATTATGACACATCAACCTTGAGAGAGAATGAGGAAAACCAAAGAGATACATCATATAAAATGCCCTTATTAATATCAAACTATTCTTTTCAAAGTGATGAGGTGTCTAAAGATGATGTTGTGAGAGCATCCCAAGATCCCGTGTTTATAGAAATAATGGAATGAATTTTGGACTGGGATAAAGAAGCATATTTCCTAACTTTAGCTCAATCAGGAGCTAAGCTTCCACATAATTATGACACATCAACTTTAAGAAAGGATGAAGAAAAGAAAAAAGATACTTTATCTCAAGAGCCATCATTAAGATCAATTTGTCCTTTCCTCTATGATGATGGGTCATCCATATCTTCATCCTCCTCACAAAAAGAAGCATTTCAGAGTGATAAAGTTATCTCAGATCAAAGGAAATCGCATAATCAACCTATTTGTGATCAAGATAATAAAGAATATGGAGTGAAAAATACCGCTCTCAAGCAAGATCTAATTCAAAAACCTCCATATAGCAAGAGTAATCCATTCATCCTTTGTCCATCTCCTAACAAGGTTTCTCCCTGGATGACTTGTACACCTTTCATCCTTCATCCATCTCCCGAACCTCTATCTAGAAAAGACCCTCCCATAGATAGCATTCCTTTCATATTTTCTTCATCTCCCAAAGCTCCACAATTATCCAAAATTCCTCCATCAAAGAATGATCCTAATGATGACACTTTTCCCATTAACTATGTCTACCCTCAAGGGCTACCTCTAAAAGAAACCCAAGCTAACTCACATCTTGTTGCAGATTGTTTCCATGATTCAAAGATCTTAGAACCCAAAGCTTCATGTGCCTCAATGCCTATTATACCTATTCAAGAGGATCCTACACCATTCTTCCAAACATTCCCCACACATATCCAAACATCTACCTTGTCCTTAGAAGTGGCTTCATGTCAAGAAGATAATCCAAAGAGAAAAGAAATAAATATTGATAAAGATCAAGATCAAGATTATATACAAACCCCTCCCATATTTGATGAAGGTCCCATATCCCTTGAACCTTGTGATGATCCCCTTGCATCCTTTCATGTCTTTCAAGATGATATCCTTCCATTCCAAGAACAAAGTACCCTTCCAAGTTCCACATCTTCTCCACTTCCCAAGCAAGATCAAGATATCCATTCCATAACTTCCAATGAGCATATTGAAAATCAAGAGCAAAATACCTTTGCTACACAATTCAAAGATCCTTGTCAAGATCAAAGTATCCCATCATTTCCTTGTCATATTCCTCCATGTTCACCTCAAGAAAACATCATTCTTCCAAATCCCTTGCAAGATAATAAATCCCTTCAAGCTTCAGTTGATCCTATCAAATGTGTTCCTATCAAAGCTACTCATGAGCCTATTAGTATAAAGATAAATATTAAAGATAAGAATCTTGGCGATGGAGCTCCTTCCAAAGATATTGATATCCCTTTCACACCTTATATTCCTCCATTCAAATACAACCACATACCTCCACTATCCTCCAAATCCATTTTGGGTTCCTATGTCCCAAAACAAAAATCTTCATCCCTTCCATCCATACTAGGTCCATATATTCCCCCATCAACCATTCCTATCATCCCTAGCTATCCATTCACTTACCCTACCATGTATCAAGATCAACGAAGACACACATACTTGAAGAATGTCCAAACACCAATCCATATGAACCATCCATATTATTCCTATTCATCCACAATTCCTAAGTCTTTTGGAAGCAATGTTGATGTGCAACATAAAAATCATAAATCCAAGAATCCATATGTGCATAAAAATCACAATGTCCCATCTAATCGACATGTGAATGAAAAGAAAAATGAAATATCCAAAAGGCTGCAAAGGTCCATCAAGCAAAAAGAAAAAAATAAAATGTGGGTTCCTAAATCCCTCATTGAAGAAATGCATTCAAAAGCATTCCAAAAGAAAGAAAAATCAAAGAATATGTGGATTCCCAAGTCATTGTTGAAAGACTTGCATACAAAAGAAGAATCAAAATTGACATTCAAGCTTCCAAAGGCTTCCATTCCATCTCCTTCCAAACATCCTTCATCTTCTTACATCCCAAAATCCACTCCATATCTTTGAATTGCAGCAAAGCTCTAAATGTTTGTCCCCCAATTTAGGGACAAAGAAAAGCCAATTGACCTTACCCAAGCATAACCATGGTTATCTCACTCTACCCCCTACCCTTGGGAAAATCTTATAAATAGAAGGCATTTTGAGGCATTATTAATCCACTCCATATCTTTGAATTGCAGCAAAGCTCTTGCAATTTGCATCCACACCACTCACTTAGCATTTTCATTGATATTTTAGCTTAATTATTGATCATTTTAGAGATTTTCTTATCAAATAGAGCTAGAATTTGATAATTAGATCTATTTTGCATATCATTCTTAGTTCAATTCTCATAATTAGAGTGTCACTAGTGAGGATTTGCAGCTGAGAGCCTCATTTACCACTTCAATTTAGAGAACCATGAGATATTTAGATTAATTGTGCATTATTTAGATTAGTTTGCTTTGAATAGTGTAAATTCTCTTTAAATCTTGTTATTTCATGAAGGTGTAATCAAAAAGATCCTTACCTTCGTCATCTATTGTTCCTCCATCATTCCACCACTCTTCAAAGTGTGTGTCAAAGTTGATCTTGCCAACATTTCCATCTTCAACATACCTTCTTCTTATCCTCACATTCATTTTCCAATGCATACTTTCCATACTTCCATCCCTCTTATCAATACCTTTGAGCATCCTAGTCATACCCATGGTTTATTATAGCATATCTTTCAGAGGAGCATTGTCCAAAGATTCTAATGTTGGGAAAATATTGAAAAATACAAAAAAAGAAAAAAACAAAGAAAAAATGAAAAAAATGAAAAAAGAGAAAAAGTGCCTTGGTGAAAACCTAGCAATAGGCACCTTGGTAGAAAAAATAAAAAGAAATAAATCTAGGGTGAAAACCACTTCTTGTGGCACCTTAGACAAGTACCATGATGAAAACCTGGCAAACAGGCGTCATGCGTAATTCTTCCTTCTTGCACTCTACACTTGGGGGTAAGTTTCATCCATGCCATCTTCCATATTCCTATCATTTACCTCACTTTCGTTCATATTTCCTCTATCACCTTCGTCTTGACAAGGTTGAACACATCCATGAGCATTGAGTATCTTAACATCCATTATCCTTTCCATCAGCTTATGTACTTGCTACATCCATGTTACCCTATCATGATCTTGCTTATCCCAAATTCACCTTCATCATTCCTTGATAGCTTTTTCATAATCCCAAAACATCCCTTCATAGCCTCCATCACTCCTTTATCTTGATTGTGTTATCTTATCCACATCTTACTCAAATTGACCCTTGGTCTTGATCAAGATGAACTTTAAAAAAAAAAAATTTGTTACCAAGAACTTCTTGACATGTCCACTCTTTTGGATCACTCCTTTTCATGGCAGCAGATCGTTATCCTATACACTATCTAGCCCTATATCAATTGACTTTCATGGCTTATCCAAAAACATGCTTCACATTGCTATATCATTTTTTCCTTAGCTTGGGTACTCAGGAGGAGATAGTCCTATGGGTCACATTCGCATACTTCTTCCATCATAGCCTTTCCATCTCTAATCCATCAGCTTGCAAATCCATCTTTCATGTCCTATATCTTGCTAAGACATTGGGGGCAAACCAATGTGATCTTGTTTGAGAGCTGGTAAAAAGGAAAGCATAAAGTGCTTTTGAGTTACATCTTGCATAAACCGAGCTTCAGTAATATTTTGGAAGTTTGTCCAAGTCCAATATTTTTTTCTATCCAACTGGGGCATTTGATCTTAATCAATGGATTTCAGCAAACAAGCATGAATTCACATGAAGCAAGGCATTAACTTCAAAAGGATTCAATAGTGCTATATTTAGTTACATCAGAGAGGGAATTATCAGAGTTTCAGAAGAGAGAAGAAGATTTTCGTGAACCTTTGATGGATATCATTGTTCACTAACCAAGAATTCAATTACCACAACTTGATCCATGAGCCTTCATTGACTTTATTATTCAGGATTAAAAATTGACAAAACACTTTAAAAAGATCAGAATACTTGGAAATACTTTTTGAAAATCATGAAACAATGCAAAACACTTGAAGCTTTCTTTTGATGATCTTTACTTACATTGATTTTTATCACATCTTTTTAGCTAATCAATGATGTTTCGACTAGATTGGCAATGATGGAGACATGATATTTTTCTTGTCTTTGAGTGACTATCTTGAGGGATATCCAACAACTTGTGTGAATTTGTCTAACGACATGGTCATCAAAGAACCATCGAGGACTTTCATATAGGGTGGAAGGTTTACCTTTGCTTGTTTATGCAACATTGAATTCGTTGAAACTGGTATTCATACTCTCATAGTTGGTTTATTCGACTAGTGTGGGTTGTACTAGTTTCCAAAAGGAGGTTACCAAATGTGATAAAAAGTGGTATTCATATCATCATGTCAGTGGGCAGTGGTGATTGTACTTGCTTTCCGGTCCCAAAGTGCTCAATGATGAAAATTTATCCTCAAGGCATTTATTTGCTAAAAGCTAGTGACACTTAGCTGCATTGCATTGCATTATCATGGAAGGTTAATTGCATTATCATGTTAGATTAATTGCATGTGACTTTTTGTTTGTAGTATTTTTCCAAGGGAAAAGGGGGGTCATTCAATTGAAATCTTGATCAATCATAAAATGGGTCATTCAATCAAGAATCAAGGAAAGTCCATAAATCATAAGTGTCCATAATATCAAAGATACATGAACTTTGTCTAATCAAAGATACAATGTCATCAAAGTGATACATCAAAGTCCTGATCAATAACTGAAATATCATGATAGAATATCAACAAACTGAAAGAGCTCCATAATCAATCATCTCAATAACCTATACTCTAGCTGGGTCAAACTCATGACTTAAGTCCAAATATCCAAGAAGCTAAGGTCCGTATATATATATCATTTACGGAAATGTGCCTGTTTCACAAATCAAGGGAATCATATTAGTATTCTATATCAGTGAGTCATCTTACGTCAATCAATCCTATCAAAGTATCAAGCAATCACACCCAGTACCATCGTTCGTGTCTCTGTGTCCTGAGAACGAAGCAGCAGTATCAAATCATATCGGTTTTCACACTGATTGATTTATCCTATCAGAACTATCCTATGAGATTGACAAATCACATTCATTGGTACCATTATTCTGTTATCCTAATCACTTGTTTTGCTTAACTACAACAGACCTATCTATCTTGGATATGAAAATTGCAAGTCATGGCATATCATCAATATTTTTCAGAAATCAAAACATATTCCAACTACTTAAAAATCTTCCAAATCAAGGACTCAATATGTTTTATTTCTGAGGGGGCATCAGAGTATTAAATTGGCATCACATCAAAAATAGTTATCAGTGGGGCATATCATGTCATATCATATCAAATCTATCATCATATCAAATCTATCATCATATCAAATCTGTCATCATACCAAATCTGTCATCATATCAAATCTATCAACATATCAGCAATCAATCAACCCAGGACCTTTATCAGTGAACCCAGGACCTATCATCAAATCAGGACCCATATCATATCAGAGGCATCAGAACCATATCAGCACCATCATCAGAGGCACATCATCATCATCAGGAAGTACATTAATCAGAACGATCAAAGGCACATCAGAACCAGGACCTGAATCAGATCATCATACTAAGGGAATCTTTGAATCGGTGTTCTTCGCACATCGACTCAAAGAGGGGCATTTGTAGACACATAAAATTGGCAAAGGCTTAATTCAATCAAAAGGTGCAATCAAATCATCAAAATAGCACTAAAAATTAATAAATGGAACAAAGGCAATTTAAATCAAAGAAAAATTCAATTAAATGATTAAATGATTAAATAAAACTTGAAAAGGGGAAAAACACTAAGAAATTGATTAAATTCAATTAATGACATAGTTGTTGAAAGCAAAAATCAAAATGAACCTCTTACCCTTCATGGCTAAATTTAATTACTTTAATTAATTAATAAATCATAAATTCTCTCAACAAAGGAAAAAGGAGACAAAATGGACACAAATCACTCACTTTTGTTGAAATGGTCCAGCCTTTTGAAACCATTTAAATGTTTGTCCCCCAATTTAGGGACAAAGCAAAGCCAATTGACCTTACCCAAGCATAACCATGGTTATCTCACTCTACCCCCTACCCTTGGGAAAATCTTATAAATAGAAGGCATTTTGAGGCATTATTAATCCACTCCATATCTTTGAATTGCAGCAAAGCTCTTGCAATTTGCATCCACACCACTCACTTAGCATTTTCATTGATATTTTAGCTTAATTGTTGATCATTTTAGAGATTTTATTATCAAATAGAGCTAGAATTTGATAATTAGATCTATTTTGCATATCATTCTTAGTTCAATTCTCATAATTAGAGTGTCACTAGTGAGGATTTGCAGCTGAGAGCCTCATTTACCACTTCAATTTAGAGAACCATGAGATATTTAGATTAATTGTGCATTATTTAGATTAGTTTGCTTTGAATAGTGTAAATTCTCTTTAAATATTGTTATTTCATGAAGGTGTAAATCACTCACACACATTCTTAAATCACTCACACACAGTCCTAACCCAACTCTTGAGTTCAAAGGTGATATTACAACTCAAAACGTTCAATTTAGGAATAGGCTCAATGTCATTGTGGGAGTCCAATTCAGCCATTGGTGGATCAGACTCATTAAGTTCATCATTTCTCTCTAGACTTACATTGGGTTTAGGTGCATATTGGTGAATAACGTCAACATGTTTTTATGTGATAAGCTCATCTTCCTCTGGAATGGCTCCCCATTCATAGTCATTAGATTCTTCATCTATGCCTCTAGGAAATTTAAGGACATGAGTAAAGTTAGGATGAATACCCCAGGAAGGGTTACCCTCAGATTCTAATTTGAATTCATACTCATGAGAATATGTCTTAGAATAACTACCACCTTCTTCTTTGTCTATTTGATTGCCTTCGAGATTAGCTGGTTCTTGTGGTGCAACTATCTCTTGTTCTATAGTAGGTTCTTGTGTTTCTACTACATTAATTCTTTTTACTGGATCATCTTCAACTTCAAGTAGGTCTTTTATTTCTTTAGTCAAATGCTCATAGGGAATGAGCTCATCAATGGTGTCTGAATCATCACTGTCAAATTGTTCAATTGCTTCTTCCTTTAGTTGATTTGTCGTGGATGGCTCAATTTGTTCTAAGACATGTGGGGAGTTCTTATTAAGATAGAAAGGCTTCTTCTTATATCCTAGACCTATTGTACCCTTTTTGGTTTGACCATGGTGGTCAAGAGGTGATAGAAGACCTTTACCTTGTAGTCCTAGAGGTCCTTTTTCAGAATATCCCATTTTTGTGATCAATTTGTCCCCTGGTCTATATGACTTCTAAGAAATTTTTCTTGAAGTAGAGTCACATTTCTGGACTAATTGGGATTGAGGTTCATCCCTATATAACCATGCAAGCACAACTTCATCTTCCTCAAACTCTTGTTTAGATACTTGTTCTGGGACAAAGCTTATATTGAATATGACTTGGGATTCTTTAACATTAGGTTTCACTTTGTTTGAAGGTTGTCCATAAGATTTAGGGGATAACAGGAGAGATGTGAGAGATAAAATAGGTTCCATTGTGTATTCTCCCATACCATTATCCTTGATTTTGACTTCTTTAGAAATGTCTTCCATTTTAGAGGTTGAAGCAATATCCATCCGCTTAGTGGAAGATTCTCTGTTATTAGGAACAAGTTTATCAGCACTTTCTTTCAAATCATTGCAAGTTGTATATAGGTCAGCTGGAATCATCACTTCCACTCCTTCATAAGGAAATTTCACACATTGATGGTACGTGGAAGGAATAGCTTTCATTTCATGTATCCAGGGTCTCCCTAGAAGGACATTGTAAGCCAAAGGTAGATCAAGAACTTGACATATGGTGTCTCTGATAATAGGTCATGTTTTGATAGGTAAGACAATAGTTCCCTTGGAAGATCTTTCTTGCTCATCATATGCTTTGATAGTTATCTTCTTCTTAGGATCAATGGTAGCTTCAGATAATCCCAATTGTGTGATCAAGCTTAAGAACAAATGTTGAGACCAGTGCCTCCATCTATCAACACATGTTTGACACAAAGGTTTTGGATCAAGACTTCAATGTACAAGGGTTGGTTATGCGGATGACTCAAGGAATTATCATCTTCCTCTAAAAAGGAGATATACTATGGAGACTTGAGATGATCAATCATAGCCTGGAATCTGTCTAAGTCAAGGTTGTCAAGAACATTGGATACGAGTAGAGCTTTGTCTAGAATGGCTCTATGAGATGGAGATATCCGGAGCAACTCAAACATGGAGATTTTAGCATTTGTATGTTGGAGTTGTTGGACAATATTGTATGATGTAGGGCTCGTGTCTTTAGGATTTGATGATTTAAAGGTAGCCTTTTGTTTAGAAGCAGATGAAAGATTGAAAGGCATCTTAGGGACATTTGATGAATCTGGGATTTGTCCTTGCAGATGTGCTTGTGTGTGTGTGAATTTTGTATGTAGCTGTAGACAAAACACTTTAGTAAAATATTAGAGGTTAGCAAAAACTGAAATCGTGCAATGAAATGGAAACTAAACTAACCAAGCGATTTACTACCTTCTAGTAGGTGCGAGTATGATACTCTCAGATCAGACTGATACCAATGACAATGCAACACCTAAATGAAGGATTTAATGCAAAGAATGAAAGATTATGAATGTAGATTAAGCTATATTTTTGGATTTTCTGTGCAATAATATGGAAAACTGTATGAAATAAATCTAGAATGAATGAAATTGGAATGCAGATTTGATCTAAAAATGTTGTGAATGAGTATGAAACTATGAATATGAAACTATGTAAAAGCTAAATGATCAACTATGAAAGATCTCACAAATAGCCTGTCACAAATGCTCAATCCTTCAATCACCAATTCACCAAAGTAATTGTGCAAGTTTGAGTGTTGTAATTATGAAGAGCTTAGCCTTGGTTTTATAGAAATCTGGGGCTTTGAGGATGCAAGAGAAAAGCCATAAATCACTCTTGATAAACTCGGGTTGATTTTTGAGTTATCAAAAAATCAGAGATAATGAACTCACAAAATCATGCAAAAGCATGCAAGAACAGCTTTTTAACTCAAATCAGAAGTTTAGATCAGCTTTGAACTCAAAATAGAATGTTGAGTTTCCAAAAGTTGACAACTTGCATTGATTTCCTGATTTTGAGTTTAACTGCTCTTTGAATGTGCACAATTTAATTATGAATTAATTAAATAAATAAAGTGATTTATCCTCAACTTAACTGATTTTTGAATTAAAATAATTGATTTATGGGTTAATCAATTATTAAATCAAACTTTATTCAAAAACTATATTATTAAATATTGACAACTGACTTTAATTAATTAAATAGGAATTTAATCAATTAGTCATAAGATTTTAGATTTATTGTCAAAATTAAATAATATAATTTAGGAATAATTTAATTAAATTTAATAAAATAATTAAGTGGCAGTATTAAATCTAATTAATTAAATATTTAGAATATTCAATTAATCAAACTTTAGAATAAATAGGATTTATCACCAAATAATTATTAAATTAAAGATAATTAGGATAAATAGGAATATCCCCTGATGCAGAATTTAGGATAATCAATTAGGATTCAATAATGTGCAGATGTGCCTTAGGTTAGGACTTTGATGTCAATTTCATTCGATTTGAAGATGTTGGAGGTTACTGAACTTATAGCCCATTTTTAGGGTATTACATTTTGCCCCTCTTTGAATTACTGTGCGAAGCGCAGTGGTTCAAAGAATAGTCTGTGTATGATGTATGAAACTGATTTGAAAGATTAACCGATTCTAAGACATAAACTGATTACAAGATTGGAAAAAGAGATACCGACCTAGGCCCAGAATGACTAGGAATCGAGATGATGCTAGCTATATCAACAATGAACTGGTGATTATGAAAAAGTACCAAAATACATGATACTGAACCTTATGATTATGAAGAAGTGAGTGATCGATTCCAAACCTCAATGTCCTTGTATGAATCATATT
The DNA here is from genome assembly GCA_027943335.1 of Chamaecyparis obtusa. NCBI lineage: Eukaryota > Viridiplantae > Streptophyta > Pinopsida > Cupressales > Cupressaceae > Chamaecyparis > Chamaecyparis obtusa. The sequence continues at coordinate 360,336 of BSBK01011690.1, read as the reverse complement.
GGTATCACATCCTAAACCCATCAGTTACGAAGAAACAAGGAAATGATGCTAATGAACTGATAGTTACGAAAAGTTGATATAGTTTACAAGATAGATTTAGGATACCAGATTGATATGGATATGCCCCAAGCGATGATAGATTTGCCCCAAGCAACGAGGACTTTAGATGAATCAGCAACTAGACGTGGTTGTTGTCTTGATTACTGAGAGAAAGATTTGATTAACAGAATTAGATTTACAGACTTTGAATGATGTGCAATACCATGCCCCCTTTGGGATAAAAATTGAAATCTGACAAGAAAAGTCAGCATTGAATAGTTTAGAAGAATGTTAATTGATTTGAGAAGTGGTTATACACATTCGAGAACACATTTTGCATCATTTTAGAGATCCTGTAGACCAAATTTGTCTAGGTGAAACCATGAGTTGACCATAGTTGACCAACTTGAAATTTCAATAGTTTGATGTAAGATAATTAGTTAAGTTGAATTCTAGATTTTTGTGATGATTGAAAGTCGATTATGCAAGCAGTCAGACATCCTGGGTCTGAAAATTTTAAATCATAATTTTGATAGAGTAAATAATCTTAGATTTCGATTTTGATCCTGAAAATGGGTTCAAAATGTCAAAATTAGCCAGGGGTGTAATTTTCGTGAAAAATGGAGCACTTTTGAAAATTAGGTCAAAAGCTATATAAAGGCCAGAAGGGTCATTTTCAATTCATTTTCACCATTGACTTTTGAAAACCTTGTGGAGCCCTCTGAATGAGAAAATGGCAGAAGTGAAGGTACCTGTGTCTTCTCACCATTTTGAGTGTAGCCGAAGGCATCAGAGACCTCGACAGTATGGACATCTGGTAGGTGGACCTCTGTGCTTCTCTGAAAACTCAATTTTTCTTTGTTTATAGCATTTTTAGCATATTTTTCATATGTTTTCAATTTTGAATTTTTGCATGCACGAAAACTCGTACGACTATCCTTCTGGGCTCGTATGACTTTTTAATTCTAGTTAGATTGTCATATCATGAACCCCCAAGACTTGTATCAGAGGGACCCAAGAGTCGTATGACATTTCGTCGAGTCCCTCCTAACTCGTACGAGGAGATATATAGTGTTGTATCATCATTGTTTGTCGTATGGTAACCAGTGAAAACTCATACAAGTTTTACTGCTAATCTACTTTGTCATTTGGAAAACAGTGAGCTCAAAACTCATTTTTAGGGTAAAATTTTAAATTTTCTAATCCTTTAGCTTGATTACTGAGCCCTTGATCTACCTTCTAAAATAGCAAACTATTCAATTCTTGTATTTGTAGCCTATTTTTCAACCAAAGTACTGATAGGATTCCTTATTTTTGTGTTGTGTAGGTCACATATATTGATGTGCATGTACGTATCTCACATCTAACCACTCAGAGACTATGTGTTCCTTGCCTGATCCTATGAGAGTTCATCTTGCTTCATGTGGATTTGAGTATCTGATCCATTTACTTGAGATTAGGGTAAATCATGGACTCTTGACTGCGTTGATAGAGAGATTTCATTCTGAGACCCAAACATTCCACCTGTCAATCAGGGAGATCATTGTGACACCAGAGGATGTACACCGAATACTATGCATTCCCTTCCATTCAGGTCAGCGTCCAGCTTATGTGAGTTCAGGGAACTCTAGATTACTAGCATTCAGATGTCTTTTCAGAGATGACACTCAGTTGACTGGTTCTATTTCCTAGGAGACTTTGGTACAGCACTATGGTCAGACCCATAGATTAGAGTGCATCATTGCTGGGATGATAGTGGTATTATCATGTCCAACCGTCAGTAGAATAGTCTTCTGATGGGCTGGGCCCTGATGGTTGCATGTTTGATGGTGACTCCTTCTAAGTTAGCCTAGGGTCAGTGTCTTCTAGCCCACATGCTCTCTGAGATGCATGAGGTAGTGTATCAAGAGAGAAAATCTTTTGCTGCTAGTGCTTTAGTTTTACATATCTGAGCATGTGAGCATATCCCAGTGTTGAGACTAGTGTGTCAGTCATAGAGACAGTCGCAGGAGCCTGTGATTTATATTTATGTTGGATATGTCATACAGGGTCACATGGGTCATGTAGAGTACTGGAGATGGTGTCTTGATGACATTACATTTGTACGATGGATGCCCTATGTAGATATTGAGCCTTGGCCTATTGCACGAGAGTAGTTAAGTTTCTTCTTTCAGAGTCAGGTGTTGATAGGATGATCATCCTCTGTACTGGAGAGATTTATTATTACCAGGGTGTGGTGACAGTATGGATGAATGCAGGATGCACCTCAGGATTATGCCATGTATGCTCAGATAGCCCATGAGCTCAGACTTGGATGGACCCCGAGGCTTTCTTATGCCTTATGTTCATAGGAGTACAATGGTATTATTGATAGAGACTAGGAGTACAGACCACAGGTTGTTGATGCCGAAGTGATAGATGGTTTTATTGCATGGCTCGTTGATCATCTGGTCTATAGATTCTCTGACCCCATAAAGCTGATACCTTCCATGGAGGAGGTGATGGATGTTACTGGAGCTCCGATGAGATAGGTTCTGAGACCCACATAGGTTCTGATTGTGCACCCCACACCTCAAAGACCAAGAGCGATGGCTCCCCCATAGAGACCATCAAGACATATGAGGCCCCCTCATCCCACTAGTTCCATAATAGGTAGGCTTATAGGTGCACAAAGATGGACTAGGGGAGAGGGTGGTACTTTAGGTAGTGTTGATACTACTAAGGAGGTACTTGCAACTAAGCAGGTTGTAGGTGGTGATTTTGATCCCTTACAGGAGGATACCAGTTTTGATCTTGGTGTAGAGGTTAGACACTATAAGGCATAGAGAGCAGAGACCTCAGAGTAGCCTGCTATAGATATTTATATGTCGAGGGTAGACGTTGATCCCAGTGTTCCACTGAGTACACAGGAGATTGTGAGGAGACTCAAATTATAGGTTCGAGACCTGAAGGTTCACAGTGCTCACTAGGAGGAGAGGTTTCTAGAGGTAGATAGATAACGTGCTGAGCTTTGTGGTGAGGTTCAGAGATTACAGGTAGAGGTTATTCATCAGACCTCTAGATCTGCTTATTATGTTTCTGCATACTATGCTTGGGTACCACTTGCCCAAAGAGTTCCTTCATACTCTCAGTATATGATAACATCAGAGGGAGTGAGAGCACCTAGAGCTGATGCAGTACTAGATGCACCACCACCACCTCCACCAGATGGAGAGGATCAAGCCGACAGTTGATCTGTCATGATATTCAGATATTTTTGTTGCTCTTTTGATACTATTCTAACTTCTGATAGCTCACATGAGCTCATTCTTTTCTACATTGTGCCAGTAGTACGCCCTTGACTATTTCAAGTTTTATGATATATATATGAGATCAAGACTTTTGGTTGTGACTTCATTTGTACTTGTCATGTTTTTTTTATGTATGATGATATCATGTGATGTAAATGGTATGAGTAGAGTAGAATGTATGTATGGATTCATGAAATGCAATGATTTTCTTTCATATGTATGAATGTTATGTAAATGTACTTGATTATGGAAAGTGTATGTATGGAAATGTATGTAATGCAATGGATTGAATGAATGATTATGAATATGTAATGTAAGTGCAATGATACACATGATATGTTTTGTAGGTACTGATGAAGACAAGTACTCAGTCTTATGTCAAAAAGGATGTTTAACCCATGATTGTGACTACTTGTGTTTCTGTGAGAAGACCTTCGTATGAGATTTAGCTCTTTGTGTTTAAGTTTAAGTATAGTTTTTAGAAGGATTGTTGAAGATTGTCAAACAAATTGTGAGATTATGCAATCATGCAAAGTGTAAAATGATAGGCAAAATGAAATGCAACCTAAGACCTAGGACCTAGTCACTGATCATGTGTCGGTCATTTGTCATCATTGCATTTTTTTTGTTTTTTTTTAGGTAACCGAATAAATCAATATAATGCCCACTAGTTAGGAAACTATGAACATATGAATACTGATTTGTATGTGCAAGAATCAATACAACACCCACTGGTGAGACAACCATGGACATATGAATATTGATTTTGTTTTCAAAATGTCAGATTAGATACAAGCACCAAGGCACAAATGCCAGGATGACCTGAATATCATGTCCATTTTGATATACCAATTTGTATAAGCATCAAAACATAAACTTTGTGATGACCAGAATACACCTTGCTAAAACAAACACATCAAGCAGTCGAGATCATTCTAAATCCAATGTGAATTACTCGTAGTGACCCTTTATCATTCACATCCTTAGGTAAGATTGTATTTCACAATAGGAGAAAGAATTCACTCAAAAATACAATAGTTAGATCAAAATTCCTTGAATTTTTTGGGTATCAATGGTTGAGGTACGCATGGCCATCCAATTTGAGATAGAGGCTCTTATAATCAGACACTATTTCAATCCAAAATTTCCAAAGTTGTTAGATTTTTACATATAGGAAGAAAACAAAGAAAAGATTATGCCCCCAGTCATCACTCTCTAAATCCTATAAAGGACATCATCAAAGAGCTCATGGGAACACAATATGCAAAAATTTCAATGCAAATCAGTAAGCATACAAGGAGATAAAAGCATGTAAAAAGCATAGATTATTTTCAGTTTGATGTTTGATTGCGTTGTTGTAGATGCAAAATCTTTTCTGGAGATGAGACTGACTAATTGACTCAAATGAAGCTTCAAAGGACTCTAACTGGATATGATATGTCTAAGATAAATTGGAGGCCATAGGATATGACTTTGATTACCTCCAAGTGTTAGGCATTGATAGGATACAAACGCTTGAGCTGATTGGTGTACAGACCAACTTATTGAAAATAGGAAAGCAGGAACAAACCAGGAGATATGTACAAACTAAAGCAAGACTGAAAGCAGGGAAAGACCAAGATTGTGCTGATAGATGGAGCATTTTGAAACAAGTGGTGCCCGTTTGCCAGGTTTTCACCATCTTGGCAGAGATTCTATTTTTTCTACCAAGGCGCCTGTTTCCAGTTTTTCGCTAAGGCACTTTTTCTTTTTCTCATTTTTTTTTGTATTTTTCATTTTTTCAATTTTTTTATACTTTTGATATTTTTTATTTTTTTTTGTGAATCATCAAGGCACCCATTGCTAGGTTTTCACCAAGATGTTCATTTTCTCAAGACTTTTTCAAATTTTTATAATTTTTTCAAGACATTTTACCATAGACTGAATGCCTTAGGCATAGAATTTCTTCATATGGAGAACGTTGATTGGTTCTCAAAGTTGTTCTCCTTCAATCATTGAGAGTTGATAGGCACCAGAGCCAAAAGTAGCAATGATTACAAAGGGACCCAGCCAGTTTGGTTCAAACTTCCCCTTGCGCTCTCTATGTGATTGATTTTTAGGATTCTCTCTCAAGAATAGATTGCCAACCTAAAATTCTCTATGTTTGACTTTCTTATTGTAGCCTCTAGACATTCTTTTCTGATATACTATGAGATGATCATACGCTGCTTGTCTGCGCTCATCTAGTAGTTCATGGTTCTTGCAACCTAGACACTCTATAGTCATCATCAGTTACTAGACCATGCATTCTAATTTTTAGTGATGGGATTTCAACCTCAAGATGCAGTACCGCTTCAGACCCATAAACTAAAGCAAATGGTGTAGCCCCAGTGGGCGTTTTGATACTTGTTCTATAAGCTCAGAGAGCCAGATTAATCATGAGATGCCAGTCTCTTCCTATTTTATTAACTGTTCGGTGCAAGATTTTCAATAGATTCTTATTAGAATCCTTTGCTTGTCCATTCCCTTGAGGATAGTAGATAGATGACCAATGTTGTGTAATCTTGAATTTGGCACATAAATCATCCAAGTCTTTGTTCTTGAATTATCCACCATTATCTATGACTATAGAATGTGGAATACCATACCGACATATGATGTAGTTCAAGATGAACATAGATATTTGTTTTCCTATTGCTTGTGTCAAAGGGACTACTTCTACCTATTTTGTAAAATAATTTGTAGCTGTGATTATATGGGTATGTCCACTAGAAGAATGAGGATGTATGGATCCTATAAGATCAAATGCCCATTGGTGAAAAGGTCATTGTGTAGTAAAGGGAATTAGATCTATCCCTAGAGCATGAATTAAGTTACCATGTACTTGGCACTTTTGACAATTCTTAGCAAACTTGATAGACTCTTTCTCCATTTCAGGCCAATAGTACCCAGCCCTAATAATTTTTTGAGCTAGTGTTAAACCATTCGTGTGTGACCCATAAATACCATCATGGACTTCTTCTAACGCACGTTGAGACTCTTCCCATTCTAAACATCTAAGTAGCATACCATCTAGATCTTGTTATTAAAGATCATGACCAATGATGACATATCGGGAGGCATTTCGGATAAGGTATCTCTTTTCATGGTGGTTAAAGATATCGGGAATGATTTGGTCTTTGAGATAGGAGAATAGGTTTTGATATCTAGATGAATCATGACCTACAATAGTGTAGATCATACGAGTATCAGGGGAGTCATATGCAAGATAAGATAGTGCTTCCACTAGGAACTCATAGTGTAGCTCATGTTCAAGCTGCTATAATAAAGTAGATAATGTTGCCATTGCATCGGCAGCCTTATTCTCTGTTCTAGGTATTTGTTCAAATGTGATATATATGAAATATTTCTTTAGATTATCTACCATTCTCTTGTATGGAATGAGCTTTTCATCCTTTGTTTGATACACATCATTGACTTGATGGATTACAAGTTGTGAGTCTCCATGAATGTGTAGTTTTGTTACTCTCCACTCAATTGCTATTTTCATACCATTCAAAAGGGCTTCATATTCAGCAATATTGTTCATACAATGAAATTTGATTCTGAATGCCTTAGGAATGGAGTATCCTTGAGGAGTGATAAATAAGATGCCTGCTCCAGATCCATTCTATGTATAGGAGCCATCAAAGAACAATTTCCATTCTCTACAAGAAATACTCATGATAGAGGAATCTGGGAATTCCATTTGCATGGTTGTTTCATCAAACAAAGGTGCATCTACTAACTAATCAGTAATAACTTGGCCTTTAATAGCTTTTCTTTCAACATATTCAATGTCAAATTCACTTAAGAGCATGACCCATTTGGCTAATCTACCCATGAGGGAACCTTTGCTTAGTAGGTAGTTTAGTGGATCAATTTTAGCTACCAAATGTGTGGTATGAGCCAACATATAATGTCACAATTTTTGTGATGCAAAGATCATAGCTAGACAAGCCTTTTCAATCATTGAATAGTTCTTCTCATAGGCCACCAATGTTCTACTGATATAGTATATAGCTCTTTCCTTCTTGTTCTCATCATGTTGTGCAAGCAATGCCCCCACTGATGTATCTATAGCGGAGACATATAAGATCAAAGGCTTCCCTTGAATGGTAGGCATCAAGATAGGAGGATTTGATAGATATTTCTTGATATGATTAAAATTCTTTTCACATTCCTCGCTCCATGCAAAGGTCACACCTTTATGTAATGTCTTTGTAAAAGGTTTTGATATGTCTGCTAGCTGAGATATGAAGCATCTAATAGATTGTACTCTCCCTTGTAATGTTCTCATTTGACTGATGTTCTTGGGAGGTTGCATCTCTGTGATAGCTTTAACTTTAGCTGGATCTACTTCAATTCCTTTCTTTGAAACAATGTAGCCTAAAAGTTTCCAGAAGTGACATTGAAAGCACACTTCTTAGGATTTAGTCTGAGACTAATTTTTTCCATTTTGTCTAGTATCTTTCTCAAGTCATTTAGATGTTCAGCTCTAATTATAGATTTTGCTAAAGTATCATCAACATAATCCTCCATAGTTCGGTCCATCATGTCATGAAAAATAGAAGTCATAGCTCTCTGATATGTAGCACTAGCATTCTTAAGCCCAAAAGGCATGACATTCTAGCAGAAGGTATCCCATGCACATGTGAAAGTAGTTTTCTCTTGATCCTCTAGAGCAATTTTGATTTGATTATATCCAAAAAACCATCCATCAAAGAATACATCTCAAAGCCCGCAGTCATGTCCACTATCATATCAATGTTAGGTAATGGAAAATCATCCTTAGGGCATGCTTTGTTCACATTTTTGAAATCTATGCACACTCTTATAGATTTGTCTAGTTTAGAAATAGGTACAATATTAGAGATCCATTCAACGTAATTAATAACTCGGATAAATTCGGCTTTTAGGAGCTTCTCTAATTCAGCTTTTACCAAGAGTGCAACATGTGCATGCATCTTTCTCAATTTTTGCTTAACAAGTTTGACATTTGGAGCTATAGACAAATGGTGCATTATAAGATCAAGATCCAACCCTGGCATATCTAAATATTTCCATGCAAAGTTGATCTTCTTTTCTGTTAAGAATGTTGTAAATTTTTTCTTTTCTTCTTCTGATAAAGATTATGCTACATGGATCAACTATGGTTCCTCTGTTGTTCCCAAGTTGATAGATTGAGTGGGCTCAATTAGAACTGGAGATCTGTCCTATAAATGACTCGAAAGGACATCAAATATCTCATCCTTAGGTGCTTCAAAGAGGTTTTCACCTTTGGATATGTCTTTTATTTTTACTTTTGTAGGTTCTGAGACTGCCACAAAGTGGTTTTCACCCTCATAACTCCTTTTCTTTTTATTCTTATTCTTACTTTTCTGACTAAGATACTTGATGTCTGACTTCATCATGCTAACACTCAGTTCACTGATGGAAGTCCTCATAGGCTCAACTACATTTAGGTAGCAAGAAAGGGCATAGTCAATGGGAAAGGTATAAATACCTTGGTTCAAGTTTGTGGACATTATGTCAAGAAGGTCAGGGTGTTGGATATTCAAAGTGGTGAAAGATTGGGAAAGAGTGTTTACAGATATGGATCTGTCATCATTGGTCCTAATCTGATGCTTGATTTCAAAGGTGATATTACAACTTAAGACATTCAATTCATGAATAGGCTCAATGTCATTATGGAAATCCACTTCAGCCATCAGTGGACCCGACTCAATAAGTTCATCATTTCTCTCTAGACTTACGTTGGGTTTAGGTGCATATTGGTGAATAACATCAACATGCTTTTCTATAATAAGTTCATCTAGTTCTGGAATGACTCCCCATTCATAGTCATTTGATTCATCTTATGTTTCTTCATCTAGACCTCTAGGAAATCTAAGAACATGAGTAAAGTCAGGATGAATACCCCAAGAAGGGTTTCCCTCAAATTCTGATTTGAATTCATATTCATGGAAATCTATCTTAGAATAACTACCACCTTCCTCTTTGTCTATTTGATTGCCTTCAAGATTAGTTGGTTCTTGTGTTGCAACTATCTCTTTCTCTATAGTAGGTTCTTGTGTTTCTACTACATTAATTCTTTTTATTGGATCATCTTCAGCTTCAAAGAGGTCTTTTATTTCTTTAGGAAAATGCTCATAGGGAATGAGATCTTCAGTGGTTTCTGAATCATCACTATCATATTTTTCTATTGTTTCTCCCTTTAGTTGATTCACTACGGAGGGCTCAACCTATTCTAAAACATGCAGGGAGTTCTTACTAAGATAGAAAGGCTTCTTCATGTATCCTAGACCTATTGTATTCTTGTTTTCTTGGCCATGATGATCAAGAGGTGACAAAAGACCTTTACCCTATAGTCCTGGAGGTCCTTTTCCTTTATATCCCAGTTTTGTGATCAATTTGTCCCCTAGGCCATATGACTTAGAAGGGATATTCGGTATTTTAGCATCACATTTTTTAACCACTTGAGATTTAGATTCATCTTTGTATATCCATGCAAGCACAGCTTCATCTTTTTCCAACTCTTGTTTAGATACTTGTTCTACAACAAAACTTCCTTTATATGCTTCAAGAGGTTCATTAAACTCCTTTTTAGACTATTTTAGAGTTTTCTCATAAGACTTAGGAGAGATAGGGAGAAATGTCAAAGATAAGACTAGCTCTATAGTATATTCTCCCATACCATTGTCTTTGATCTTAACCTCTTTAGCAATGTCTTCCATCTTAGACGTGGATGCTACATCTATTTGCTTAGTGGAAGATTCTCTATTATTGGGAACAAGTTTATCAGCACTCTCTTTCAAGGTATTGCAAGTTGTATACAGATCAGCTGGAATCGTCACCTCTACTCCTTCATAAGGAAATTTCAAACACTGATGGAATGTAGAGGGAATAGCTTTCATTTCATGTATCCAGAGTCTCCCTAGAAGGATATTGTAAGCCAAAGGTAGATCAAGAACTTAGCATATAGTATCTCTGATGACAGGACCTACTCTGATAGGTAAGACAATAGTTCCCTAGAAGATCTTTCTTGCTCATCATATGATTTGATAGTTATCTTCTTCCTAGGATCAATGGCCATTTCTAAAAATCCCAATTGTGTAATCAAGCTGAAAGAACAAATGTTTAGGCTAGCACCCCCATCTATCAACACACATTTGACACGACGGTTTTGGATCAAGACTTCAATATGCAAGGGCTAGTTATGTGGATGACTCAAGGAGTTATCATCTTCCTCTAAAAAGGAAATGTACTATGGAGATGGAAGATGACCAACCATAGTCTAGAATCTGTCTAAATCAAGGTCATCAGGAACATTGGATCTGAGCAGAGCTTTGTCTAGAATGGCTCTATGAGCTGGAGATATCTGAAGCAACTCAAACATGGAGATTTTAGCATTTGTGTGCTAGAGTTGTTGAATAATACTATATGAAGTAGGCCTTGTATCTTTGGGATTTGAAGATTTAGATGTAACCTTCTGTTTAGAAGAAAATGAAAGATTGAAAGGCACCTTAGGGACATTGGATGAATCTGGTATTTATCCTTGTAGGTGTACTTGAGCTTGTGATCGAGTAACTGCATTAGCTGATTGATTTTCTCTATCTCTTCTTACAATTGTAATGACATTACAATGCTCAGATAGACACGGTTCAACCATATTGATGACAACATTGTTTCCAGAGTGTGCATAATTGACTTTAGCACCCATATTAGGCTGAGAAGAAGAATCTTCTTTACCTTGTTTAGGAAATGGTTCTGTGAATGCTATACTATCATTATTACTCTTATGATTGTCAATCGTGATGTTTCCATTATCAATTTTGTCTTGTATAATGTGCTTCAAGTGAACATAGTTATTAGTCTTATGACATTTATTATGATGGAACTCATAGAAATCATTCTCTCTCCACCATTTTGGTTAAGGTTCTAGATCAAAGACTTTCATCTCAGGCAAGTAGATGATTTTGTATGCCAATAGAGTTTTCATGGTAGATTCCAAGGATTCTCCAAGAGGAGTGAATTTTTTATTAGGATCTGTAGCCCAAGGTTTGTAATCAGATGACTTTTTGTTGGACTCTGTTGCTTTAGCTTTAGAAGCTTTGATGGCTTGGATACCAACAGTGAGATTGAAAGAAGGTGCCTTAGATGGGGCACAGATATTATCAACAACACCATCTATGACAATGCCTTTATTCTTGTTCCAGTTTTTGTTCTTGTCCTTAGAACTAGATCTAGATTCATACTTATCTTTTTGAAGTATGATGTCTCCTTTTTTCACAAGTACTTTCTCAATTTTGATCACATTATCTACCATCTTGTCAAAAGATGTATGATTTTGCATTTGTAAAGGGTAGTTGATTTATGGAACAAGATTGTTGATGAAGATTTCCAACTTCTCAGTTTCGGGAATGGGTCTAGCATATAGAGAAAATTTCTTCCTCCACCTTTTGAGAAATGTCAAGAATGGTTCTCGTGGATACTATTTCAGATTGCAAATGTCGATCATGGTGACTGGATGTTGAATATTGTAGGAGTATTGTTGATAGAATAGTTTGATTAACTCCTCAAAAGTTTTGATAGTAGGAGGCATTCTAGAGAACCAATGAATTAGATTGAGGAGGGGTTTTTTGATTACCTCTGTGAGTTGATGGAGGGGGTATGTAACCAGTTTTCAATCAAAAATTGCCAAGACCGTTGTCTTCGTAAAGACCAGAATTGTAGATTTGCTCAAGAGTGGGACCCTTGTGAATATTCAAAGTTGTGGTGCTAAGTGCATCTCTAGATTTCTTGTGTGATGAAGCTCTAGTTTCCACCATTAACCTTGAGTGAAGCAAAAGAATGAGATGAAGACAACTGAAGAATGAATTGATTCAAGAAGATTGAATGATGCAACCTTGTCAAGATTAAAGTGATTAAAGATTAGATCAGATGTAAATGAAGGATAATGTGCCATAGTAGTGTGGTTAGATGCCCAACAGATGGCGGGCATGAGCTTGCAACACTTAGCCGTTTAGCAAGAAGACTAAATTTGAAGATAATGTTGACAAGGTTTTAACACAAGATGAAAAAGACTCAAATCGATAACCCAGAAGGAAAGATCAGACTCAAAGGCCCACTTGAGGAAAATGAATGAATTTTTTCTAGTTTTTGCTATGTTCCTGACATAGTGATTTTCCCAACAGATTTTGGAAATAGGCTGTAAAAATTGAGTTTATGACAATTCTGACCACTTTCTAGCAATTTTTCTCAAACGACTTTCTCCAGGATCGTATGACAGTGGGTATGCTGTGAAACAACAATTGACAAACTCGTACGACATTTGAAAAACTCACACGACAATTGATAGAAGATTTTTTACTTTCATTTTTTACTGGTGGCAAAACTCGTATGACACTATACAAGCTATCATACGACAATACAGGGGTTCTGAAACAACAAATGCCAAAACTTGTATGACTTTCTGACCTGATGGGATGACTTTTGACTCCAGAAAGGATTTTTACTTCAAATTTTACAAATTTTTGGTTTTCAATTTCAGATTGTTCACAAATTTCTCTATCTAGGTTCGAAGATTATTCTAAGATCATTTATTTTTGGTAGCCAAATAGATAAACAAGCATGCAAAACAACAAGCAAGTGATTCCAAGCACGTCTAAAAACAATGAACAGGGCACAAAGAAACCCTGCGCATGAACAATCAAGTGACTGAATGTGCTAATTCCTAGGAGTGCTAATTGTGTATGTTCCAAAAAGTTTTTCAATAATGCACATATTCCTAGAAAAATGAAAATTTGGCCTCACTAGGGTCTGTAGTAATGGTCCGACTCTGCAACTTTTATAATCTCAAGAGGGTGAACTCCAATCCAGGCACACTGGGGTTTTGACATAGTCTGAGAAATTAATCAATTAGGAGCTGCTAGGGAGATCTGACAGCCCAACAAGAGACCACACCTGTGAAGATTTCCTCCACAAGGACATTTATATAGTAGCTATTGCTACCACGGTGAAAATGGCTATTATCGCTTGAGGTTTTGTCCATGTGGTTGACCCAATTAAGGGAATGTCCACTATGGTTAACCCTCTCTAAAGGTGACTCATAAAATATACCACATGGAGACTGGTTCTAGATTCAAGGATCTGAGTTTCTGATACTACCTTAAAAGGGAGTAGAGCATAGTCCTCTAGCCTTTTCACTTTTAACCTAAACAAAGCAGACAGATTAATCTGACACGTGAAGACCAAGATTATCTCACAAAGATCTATGGCATCAACCGCTTATGATCTATCAACCTCTCCTGAGAGAGAATGTATCAATCAAAAGTTGAAGACACACGAATCTAGTAGAATGTGAGACTCTCTTAGTACCTTCCCTACCTACAAGGGGATCCTTCGTCAAGAGGAGCTTCGCATGAATAAACAAGCGAAAGAAGCTCAATCTCTCAAGATCATCCATAAATAGTGTTCATAGAGCCTATTTACTATGTGTAACAGATATGCAGAAAGCAAATCTATGTTCGTTTTATAGCCCAAAGTGAAGTATGTGATATGAAAGCAAGAGAATCACACAAGCTTGACACGTGAGAGTTCTTTTTAACCCAAATCAAAATGTTATCAGCTTGAGAAGAATACATGAATTCCTCACAATGTGCTTAGTAGATTTTTACCTATTTTAGCAATTTAGTTGCACTTTTTCCAATCAGATTCAACAAGTATCAGTCAAAAATAGAAGATTCCAATTGTTAGGGTTAGCTGTTAGTCCAAATCTAAAAATCAAATCTGAAAAACTCTCAAAAATATTGAAACAACAATTGAATTTTGGAGTCAAAACTCGTACGACAGTGGGTTACCTCTCAAACAACAATCTGGAAACTCATACAACTGTAGGTGTCTTCTCATACGACAATCGGGCTTCCAAATGATAGTGTGTACTCTCTGATACGAGTCTTGAAATCTGAACCTGTCGTACGATTGTGGGTATCTCCTAAAATGACTTTCTGACAAAAGTCGTACGAAAAATGTACAGACAGAAAATAAAAATCATAGTTTTAACCAAAAAATGACAAGAAATTGATAGAAATTGATAGAAAGGTGATGGAAACCCGTTTCAGGGCCCCACGGTGGGCGCAAAAAATGTGTGTGTGAATTTTGTACCTAGCTGTAGACACAACACTTCAGTAAAATATTAGAGGTTAGCAAAAACTGAAATCATGCAATGAAATGGAAACTAAACTAACCAGACCATTTTACTGCCTTCTAGTAGGTGTGAGTATGATACTCTAAGATCAGACTAAGACCAGTGACAATGCAACACCTAAACAAAGGATTTAATGCAAAGAATGAAAGATTATGAATGCAGATTAAGCTATATTTTTGGATTTTATGTGCAATAATATGGAAAACTGTATGAAATTAATCTAGAATGAATGAAATTGGAATGCAGATTTGATCTAAAAATGCTATGAATGAGTATGAAACTATGAATAATAAACTATGTAAAAGCTAAATGATCAACTATGAAAGATCTCACAAATTGCCTATCACAAATGCTCAATCCTTCAATCGCCAATTCGCCAGAGTAATTGTGAAAATTTGAGTGTTGTAATTATGAAGATTTGAGCCTTAGTTTTACAGAAATCTGGGGCTTTGAGGATGCAAGAGAAAAGCCATAAATCACTCTTGATAAACTCAGGTTGATTTTTGAGTTATCAAAAAATCAGAGATAATGAACTCACAAAATCATGCAAAAGCATGCAAGAACAGCTTTTTAACTCAAATCAGAAGTTTAGATCAGCTTTGAACTCAAAATAGAATGTTGAGTTTCCAAAAGTTAACAACTTGCATTGATTTCCTGATTTTGAGTTTAGCTGCTCTTTAAATATGCACAATTTAATTATGAATTAATTAAATAAATAAAGTGATTTATCCTCAACTTAACTGATTTTTGAATTAAAATAATTGATTTATGGGTTAATCAATTATTAAATCAAACTTTATTCAAAAACTATATTATTAAATATTAACAATTGAATTTAATCAATTAGTCATAAGATTTTAGATTTATTGTCAAAATTAAATAATATAATTTAGGAATAATTTAATTAAATTTAATAAAATAATTAAGTGGCAGTATTAAATCTTATTAATTAAATATTTAGAATATTCAATTAATCAAACTTTAGAATAAATAGGATTTATCACCAAATAATTATTAAATTAAAGATAATTAGGATAAATAGGAATATTGCTAGGAATATTCCTTGATGCAGAATTTAGGATAATCAATTAGGATTCAATAATGTGCAGATGTGCCTTAGGTTAGGACTTTGATGTCAATTTCGTTTGATTTGAAGATGTTGGAGGTTAATGAACCTATAGCCCATTTTTGGGGTATTACAGCTTGAGCTTGTGATCGAGTAACTGCATTTGCTGATTGATTTTCTCTATCTCTTCTTACAATTGTGATGACTTTTCAACGCTCAAATAGACATGGTTCAACCATATTGATAACAACATTGTTTCCAGAGTAGGCATAATTGACTTTAGCACCCATATTAGGCTGAGAAGAAGAATCTTCTTTACCATGTTTTGAAAATGGTTCTGTGAATGCTGTATGATCATTATTGCTCTTATGATTGTCAATCGTGATTTCTCCATTATCAATTTTTTCTTGTATGATGTGTTTCAAGCGAATGCAGTTATTAGTTTTATGACCCTTATTGCGATGGAAGTCACAGAAATCATTCTCTCTCCACCATTTTAGTTTAGGTTCAGGATCAAAGACTTTTATCTCAGGCAAGTAAATGATGTTGTTAGCCAACAGGATTTTCATGACAGATTCCAAGGACTCTCCAAGAGGAGTGAATTTGTGATTAGGATCTATAGCCCAAGGTTTGTAAGAAGATGGCTTCTTGTTAGATTATGTTGCTTTAGCTTTAGAAGCTTTGATGGCTTGGGTGCCAATAGTGAGATTGAAAGTGGGTGCCTTAGATGGGGCACAAATAGTATCAACAATGTCATCTGTGACAATGCCTTTATTCTTGTTCCATTTTTTGTTGTTCCATTTTTTGCCTTTGTCTTTAGAACTAGATCCAGATTCATACTTATCTTTTTGAAGTGATATGTCTCCTTTTTGCGCAAGTACTTTCTCAATTTTGATTGCATTTTCTACCATTTTATCAAAGGATGTATGATTCTACATTTTCAAATGGTAGTTAAGTTCTGGAACAAGATTATTGATGAAGATTTCCAGCTTCTTAGTTTCTGGAATGGGTCTAGCATATAGAGAAAATTTCTTCCTCCATATTTTGAGAAAAGTCGGGAATGGTTCTCCTGAGTTCTGTGTTAGATTGCAGATGTCGATCATAGTGACTGGATGTTGAATGTTGTTGGGGTATTTTTGATAGAATAATTTGATTAACTCCTCAAAAATTTTGATAGTTGGAGGTATTTTTGAGAACCAATGAATAGCTGACCCTCCCAAAGATTGAGGGAAAAGATGCATTAAGTAGGTTGGTTCGTGCATGAACTCCATAGATTGAGTACAGAATTCTCTGACATGATCTTGAGGATCAAATTTTCCATCATAATTATCATACTTAGGTATCTCCACTCTTTTAGGGAATGGTGGCATGTACAAGTCTTTATCAAATGGAAAAGGGCATAGAGCCTCCATGGAAAACTCCTTAGGTTCCTTTTCTTTTTCAAGTTTGTTAAGTTTGACTTGCATGGCATGCATCTGTTTCATCATAGTCATGATAGGATTTTCTTCTTCATGGATGATGATATTTTCAACATTAAAGTTTGGAGGAAGTTTAGCTCCTTGATGAGCTAACTCTAGAAAGTATGCCTCTCTATCTTCTTTTAAGAAATGCAACATCATTTTCTTGAATTCATTATTGTTTTGATATCAAGAAATTTAGAAGGTATGGGTTCTTGGTCCATATCATGTTGAGAGTGAGGTCCTTGAGACCCATGATGTGTCCCTCCATGAGAAATGTTAGGAGTTTTAGGACTCCTTGGGATAGATTGAGGTGGAGTTTGCTGATTACCTTCGTGAGTTGATGGAGAGGGGATGTAACCAGTTTTCAATCAAAAATTTCCAAGACCATCATCTTCATAAAGACCTAAATTGTAGAGGTTCTCAAGAGTTGGACCCACATGAGTAGTCAAAGGTATGGTATTGGGTGCTTCTCCAAATTTCTTCTGTGAGGAGGCTCTAGTTTCCACCATTAACCTTGGGTGAAGCAAAAGAGCAAGATGAAGACAATTGAAGAATGACTTGATTCCAAAAGATCAAATGATGCAACCTTGTCAAGAGTGAATTGGTTGAAGATTCAATTGGATGTAAATGAAGGATATTATGCCACATTAGTATGGGTAGATGCCCAAAAGATGGCGGGCACGAGCTCACAACACTTAGTCATTTTAGTAAGCAGACTGAATTTGAAGATAATTTTGACAAGGTTTTGACACAAGATGAAAAAGGCTTAAATTGATAAATCAGAAGGCTAAATCAGACTCAAGAGACCACTTTAGGAAAATGATTGAATGTCTTCTAGTTTCTACTCTATTCCTGGCACAGTGAATATTTTGACAGAATCTGGAAATAGGCTACAAAAACTAGATTTCTGACAAATTTGACAAGTCTCTGACAGCTTTTTGAAAATTCTCAAATGAGTTTCTGAATGCTCGTATGACACTGGGTATGATCTCAAATGTCAATTGACAAGACTCGTACGACAATTGTTGCCAAGGATAATATTCTTTTGATTTTTGGTGACAACACTCTTACAACACAATACTAGCTCCCGTATGACAATATAGGGGTTATGAAATGACTTTTGCTCAAGACTCGTATGACAATCTAAGACTATGGGATGACTTTTGACTCCAGAGAGGGATTTTGCTTCAGATTTTGCAATTTTTAGATTTTTAGTTTTAGATTTTTGGCAAAGTTTTATGTCTAGTTTTGAAGATCTGTATAATAGTTTGTCTCAAATAACCAAGTAGATACCAAGCACACAAAATAGCAAGAAAGGGAAGCAAGCAATCATCTAAAAACAATGAACAAGGGCAAAAGCAACCTTGTGCATGAATAAGAAATAGTGACTTATTGTGCTAATCCCTAGAAATGCTATTCGTGTATGTTCCAAAAAGTTTTTCAATAATGCACATATTCCTAAAAAATGAAAAATTTAGCCTCACTAGGGTTTGTAGTAATGGTCTGACTCTGCAACTTTTGTGATCTCAAGAGGGTGAACTCCAATCTAGGTGCACCAGGGTTTTGACACAGTCCAAGAAATTAATCAATCGGGAGTTGCTAGGAAGATCTGATAGCCCAACAAGATATCACACCTGTGAAGATTTCCTCCACAAGGGCATTTATATAGCAGCTGCTACTACCACAAAAAAAATGGCTATTACCACTTGAGGTTTCATCCACGTGGTTGACCCAATTAAGGGAATGTCCACTATGGTTAACCCTCTCTAAAGGTGACTCACAAAAGATACCACATGGGGACTGGTTCCAGATGCAAGGATCTGAGTTTCTAATACTACACAAAAAGGGAGTAGAGCATAGTCTTCTAGCCTTTTCACTTTTAACCAAAACAAAGCAGATAGATTAATTTGACATGCTAAGACTGAAATTATCTCACAAAGATCTATGATGTCAACCGCTTATGATCTATCAACCTCTCCAGAGAGAGAATGTATCAATCAAAAGTTGAAGACTCAAAAATCTAGTAGAACGCAAGACAATCTCAGTACATCCCCTACCTACAAGGGGATCCTTCATCAAGAAGATCTTTGCATGCGTGAACAAGAAAAAGAAGCCCACTCTCTCAAGATCATCCACAAATAGTGTTCATAGGGCCTATTTACTATGTAACAGATATGCAAAAAGCAAATCTATGTTCGTTTTATAGCCCAAAATGAAGTATGTGATATGAAAGCAAGAAAAGTCACACAAGCCTGACACGTGAGAGTTCATTTTATGTCCAAATTGAAGTGTTATTAGATCATAGTAGAATACCTGAATTTCTCACAATGCACTTAGTAGATTTTACCTATTTTAGCAATTTAGTTGCGCTTTTCCCAATCAGACTCAACAGATATCAATCAGAAATAGAATATCTCAATTATTAGGGTTAGCTGTTAGTCCACATCTGAAAATCAAATTTGAAAAACTACCAAAAATTTTGAAATGACAATTGAATCCTAGAATCAAAACTTGTACGACAGTGGGTTACCTCCCAAATGATAGTCTGGAAACTCATACGATAGTGGGTGTCTCACCAAATGACAATATAGCTCTCAAACGATAATCTACAGTTGCTAAAATGAGCCTCGAAATCCTCAACTGTCGTATGACAACCTATAGCTTCTGGTATGACTTTCTGACAAAATTTGTATGAAAAATGTACGGACAGAGAATGAAATAGTAGAATTGACTAGAAAATGACAAAAAATAGATAGAAATTGAAATAGAAGAGATGGAAACCCATTTTAGGGCCCCATGATGGGCGCCAGAATTGTGTGTGTAAATTTTGTAACTAGCTGCGGACACAACACTTTAGTAAAACATTAGAGGTTAGCAAAATCAAAATCTACAAGTAAATGAAACTATGCTAACCAGACGATTTACTGCCTTCTAATAGGTGCGAGTATGATATTCTCAAATTGAAATCGAGATCAGTGACAATGCAACACCTAAACGAAGGATTTGAATGCAAAAGAATGAAAAACTATATGAATGCAGATTAATCTATATTTTTGTATTTTTTGTGCAATAATATGAAAAAAAGTATGAATCTAAGCTAGATGAATGAAATTGAATGCAGATTTAATCTAAGAATGATATGAATGAATATAAATGCTATGATATAAAATTATGATCAACAAATGAAAGATCTCACAAATTTTCTGTCGTAAGTGTTTAATCTTTCAATCGCCAATTCGCCAGAGTAATTTTGCAAATTCGAGTGTTGATAATTGTGAAGAGCTAAGCCTTGATATTATAGAAATCTAGGGCTTTGAGGATGCATGAGAAAATCAATAAATCACTCTTGATAAACTCAGGTTGATTTTTGAGTTATCAAGAAATCAGAGATAATTAACTCACAAAAATCATGCAAAAGCAGTGTTTTACTCAAAATAGAGTTTAGATCAAATTTCAAGTCATCATTAGATGTTGAGTTTCAATTTTAAAATTGATTGTTAATTTCTAGTTGCCTGCTTTTCTGATTGTGCATGATTTATTTATAAATTAATATAAAAATAAAGTGATTTATTTTCAACTTAACTAATTTTTGAATTAAAATAATTGATTTATGGGTTAATCAATTATTAAATCAAACTTTATTCAAAAACTATATTATTAAATATTGACAACTGACATTAATTAATTAAATAAGAATTTAATCAATTAGTCATAAGATTTTAGATTTATTGTCAAAATTAAATAATACAATTTAGGAATAAATAGAATTAAATTTAATTAAATAATTAAGTGGCAGTATTAAATCTAATGAATTAAATATTCAAAATATTCAATTAATCAAACTTTAGGATAAATAAGATTTATCACCAAATAATTATTAAATTAAAGATAATTAGGATAAATAAGAATATTGCTAAGAATATTCCCTGATGCAGAATTTAGGATAATCAATTAGGATTCGACAATGTGCAGATGTGCCTTAGGTTAGAACTTTTGTATTAATTTTGTTTGATTTGAAGATGTAGGAGGTTAATGAACCTACATCCCATTTTTGGGGTATTACAATCCTTAGCTCCTAGGATGTCCCTAACATCCCAATCAAAACATCACCAAAGCATCCTTTAGCACATCTAGGTTCATCCTGAGTCTTGAATTTTTCCTTAGGCCTCCTTAGGACTATCTTATCCCCATGTTTAAGTTTCCTTAGAAACATCTTTCATTCATCCATCATCTACATCTTCATTTCCCCATCTTAGGATTTACATTTCATGCCTATCGAGACATGATCAAAGAAAAGAAAGGATATGAATCCTAATCTTGTCGCTAGTTCATCTAATCCCAACGATCCTAATAATTCCATGGTGACATATGATCCACAACCACCTCAAGTCGATAATATATGAATGGATCCAACTAATGTGTCCACTATGGGCTCGATGGAAGCATTCATGAGTCATCCTGAGCATGCACAAATGGTTAGCACAATCATAGCCCAAATCATCTTGTCATCTTGGCTAACTATGCACAGGATCTTATAAGTCAACAAGTGGCCCAAGTGGATTCACCCATCCCTCACCTATTGCAATCTAGTTCCACAAATCCCATCGTGCACACAATGACACAATCCACTCCTTTTGCTATCATGAGACTACCACCTCCACCTACAACATCTCAAGATACCACTCAAGTGAAGAGCTCTACACAAGCACCACCTCCACCTCCCATGCAAAGTTCCCCACAAGAAGTACCTCCCCCATTCATATCCCAAAGCTCCATGTTAATACCACATTTTCAGGGAGCCACACAAACACTGCTACCTGTAATACCCCAAAAATGGGCTATAAGTTCATTAACCTCCTATATCGACATATCGAATGAAATCGACATATAAGACCTAACCTAAGGCACATCTGAACATCATCAAATCCTAATTGATTATCCTAAATTCTGCATCGGGAAAAATTCTTAGTTTTATTCCTAATTATCTTAATTATCTTTAATTTTATAATTATTTGGTGATAAATCATATTTATCCTAAAGTTTGATTAATTGAATATTCTCAATATTTAATTAATTAGATTTAATTTGGCCACTTAATTATTTAATTGAATTTAATTCCATTATTCCTAATTATGATATTTAATTTTGACAATAAATCCACAATCTTACAAATAATTGATTAAATATTTTATTTAATTAATTAAATCATTTTTGTCAATTTTTAGTATTATAATTTTGAATAAAAGTTTGATTAAATAATTGATTAACCCATAAATCAATTATTTTATTTCCAAAATCAATTAAGTTGAGAATAAATCACTTTATTTATTTATTAATTCATAATTATCCATGAGCACAATCAAAGAGCAGTTAAATTCTAAATCAGAAAATCAATGCAAGTTATTGACTTTTTGGAACTCAACATCATTTTTGAGTTTTAAAATTGATCTAAACTTCTAATTTGAGTTAAAAAGTTGTTTTTGCATGATTTGCATGTTTTTGTGAATTAAATTATCTTTATTTAGAAATAACTCAAAAATCAAGTTGAGTTTATTTGAGTAATTTATGGCTTTTTCCATGCACCTCCAAAGCCTTGGATTTCTATAAAATCAAGGCTCAGCTCTTCATAATTCATCTCATAATTTTGCGAGCTTACTTTGCCAAATCGTCTACGAATTGCACAACTATTTTGAAAAATTAGAATTTGGAGAATCAAAGCTTATTATGAATCAAGGCTATTGTGAGATCAATTTGGTTTTTAGATTCATTTTCATATCGTTGTTAGATCAATTCATTGCATATCAATTTCATCTTAGATTCTAGATTCATATCAATTTTGATCATATCATTGCATAGAAAATTTTAAAAAATAGATTAATTGCATTCATATTTTATATCAATTTTGCATTCAAATCCTTCATTTAGGTGTCGTCAAGGTCACTGATCTCGATAACAATCTAAGAACATCATACTCGCACCTATTAGAAGGCAGTAAATCACTTGGTTAATTTAGCTTTCAATTCATTGCACGATTTCATTTTTGCTAACCTCTAATCTTTTACTGAAGTGTTGTGTCTATAGATCAAGTAAAATTTTTACACACACATTTATGGCACCCACCGTGGGGCAACCCACCTTTACATGCTGGTTTTGATTTTTTCTTTGGAGCTAAAGCCCTAAAGTTTCAAAGATTTAATTTTATCTCTCAAATGGCTTGGAGTTTTGCCTAAAATTTTTTTTGTAGGTTCGACACATATCAGAAAAGCTACAATAAAAAATTCAAAATTTTCTGAGATGTTTTGAATTTTTAATAATTTTTTCTTAAAATTCTAGAAAAAATTAATATCTGACGCAAATCAACATATTTTTTTGAAATTTTTATATTTTCAGAAAGCTCTTTAAATTCTACAAGGGATCCATTCTTTGTATTTTAAATTTGGACGCAATATAATAGCTCAAATAGTTAATTTACAAAAATTGATCTATTTTGATAAAAACGGGTCTCTAGGGCACAAATGAAGAGATTTTTCTAAAATTTTTACATTTTTGGAAAGCTCTCTATTTTTTAGTAGAGGTCTCTATTTTGAATTTCTATTTTTGTGACCAAAATCATAAAAAAAAAATTAAAAAAATTAGATCTTGTTGACTAGGTCAAATGCAGCAAAAAAAATAAAGTTTTGTGATGGGTATGCACTTATTTTTTTTGCATGGTTCAATGAATGATATGAGTTGTCATTTGGGTTAATTGCTAGTTATTATTGCTGATAATAATTGATTTTTAGAGCTAAACCTATGGTTTTCATAAGTTGAATATATGTTGCATATCTTGTTTGCTTGTTTGCTTGTTGGAGTGTTTGTCACTTGCTTGCATGGAAAAGCTCAACAAGAATTGCTAAAAATCAGGTAAAATCTACTAAGCACATTGTGAGGATCCTAGGTATTCTCCTTCATCTAATAACATTTTGATTTGGACTTAAAATAAATCTCTTATGTGTCTGGCTTGTGTGCATCTTTTCATGCTTTTGTCTATTTCTACACACTTGCATAATTGATACTAGGTTGTGACCCCTTAAGGATTCATTAAGTAGTCTTAGATACTTGTGATTGATCTCGATTGCTATCTTGGGTTATTGGACTCGCTAATCCGCTGACCCCTCATTCCACCCCGTGGTTGCAAGGTCAGTGCCACATTAAAGGGGAGGGGTCAACAGGACAGAAGCGTTAAGTGTTCCACTTGGCAACTCATTTATGTTTTTAGGAACTCACTTGTTTTCTAAGTTGGGGACTCATTTTCAGCTTGTGTGAGGTGTTAAGTGTTCCACCTTGTGGACTCATCTCATATTCGCTTTAAGAGTTAAGTGTTCCTCTTTCTACTTTTTGGGTACTTTTGGTAGATTTTCTTTTTAGAAACATACATCTGTGCTCACATAGTAATTAGGCCTTATGAACACTATTCATGATTCTTGAGAGATTGGATTCTCAGTGAGATCCTTCTTGATGATAGAATCCTTGTAGGTAGGGAGGATACTTAGTGTGTTTCACATTCAACTTGGTTAGTGCGTCTTCTCTTATTGATCGATACATTCTCTCCCAAGAGAGGTTGATAGATCATGTGGGGTTGACATCACGAGATTTGGTGAATCAAAATTGGTTAGTGCGTCTTCTCTTATTGATCGATACATTCTCTCCCCAAAGAGGTTGATAGATCATATGGAATTGACATCATAGACCTTGGTGAAGCAAAACTTTATCTTAGTGTGTCGGATTTATCTGTCTTCTTTGTTTGGGTTAAAAGTGAAAAAGCATCAAAAACCTTGGATCTGGAGCCAAGTCCCCTTGTGGTACAATACTGTGAGTCATCTTTAGAGAGGGTTAACCGTAGCGAACATTCCCTTCACAGAGAAAACTGCGTTGATGGAACCTCAAGTGATAATAGCCATTTTCATCGTGGTAGTGACAGCCGCTATATAAATGTCTTTGTGGAAGAAATCTTCACAGGTGTGGTTCACTGTTGGGTTGTCAGATCTCCCTATCAGCTCCTGAAGATTAAGTTCTCAGACTGTGTCAAAACCCTGGTGCACCGGGATTGGAGTTCACCCCTTTGGATCATAAAAGTTGCAGAGTCAAACCATTACTAAAAACCCTAGCAAGGCCAAATTTTCATTTTCTAGGGTATATGTGCATTATTGCAAAACATTTTGGAACATACACAATTAGCGCTTCGGAGAATTAGAATGAATAAAATCAGTTGATTGTTCATGCGCAAGGTTGCTTTTGCCCTTGTTCATTATTTTCAGACATGCTTGAAATCACTTGCTTTCTATTTTGCATGCTTGTTTATCTATCTGGTTGCTAAAAATGAACAAATCTGTTACAATCCTCAAATCTGGATAGTACAATTTGCAAACAATCTGAATCTGAAAACTCAAAATTTGCAAAATCTGAAGTAAAATTCTTTTCTGGAGTCAAAAGTCATCTCAGGAGATTAGAAAGTCATACGATTTTCTATCAAGTGTCATTTCATTACTGCCCATCTGTCATATGATAGAGAACCCAGTGTCGTATGAGTATTTCTGCCTATCAAATTCAAAAAGTCAAATCCTGCTAGCAACTGTCATATGATCCTTTCAACTATCGTTTCATAGCATACCCATTGTCGAGTGATTTTTTCAACTATTGTATGAGCTTTTCAACTATCATTTCATAGCATACCCACTGTCGTACGAGTCTGCAGAGTGTCGTTTGGGAAAATTTTGAAAAGTTGTCAGAAAATGTTCAGAATTGCCAAATACTTAGCTTTTTCAACCTAGTTCTAGAATCTGTCAAACAAATCACTATGTCAAAAATAGAGCAGTAGCCATTGAGAATTAGTACACATGAGGAAGAAATTCTAATCACTATTATGATGAAACAAATGCATGCTATGCAAGTTGAACTTAACAATCGTAAGAAAGAAAAGGAACCTAAAAAGTTCTCCATGGAAGCTCTACGCCCTTTTCCATTTGATAAAGACTTGTACATGTCACCATGCCCCTAGAAAAAATGTGAGAAATGTGACAATCCCTATGATACCTCTTCCACAGAGAGTGACACATCCATCTTTGGAGACTATGATGACTATGATGATGGACAATATAATGATACCTATGACACCTCTGTTCCTAAGAGTCCTCCTCATCATGTGTTCTTGCTTACTGGAAATGGGATGTCACATTGGATAGATCGTGATGGTGATCCATATGATTCTAATTTTGAAAAAGACTTTGATGATTTTTGTGAACAATACCTTGATTATGATCCATCTACTATTGCTGAGGACTATAAAATGCATCGTGCTAGCTCGAAGCATCAATACTACAAGGATCTCTCCTCTAAGAACTCTCATGCTAAAAATAAAGATTACACTCTCAAGAAAGATCATGTTAATGCTGAACCTTTGTCTTATGATGGTTCCCTTACATCCCCTACTTCCTCCAATAACCATACACTTCCTAAAGCTTCCGAGTCTTCCAAATCTTTCACAAATCCTTCATCCAATGAAAGTCCTGATACTTTTCATACGATTCCCTATAGTTACCCTCAAGGGCTACCCCTTGAAGAAACTCAAGCTAACCTTCACTTGGCTACCAACACTTTCAATAATGCTAAACCTAAAGAGCCTAAGCCTTCATATGCTATAATTCCTACTTCAGCTAGTCCTCCACCATCTCTTCCAAAGTCTTCCATACAATCCCAACATGCTTCCTTGTCCTTAGAAGTGGCTCCATGTCAAGAGGACTCCAGAAATGATAAAGAAAAGAACATAAAGAAAGATCAAGATCAAGAACCCTCCATGTCATCCACTTCTTTTCACGATGTCTCTTATCCACCTCAGGGTTCTTTTGATCCTGCACACTTTTTTTCATGCATTCCACCATGTCTTAAGTCTTCTCCTAAGAAAGATCAAGCTACTACTTACACTGTTGAGCTTATTGACAATCAAAATAACCTTACTACACTTGCACTTTTCAAAGATGATACTTCCATTAAGGTTGTTAAAAATGGTGTTGTTACTTCCAATGTTAAGCCTATTGAAAATCAAAAGAAAAATTATGTGCTTGTGCTATCCAAAGATCCTTGTCAAGATCAAAGTCTTCCATCTTCTTGTTCTACCACTCCATGTTCATTTCCACTTTCTACTCTTCCTAAGTCTTTGCAAGCTTTGAACAATCCTATCAAAGATGGTGCTCATATTCAAGATGTACTTGATTCTATTGAAAATTCTAATGCTCACTCTAAAGATGTTGATATCCTTGGTTGTCATATAGATGCTGATGAACTTATTGATTATCCTTTTGTGTCTTCCACTTCCATCCTTGGACCTCTTCCACCACTACTAAAAGCTTCACGTCTACCTTCCATCTTGGTTCCTTATGTCCCGTCACTTTCCCCTCCTAACTTTCCTAATTCACCATCCATCTTGGGTCCTTACATACCTCCATCTCCCATCTTTCCTCAAGATCAACATAGATGCATACCCTTGAATCCTTTTCATCCACCCACCCATCTAAACCAGTCATATCCTCCTTCTTCTTCCACAAGTCCCAAGTCTTTTGGAAGTAACTTGAATGTTCAATACAAGAAAAAGAAGCAATACAAGAATCCATAAAAAAAAAAGATCACCATGTCTCCTCTAATCGACACGGAGGCATAAAGTCAAAAGAGATATCTAAGAAAAAAACTACAAGACAAGTATGGGTTCCAAAATCCATCATTAAAGATATTCTCTCTAGATCATCAAAAAGAAATGAAAAGCCTACAGCTATATGGATTCCAAAGCCTCTCTTGAAAAAGTCTGGTGTTGAGCAAAAATTGAAGTTGACATTCAAGCTTCCAAAGACTTCCACTTCATCTTCTTCCAAAAATATTCTTCCATTCCATGCGCCTAAACCACAACCTCTGCTATCCATTCACCATATTCCTTCACATATTCTTTCATTCACATTTCCTCTGTCCTCTCGCCACCCTTCAAGGTGTGTGTGGATGTTGATCTTGCCTTCCTTTCCATCTACCCTTTCACAATCCTTCCATTCATTATCCTTCTACCTTCTATCATTTTTTCTCATTTGCCTATTCCTCCTATCTTTCAACCTCACTCGCTTTACATAAAACCCTATCCTCCATATTTCTCTTCCATATTCCTTTCCCTATCAACATCTTTGAGCATATCATTTGAATCCTTGGCATATCATGGTTTATCCTTTCAAGGAGCATTATCTAAAAGCTTGCCTTCTTCCAAAAAAATAAATTAAAAAATTTAAATTAAAAAAAAGAAATGAAAAAATTGAAAATGTGCATTGGTGAAAACCTAGAAACAGGCACCTTGGTAGCAAAAGTAAAGAGAAATAAATTCATCCTATGGTGAAAACCACTCCCTTGCGGGAAATAGATAAGTACCATGATGAAAACCTGGCAATCAGGCATCATGCATAGTTCTTCTACATATTTCATCCATTCCATCTTCTCTCTTTGATCTTGACAATGTTGATCTATACACAAATATTTGGCTATTTTGTGAGCTATCTTACGATGATCTTGCTTTCATTCCCTTCCTATTTAGCCTTCATATTTATTTTCCTCCATTCATTTTAGTCTTTTGCTATCATTTCCCCTTTGGTCTTGATCTAATAAAATAAAATAAAAGAGTAAAACATGATGCTTTGAAACCTCTTGACATGTCTACTCTTTTGGACTACATCCTATCCTTCTTTGGCATTATGCTTTTGTGACTTATCCTATGCTGGCCTTTCATTGCTTGTCCAAATGCGCTTTACATGAAATTTTTTTCCTAGCTTGGGTATTCTTGAGGAGTTTTCCCTTGAGGATTTCTTCCCTTCATTCTCCTTCATTCTCTTGTCTTCCATCTCATCCACCAACTTGCTAATCCCTCTTATTCTCCACCTTGCTAGACATTGGGACTGCACGATATGATCTTGCTTGGGAGTTTACAATGGAAAAAGATGCTATCAAGTATACCAAGTATCAGAATAAGTACCAAAACAAGTATCAGAACAAGTGTCAGAACCAGTATCAAAACAAGTATCAGAACAAGTATCAAACCAAGTATCAGAACAATTATCAAAATTAGTATCAGAACCAGTATCAAAATAAGTATCAGAACATGTATCAGAACCAGTATCAGAATTAGTATTAGAACTAGTATCAGAATAAGTATCAGAACTAGTATCAGAACTCCCACTAGGGCTACACATTTTGCTTTAGTTTATGGGTCTGAAGTGGTACTGCCTATTGAGGTTGAAATCCCATCACTAAGAATCAGAATGCATGGTCTAGTAACTGATGATGACTATAGAGTGTCTAGGTTGCAAGAACTTGAACTACTAGATGAGCACAGACAAGAAATGTATGATCATCTTAGAGTATATCAGAAGAGAATGTCTAGAGGTTACAACAAGAAAGTCAGACACAGAGAATTTCAGGTTGGTGATCTAGTCTTGAGAGAATATCTTAAAAATCAATCCCATCGAGAACGCAAGGGAAAGTTTGAACCCAATTGGCTGGGTCCCTTTGTTATCACTGCTACTTTTGGCTCTAGTACCTATAAACTCTCAATGACTAAAGGAGAACAGCTCCGAGAACCAATCAACATTCTCCATTTGAAGAAATTCTATGCCTAAGGCATTCAATCTATGGTAAAATGTCCTGCAAAAAATTATTATAAAAATAAAAAAAAGTCCTGAAAAAATGAACATCTTGGTGAAAACCTAGCAATAGGCACCTTGATGATTCACAAAAAAATCAAAAAAATCAAAAGTACAAAAAAAATTTTAAAAAATGAAAAAATACAAAAAAATGAGAAAAAAAGAAAAAGTGCCTTGGTGAAAACTTGGAAACAAGCGCCTTGGTAGCAAAAATAGAATCTCTGCCAAGATGGTGAAAACCTGGCAAATGGGTGCCACTTGTTTCAAAATGCTCCATCTATCAGTGCAATCTTGGTTTTTCCTAGCTTTTAGTCTTGCTTTAGTTTGTACATATCCCTCGATTTGTTTCTGCATTCATGTTTTCAATAAGTCGGTTTGTACACCATTCAGCTCAAGCGTATGTATCCTATCAATGTTTAACACTTGGAGGCAATCACAGTCATATCCTATGACCTCCAGTATATCTTAGATGTATCATATCTAGTCAAAGTCCTTTGAAGCTTCATTTGAGTTAGTCAAGTCTGTCTCGTCTCCAGAAAGGATTTTACATCTACAACAACAATCAAACACAAACTAAAAATAATTTATGCTTTTCATGCTTTTATCTCCTTGTATGCTTACTGATTCACATTGAGATTTTTGCATATTGTGTCCCTTCGAGCTCTTCGATGATGTCCTTTATAAGATTTAGAGAGTGATGACTAGGGGCATAATCTTTTCTTTGTCTTCTGCTTGTATGTGAAAATCTAACGTCTTTGAAAATTCTGAATTGAAATGGTGTCTGACTGTAAGAGCCTCTATCTCGAATTGGATGGCCATGCGTACCTCGACTATTGATACCCAGAAAATTCAAGGAAGTTTGATCCAACCATTATCTTTTTGAGTGAGTTATTTCTTCTATTGTGAAACACGATCTTACCTAAGGATGTGAACGATAAAGGGTCACTATGGGTAATTCACACTAGATTTAGAATGATCTCTTAACTGTTTGATGTGTTTGAACCACAAGGCATATTCAGGTCATCACGACATTTATGTTTTGATGCTTATACAAATTGCTATATCAAAATGGACATGATATTCAGGTCATCCTGGCGCTTATGCTTTGATGCTTATATCTAATCCAACATTCTAAAAACAAAATCAATATTCATATATCCATAGTTGTTGACTAGTGGGTGTTGTATTGATTCTTGCACATACAAATTGATATTCATATGTCTATGGTTTCATAACTAGTGGGCATTGTATTGATTTATCCGGTTACCTAAAAGTTCAATGATGATAACAAATCAACACATGATCAGTGAGTAGGTCCTAGGTCCTAGGGTTGCATTATCATCCTGCATGTTTCTTTGCATTTTTGCACTTTGCATGATCTCACAAAT
Organism: Chamaecyparis obtusa; assembly: GCA_027943335.1. Classification (NCBI taxonomy): domain Eukaryota; kingdom Viridiplantae; phylum Streptophyta; class Pinopsida; order Cupressales; family Cupressaceae; genus Chamaecyparis; species Chamaecyparis obtusa. Next base: position 329,165 of record BSBK01011690.1, on the reverse strand, counting down.
TGCTTGAACACTTAAAAGATTCTTCAATCACCTCTTCCAATCTAACAAGAGCTGAATCCCACACGAAGGTTCCTCCAATGAAATAGCAAGTAGAGTCCTTTTTCGGGATCAAAATCAAAATCTAAAATCATTCATATTATTAACTACTTGCATAATCAACCTTCAATCATCACAAAAATCTAGTATTCAACTTAACTGATTATCTAACATCAAACTATCAAAATTTCAAACTTTTAACTATGGTCAACTCATGGTCAAACCTAGTCTACTTGGTCTCTAGGACCTCCAAATGATGCAGAATGCATTCTCGGATGTGTATAACCACTTTTCAAATTAATTAACATGCTTCTGAACTATCAACGTTGACTTTTCTTGTCAGATTTCAATTTTAATCCCGAAGGGGGCATGGTATTGCACATCATTCAAAGTCTATAATCTAGATTTGGAATCATATCTTTCCTCAGTAATCAAGACAACAACCACGTCTAGTTGCTAATTCATCAAAAGACCTCATTGCTCGGGGCAAATCAATCATCACTCGGGGCATATCAGATTCATCGAGATCCATATCAATCCGGTATTCTCTTAATCTTGTAAATTGTATCAATTTTTTTTGTAACTTTCGGTTCAACTTTGTTATTTCCTTGATTCTTCGGTAACTGAAGGGTTCATATGTGATACCTACATGGTTCTTCTAAGACAATCGAGTCTAGAACTGGTCACTCACTTCTTTGCAATCCTAAGGTTTAGAATCGAGCATTTTGACACTCTTTCACAATCATCGGTTCATCGCTACTATAGTGAACATTATCTTTGGTCATTCAGGACCTAATATCTTCAAATCTTTCAATTATCATATATTTCAAATCAGTTTCATAGCTCTATCAAATATAGACTGTCTTTGAACCATTGCGCTTCGCACAGTAATTCAAAGAGGGGCAAAATGTAATACCCCAAAAATGGGCTATAAGTTCATTAACCTCCTATATCGACATATCGAATGAAATCGACATCGAAGTCCTAACCTAAGGCACATCTGAACATCATCAAATCCTAATTGATTATCCTAAATTCTGCATCGGGGAAAATTCCTAGTTTTATTCCTAATTATCTTAATTATCTTTAATTTTATAATTATTTGGCGATAAATCATATTTATCCTAAAGTTTGATTAATTGAATATTCTCAATATTTAATTAATTAGATTTAATTTGGCTACTTAATTATTTAATTGAATTTAATTCCATTATTCCTAATTATGATATTTAATTTTGACAAATCTTACAAATAATTGATTAAATATTTTATTTAATTAATTAAATCATTTTTGTCAATTTTTAATATTATAATTTTGAATAAAAGTTTGATTAAATGATTGATTAACCCATAAATCAATTGTTTTATTTCCAAAATCAGTTAAGTTGAGAATAAATCACTTTATTTATTTATTAATTCATAATTATCCATGTGCGCAATCAAAGAGCAGTTAAACTCCAAATCAGAAAATCAATGCAAGATATTGACTTTTTGGAACTCAACATCATTTTTGAGTTTTAAAATTGATCTAAACTTCTAATTTGAGTTAAAAAGTTGTTTTTGCATGATTTGCATGTTTTTGTGAATTAAATTATCTTTATTTAAAAATAACTCAAAAATCAAGTTGAGTTTATTTGAGTGATTTATGGCTTTTTCCATGCACCTCCAAAGTCTTGGATTTCTATAAAATCAAGGCTCAGCTCTTCATAATTCATCTCATAATTTTGCGAGCTTACTTTGCCAAATCATCTACAAATTGCAAAACTATTTTGAAGAATTGGAATTTGGAGAATCAAAGCTTATTGTGAATCAAGGCTATTGTGAGATCAATTTGGTTTTTACATTCATTTAGATTCATTTTCATATCGTTGTTAGATCAATTCATTGCATATCAATTTCATCTTAGATTCTAGATTCATATCAATTTTGATCATATCATTGCATAGAAAATTTAAAAAAATAGATTAATTGCATTCATATTTTATATTAGTTTTGCATTCAAATCCTTCATTTAGGTGTCGTCAAGGTAACTGATCTCGATAACAATTTGAGAACATCATACTCACACCTATTAGAAGGCAGTAAATCATCTAGTTAGTTTAGCTTTCAATTCATTGTACGATTTTGTTTTTGCTAACCTCTAATGTTTTACTGAAGTGTTGTGTCTACAGATCAGGTAAAATTTTCACACACACACTACCTACTACACAACATGCCTTTACTCAAGCACAAGTTATGCATGTCACCCAACTTTCCTCCTCCCAAGTATCTCTCTCACCTTTTTCTGCTAGTTCTCAAGGCCAACAACCATTTTACACGATAGGGATGTCATCTAAAAGACCCCCCCCAATTAACCATTCACATCATAAATCCCCACACCCACAAAAAACTTTTCCATTTGCAACACAGCCGCCACCACCACCTCAAACCACATCTCTCCCCTCATTTTCCAACTATCTATCTATGCCACCCACCATCCCTCAAAACATACCACCACCAGAACAACATAGCCTCGAGGGAACTTCTATTGAATGGTTCTACAAGATACCCTATGGATATGTATCAACTTTTGCAGAACTATCTGAGAATTTTGTAGCCCAATACGCACATAACATTGAGAATTAATTGTCTCTCTTGGATCTCTGCAACTCAAAATAGAAGGGAGGAGAAAGCTTAGTTGATTATTTTAAAAAATGGTAGAACCTCACTACGAGGCTCTCATAGCAACCTCTAGAAAAGCATTTGACAAACATTTTCATTGACAATCTACATCCGAAGTTGTCTTTATTCATACACATGAATTGTATCCAAACATATCAAGATGTTAAGGAAAAAGGAATGGACATTGAGAAAGGCCTCTTGGATGATGGTACCATCAGGAATTATAAGAAAAGCTCACAAGATAAGCCATGTAATGACTGGTCTTGTTAGTGGAATAAAAACTAGAATGTCATTACAGATGGGGCCATAGACACCAAGCATGTCTAGGTTGTTGTAGTTGGTCGGTAACCACCTATGCCAGCATATCAACATGCATCCGTTTACCAAATGTCTAGGCCTGCCTACCAATAACCCATGCAACATATCCAAAACTAAGAAAATCAAGCCAATGCTATATCAGTCACCCAAGAATAGAATAATTTGTGTATCCAAACTAATTAGAATTGCACATTCACCCCTCTTGGTGAGCCTTTGGATGTGATCTTTTGTCGAATAGCTAGTGCCAACTTGATCATTTATCCCCAAACCCTATCATTCGATGAATCGACCCCCAAGTCATCATAGTACAAGGACAATGAGTAATGTGATTATTAGCGTGTTAAGGGACACACCAGTGTGAAATGCATGAAACTCAAACATTATATCCAAGATCTCATTGACAAAAAGGAGATCATAGTTGATGTGCCTGCCCAAGCATCACCCAATGCCAACCTCCAAATATACCAAAATGTGTTTCCTCAACACAACTCTGGCAAGAAAGCAACCAATGCTAACCTGCCACCCTATAACCAAGACAAAGGCAAGAAAGGTGACCATGTTGATGTAAAATATTACACCATTTCTTATATTAATTATGACAAATTTGTCGATTTCATTTCCCAGGTTGAACCTACAATCAATGTCATACATGTTAAAGGCACATAAATTTAGTGTTTTATCACCATCCGTAAAGGTAGAATCTTTGTTGTCGGCACCAATATAGCTTCCACATCTAATGCACAATATAATCTCTTGAAACACCTTGGGAATACACCTACCCAAAGCTCCATCCTTGACCTTCTCCGCACCTCACCCATTCACTAGGAAATCCTCAATAAAGACCTCCAAGTAGCACGTATCCCCATAGACATTAACACTATCCACTTTGAGAACCTCATGGGGTATCTATCCACATCATGTGCTCTCTCCTTCAAACCATTTGACATGACATCCATTAAACCCGATCACAATCTCCCTCTTTGCATCATCATTATGGTAAATGACTTTGCTTTCAAACGGGTCATGATAGATGATGGTTCAACCCTTAACTTGTGCAAACCAAAATTCATTCAACAAGTGGGATATATAGAGCTTGATCTATCACATGAGGTCATCACCATCAATTCCTATAATAACTTGGAGTGTACCTTAGAAGGTACCATTTTGTTGCCTATCAAGTTGGGCCTAACAATTCAAGAAACCATCTGCCATGTTGTTGATCTTGATCTTCCATACAACATCCTCCTAGGCCGACCATGGATTTATTCCATTAAAGTTGTCCCATCCACCTACCATCAGTGCATTAAATTTCCACATCAAGGCACTGAAGTCACCATCCACACTGATCCCCAACCCTTTGCATACTATCGTGCGTTAGAAGCATCATGTCTCCATTACACCCATTTTTTGGGGAATCAATATTGGCACTTTCATCGCCAACTCATCCTGATCCCATTTTGATCCAGAGAGAACCCTCACCTCCACTCTTTACACTATCAAGATCAACAACAAGGGTTGTGGTAAATACAGTCTGACTGATGCCTTTGTAGTGGGGACCCTACTTCTTGATCCATATATCCAAGGGATCCCATGTCACCAAAGCACACTCTCTCAAGAAGAGCCCAAAGTAAAGAAAATAGGTCCATCAACATTGATTTCACATGGTATTATGAATAATCAAGAGATGGGCCATGATATCAATATGTGGTTGTATAAAGATCCCCCACCTCCTGACACCAAACTCCTCGGGTACTTTAAGGATAATTACCCTGCATCACATAAGTGGGCTATTGAACAATGGAACTATCAAGGTGGAGGTCTATGACCCAAAGATGATGGCATGAAAGATCTTTTGGAAGCCTCACAAAACCCAAAACATCAATGCCTTGCATTCAACACCCCTCACCTGCACATACAGGACCACAATACCATAACTAGGGGCATCAATTTGCCCAATGTTACCCTCCTGATTATCCAAGATGAAATCATAGAAATCAAAGACATCCTTGACGAGGAAGAAAAGAAATCTTATGATGATATGTTTGATGATGAAACCTTCTTGGGAAATTCTATCCTCCACCAACTTTCCATCAACCTTATCGACCTCTCACTTATCCACCCTGAACTTATAGACTGGGACCAACCAAGCATTGCACACATCGATGAGTTCTGAAGAGAGGAAGCGCTCCTAAGATTCATGGGATCATCATACCAAAAAAAAGACTAGGGGAATGAGTCAACACATGTCTATAAGCTAGACCCTAAGGGATACTTTGGGGAAGAGGAAGTCTTTAGCCACAAAAGTAAAAATGAAGAAGAAAAGAATGAGTCTTTTTGTGAAAACCCCTCTGGACACGTTATGACTCCAAAAAAGTTTAAAAAAAAGGGTGTATCTCCTAGTGAAAACCTCTCTAAGGCACTCGAAGATGAAGAATTTCCTCTTCCTCCTATCCAAAATTACCAACCAAAGCAGTCCTCCATACTCATCGAAGACACCAAGCCCATCAACTTGGGAACTGATGAATTTTTGAGAATAACATACACATCCCTAATTGAGGGAGAAGAAGCAGCTTTCACTGCACTTTGCCAAGAGGCTATGGTAAATTTTGCATGGTTGTATGCTCACATGCCTAGGTTGGATCCCAACTTGGTCATTCATCACCTTGTAGTGGACCCAAGCACAAAACCAGTCAAATAGAAGCTTCGTGAAATGCATCCTAAGGTAGCCCTTTTGGTTAAAATAGAATTTGAAAAGCTCCTGCAAGCAAAAATCATCTGATCTATTGATTATTCAGAGTCGATCTCTAACATGGTACTAATGACCAAACCATTAGGGGAAATCAGGATCTGCACAGACTTTAGAGACCTTAACAAAGTATGCCCAAAGGATGATTTCCCCTATTGAACATAGATATGATCGTCGATCTCACAATTGGTCATGATATGTTATCACTCATGGATGAATTATTAGGGTACAATCAGATCCAATAGCAGAGGAAGACTATCATAAAACAATATTTACAACACCATGGGGTACCTTTTTCTGTAGCATGATGTTGTTTAGTCCAAAGATTGCAAGGGATACCTACCAAAGAGAAATGACAACCATATTCCACAACATGATACACAAGATACTCAAAGATTGTGTGGATGACATTCTAGAAAATATAAGACACAGATAGGTCACCTTGACATCCTTGAGCATGTGTTTGATCGCCTACACCAATACAATTTAAAACTCAATCCAAAGAAATGTGTCCTCAGAGTAACATTAGGTAAGCTATTGGAGTTAATTATATCACCATGAGTTATCAAGATTGATCCCAAGAAAGTGAAGGCCATAATGGAGATGCCTCCTCCCTGAACACTCAAGGAACTAAGGATCCTACAAGGAAAACTACAATCCATTCACATATTCATATCACATCTTGCTGACAATTGTCAGCCATTCACACATATGCTTTGAAAAGATACCAGTTTCAAATGGGACCAAATCTGTCAAATATTTTTTGAGAAAATCAAGGAGTACCTCACCAACTCACCCATTCTTGTACCACCAATGCCAAGACACCCTCTCATCTTGAACATTTTAGCAACCACTACAACACTGGGGGTACTATTGGCCCAACATGATGACAATGGTAAGGAAAGAGCCATCTACTACATTAGTCGCACACTTGTCAGCTATGAGTTGAATTATTCACCCATGGAGAAGGCATGTCTTGTAGTGGTTTTCACCACTCAAAATATTTGACATTACATGCTTTGTCACACCATAAAGCTCATTTACAAAGTTGACCCACTCAAGTACCTCCTTCCAAAAACAACACTTACAAGTCGCATGGAAAAATAAGTAGTGCTCCTGAGAAAATTTGACTATCAATATGTAGACAAAAAGGTAATAAAGGGGCAGGTCATTACAGATCAGCTAGTTGAGGCACCCTTGGTAGGTGCATATCCATTGGTAATGGAATTCCCCAATGAACACCTATGCATGGTCAAAGAACAACAAACATGAAAGCTATATTTTGATGGCTCTTACACATCACATGCATCAGGAGAAAGATTCCTCTTTGTCACTCCCCAAGGTGATTACATCCCTAAATCATTCAAATTAAGATTCCCTTACACCAATAACATCATAGAATATGAGGCCCTCATTTCTGGCCTCAACATGGCTATCTAATGGAATATCACCGAGTTGCAAGTGTTCGGAGATTCACAACTCATCATCAAACAAGTCCTGGATGTGTTTCAAAAAAAAAGATGACAGACTATTACCCTATAAGGAATTGGTGGACAAGATGAAAGAGAAATTCCTAATTCTACAATTCATGCAGATACCTAGGATACAAAACAAAGTTATAGATTCGATGGCAACCATTGGGTCCTTACTAGAGATCCTTTAAGATTCTACATTGTATGAATTTTTAGTAGAGAAGCTACATACACCCGCTTACGAGAACATCGATTTTGAAAGGGTGTGAATTTTGGTTGGTCCCTAGTCCCCATGGTAACATGATATCCATTCCTATCTAAAAAAATGGTATCATATCCCCTCTCCTCACAAACACCCAATGCTAGAACCTCATTCACAAATCTTCCCGCTATACTCTCATAGCTAACACCCTATATCATCGTAGATATCACAACATCCTCTCTTGGCATTTATATTTGAATGAGGTTGGCCTGGCTTTACAAGAGGTTCACGTTAGAATTTGTGGTGCCCACACAAGTGGCATGGTCGTAGAAAAGTAACTTCTTAGAGCCAGGTATTATTGGCCAACAATGGAACATGATGTATGTGAGTTTGTAAAGAAATGTCTACCATGTCAGCAACATGCTAATTTGATCTATGCTCCAACACAAGACTTATATTTGATTGTGTTTCCATGGCCTTTCTCATATTGGTGCTTCGACCTCGTTGGTAAGATAACTCCCCTTTCCTCAAATGGACACAAGTACATCATAACATCCACTGAATACTTCAAAAAATGGGTTGAAGTGATTCTAATCACCCTCACTATTGGTATTCAAATATCCAAGCTCATCCTATATCACATCATCTACCACTATGACATCCCCTCCACCATCTTCATAGATCACAACATGCCATTTGAGAATCAACACATGTAAAATCTATGTGCCCAATTTCACATCCACCATCGCTTCTCCATTCCATACTTCCCTCAATGAAACAACCAAGCTCAATAAACCAACAAAACCATCCTCAAAATTCTCAAAAAGGTTGTCAATGATTCTGATTGTGACTGACACCTCCAAATAAATCTTGCCCTCTGGGCATACCCCACTTTCTTCTTCACTCCAATAGGAACCACCCCATACTCTCTAGTATATGGTGTCAAGGTTGTCTTACCTATTGAGGTTGAGTTACCTTCACTACGCATGTACCTGAAGAACTACATCACTGATGAAGATTTCCATGTAGCACACCTCACACAGTTGGACATGTTAGATAAGAAGAAGTTGTTAATATGATTTAGAACAACAAAGAGGGGGGGTGAATCAATTTTTATCAGGTCCAGATGTATAAAAACAAACTTTAAAACTCTTCAACAAATTAGATCTAATAACCAACACCTACTTAGTCATTACTGATTGCATAACAAAAACATATAATAGTGTAGTCCACTTATCCAATAGCATCTAACTTGTAAAACATAGAAATGTTCAAACCAAAACATTCACACAAGTATCAACACCAGGATTTATAGTGGAAACCCAATTTGGGAAAAACCACTTTGTAACATGTTACTATTATGTTCACTCTTTTGAAGTGGGCTTGATGAAAAGCCAACCCTGTCAAAGGTTACAAACACACTGTTAGGTGTGACCCGGTTAGAGGATTTAAACCACTTTGTTAAAAGTGTGCCTTGTTATAGGACTTACATACACTCCATTAGAATGAAACCTTGTTCAAAGCATCTATACCTATGACTATTAGGTCAACCTCTATTAAAAGGATTTTGACTGTTACAATGGTTAGAAAGTAGCAGTAGTATTGATCTAAAAAACATACAACTCACTTTGCAAATATCAGATCCAATTCCATACACATATGCTAGCTTACTGACTATGAACCTTTGCCATCTCCATCACTGATCTACTCGAAACTCTCTTCAAGAAATCACAACACTTCTCCTTCATCCTTCTCTACTTAGACAGTCAATAACATCAACAACACTTCTAGCATCCACTACTATTCAACCTCTCGCTTAGGTTTCCTTAATACTTCCTCTATTAGGTCAATACATCTTTTCCACTTAATCTCCTTCGTAGATCTTAGGGTTAGGTCAGATTCATTGAATCCATCCTATATTATGTTCTTCAGCTATCCTTATAGAAATATGTCAAATCTCTTAATAGATTTACAATAAAATGTTTTACAATGCATTAAATGCTTTCATACAATCAATAAATAAAGTCAACACATTTTACATAATCCAAGAATTCAATGATGTCGGCTGGAAATCTGAATTCTTCCTCAAACACAAAATACTAACGCTCGGTCAATACTGTGTTCAACTTCTCGGTCTTCACTAGAAAGCTCGGTCACCACATAAACTGTTTCCTCGGCTAATACTGCCTTCCTCGGCAATTAACTGGTGTTTGGTCAACACTAAATTTACTCGGCATATACTAGCTCAGTCGACGCTAACAACACTCGACTTAAACTAGATTTCTTCACTTTTGCTCGGTTAATCCTACTAGTTTAGTCTTCATTCTTACTTAGATAAACAATACATTATCTTATCATTGTGCCACATAATCAAGTACTCATTGAAGTATCAAGATAACTCAACCTTTCCTTAGGTGCTATTGTTACCAACCTTGCATATCCCCTTAGCAACACTCAAATAGATATAGTACTTTCTTAAATAGCAACAGTCTTACCAGTTAAGGTTTTACATCAATGACAATACAACAATTGCTTCAATTGTAGTTTCCAACAATCTCCCTCTTTGGAATTGATGGCAACACCATATGCATATCACATGAATTACCAACCAATCCAAAAACTTATCAGTCCATCAGAAATATTTATAATATTCATAGCTTCATTCTGATACAGAATCAATTATCCATGTTATACCATCCACTGAATTTCTCCCTCTGTCTAGATCTTCTCATTCTGTGTATTCATTTGTGATCATCTCCCTCTTTGACAAAAATGCCAAAGTAGCAACAAAAATATACATCCTATAGATGTAGATATCATCCTTTCAGTTCAGTAACAATATTTCTCCCTCTGTTATCTTTGCTTGTGACTGATTCTTGACTTTGATGTGCTTTTCACAACTCTAGGCTACTCCTAAAATGTGACCTTTCTCTACATCAATTTGTTAGATTTTCTTTGCAGCACATTTGATGCAGTGCTCCTAGCTTGACTAGGTAGCCTCAGTTAGGGGAAGGACCCCTAATTGACTTCTCAGGTATTCATGAGCTTATTTAGGTAAAGCCTTAGTGAATATGTCTGCTAGTTGTTCCTTTGTATTCACATATTTCATGCGAACCTCTTTATCTTGTACCAGTTCTCTCAAGTAATGATACTTGATGGCAATGTGTTTGGTCTTTGTGTGCATCACTAGATTCTTAGAGATGTTGATAGCACTTGTGTTGTCACAAAAAATGACAACTGGTTCAGTGATTTCTTCTTTCATGCCTATCAACAATTGCTTTATCCATATTAGATTTGAACAGTTCACAACTGCAACCACATACTCAGCTTTAGCAGTAGATTGGGAAATGCAATTATGTTTCTTGCTTGTCCAAGAGACTAATCTCTATCTAAGAAATAAAGCTCCACCACTAGTATTTTTTTTTCATCTACATTTCCTACCCAATCAGCATCTGTATACACTCTTAGTTCAAACTTGTCATGCTTCTTGTAGTACAATCCATAATCAGCAATTCCCTTCAAATATCTCATGATTCTTTTAACCGTCATCATGTGAGTTTCCTTAGGATTGGAAAAGAATCTTGCCACAATCCCAATAGTTAATGCAATATCTGGTCTACTATGTATAGCATACTATAGCTTTCCGATCATAGATCTATACAAACTCTGGTTAACTTCTACAACATCATCATTTTTAGACAACTTATGTCTAGTAGCCATGGGAGTCTTTACTGGCCTTGAATCTTCCATACCAAAGGTTTTTAGTATCTCATGAACATATTTAGACTAGGTGATGAAAATTCCTTTCTCCATCTGATATACTTGCAAACCAACAAAAAATTTGATCTCCCCAAACATACTCATTTCAAATTCAGTTTGCATTTTATTTGAAAATTTCTTACACAAGGCATCTTGTCCACCAAATATAATATCATCTACAAAGATCTTAGCTAACAAGATTCCTTTACCTTCTTCATCTTTCATGTACAGATTGCTTGTGTCATTTGTCCTTGAGAATCCAATCTGTATTAGGTAGTTGTGCAATCTCTCATACCATGCTCTGGGAGCTTACTTGAGTCCATATAGTGCTTTATTCAATTTGTAAACCATGTGTCTTTTGTTTGGATCAACAAATCCTTCTGGCTATTCAATATACACTTCTTCCAATATACTATTTAAAAATGTAGACTTAACATCCATTTGGTATACCTTGAAATCTTTATAGGCAGTATATGCAAGCAGAGTTCTGACTCCTTCCATTCTTGCTATAGGGGAAAATGTCTCCCCATAATCTATTCCTTCTTCTTGTGCTTAGCCTTTGCATACCAGCCTAGCTTTGTTTCTTGTGATATGACCATGCTCATTCAGCTTATTTCGAAATACCCACTTTGTCCCAATGACATTCTTATTTTCTAGTCTTGGCACCAGAGTCCAGGTATCATTCTTCTCTATCTAGTCTTGTACACTCAAAATGTGAACTTCTCTAAGCCATTGATTCCAATGGCATCCATGGATTGGAAACCTTGAAAAGTGACCTAGAGCTCCCTAGGCATGGAGTGCAAGGGTGTTTAGAGGGCTCTCAGCTAGAGCTATTAAGCATGCAACCTTGCTAGTAAACCATGCAATGGGAGATTCAAAGAGACAAGGGAAAGAATGCCAATATCTTCAAGAATCACAATGAAAAATGCAATGCAAGCTATGCCAGAATGAGAATACAAGAGTGCAACTAAACTATGTAAATGAGAGTGTTACAAGCCATTACTACTTAAATTATGTGAACTAAGCTAAAGCATGAAAGGAAACTAAGCTAATAATGCCATGAGAACTAAGCTACAATGCAAATATGAGGACTAAAATGCAACAAGTTTTTCAAAAGCTCCAATGGCATCGAGAAAACCTACAACATAACATTAGCATTAAGAGTGGGATCCCTAGAATGAGAAGAGAGCTCTCCTTTTAAAGATAAATGGACCATGGAGATTAAGAGGCAAAAGATTTGACCAAGGGTGGAGTTTGAAAGTGGGAGAAATCCTTGTGCATAAGTCTCCTCCAGTGAGAAAGAAGTGTTGACTTTTGTGCCCCATGTGAGACAAAAACCTTTTCTTCTTATTTATTAAATAAGAATAATGTTTTATTTGTGCAACTTAAGATAAAAGGTAAGTGGGGGCTTTTTATTTAATAAAAGGAGAGGGAATTCATTTTAATTAAATAAAAACTTGGGATAAAATGGTTAATCCATAGAATATAATCGAATAAATGATAAAATTAGGATTTGATCAAGAATAAGCAATTGATAAATTTAGCAAATAATGCTAGAAAGGGGCTAATAGTCTAGATTACCATTTTTGGGTGATTACAGGTCTATCTCTTCATTCATTGCTTCTATCCAATCTTCATTTTCTAATGCCTCATTTGTTGTCTTAGGCTCAAATTCACATAGTAAACATGTTGGATCTCTTGCCTTGCTTCTGGTCTGAATTCTAGTATCTTTATCTCCAATAATCTGTTCAGGCTTGTGATGTCTCCTTACATATTGTGCTAGAACAGGTTTTGCTCTCCTTTCATTTTTCTCATCAGGCTCACCAACGAGATTGTCAGATTCAGCTTCTAAATGCTCGGCAACCTCTTCCTAATACTCGACAACTTCTTCCTGTCTCTCGACACGTTCTTCTTCTCTTTTGGCATTGTTTTCCTGATGCTCAACATTGCTTACCCAAGACTCAGCATCAAGTGTAGGTCTATCACTTGCCTCTTCTTCCTCTATATATACAAAAGATCTATAATCTTCTAGTTCTTTGTTACTGTCAGCTTCATTTTTCTCTGCATACTCATCAACTTTGAAATTCACACTTTCCACAATTTTGTTAGTGTTAGAGTTCAAACACTTATAAGCTTTACTTTTTGTGGAATAGCCTAGGAATATACCCTCATTGCTTTTAGCATCAAATTTTCCATTTCTACTATCCTTTAATATGTAGCACTTACTTCCAAAAATTCTAAAGTACTTTACATTCGATGCATACCCGTGCCATAATTCATAAGGTGTCAGATTTGTACCTTTTTTGATCTATACTCAGTTAAGAGTATAAATAGTTGTACTTACAACTTCTTTCCAATACTTATGTGCAACATTCTTTTCAATCATTAATGTCCTTGCATAGTCCAAGATAGATCTATTCCTTCTCTCTACTATACCATTCTATGGAGGAGTTCTAGGTGCAGACATCTATCTTTTGATCCCTCTATCATTGCAAAAAAGATTAAATTCATTTAATGTAAATTATCCACCTTGGTCAAATCTCAGACACTTCAGGTTCTTACCTGTCTCTTTTTCAACCTTAGCCACATACCACTTAAAAAATTGAAAAGCATCAGATTTTTCTTTTAAGAACATTACATGCATCATTCTGGTATAATCATCAACAAATAGGATAAAATATCTAGCACCACAATAGCTTTGTACACCCATTAGTCCATAAAGGTTAGTATGAACCAAATCTAAGATATTCTCAGAAGTAAAATTTTTGCTCTTGAAACTAGACTTTGTCATCTTACCCAACTGACATTCTTTGCACATTACATTCTCAGGTTTCTTCAATCTAGGTAGACCTCTCACTTTCTTTTTCTTGCTAATTTCTACTAGATTATCAAAGTTAACATGACATAGTCACTTATGCCATAACCAAATATCATCAAGTTGTGCAATCATACATGTTTCTTCAGATAGGTCTAGATAGAACAAATTACCTCTAGTATGTTCTCCACTTCCAATCAGTTCACTAGTGGCATCAAATATTTTGGCCTTCCTGTGATGAAATTCCACTCGGTAGCAAGTACTATTAAGCTATGCAACACTCGACATATTATAGTTAAGACCCTCAACCGAATAAGCATTTTCACAAGTGATCTTATCAGTCAGCTTAATCAATCTTTTTCCTCTAACAGGACATGGTGCATCATTTCCAAATTTCACACTCCTACCTTTATAATGATCTAAGGTATCAAACTTACTCTTATCTCTAGTCATATGATGTGAACAACCACTATCAATAATCCATTTATCATTTTTGTTCACATAAGATATCAATGCAATTTTTTCATCCTTGTCAGATTCATCTTTCATTGCAACATAGACAACCTCAATTTCAAAATCATCACTATCAGTGTTAGTCTCTTCTTCAGAAATGTAATAGGATTTCTTACCTTTTCCTTTGTAGTCCTTGTATATTCGATAACCTCTATCTTCTCTTTTGTTTTTATGCTTGTTGTCCCTTTCTTCATCCTTATTATCCCTGTTAGGACATCTAGCAGCTATATGACCAACTTTATTACATGAAAAACATATAATAGGGAGTTTACCTTTGTACCTTCCTTTTCCCCTTTTCAGTCTTCTAGCCATAAGAGTTTCTAGATCCTCAAGTTCTTCATTAGATGTGTCACTTTCACTTTCACTTATGCATCTTTCTTTTTCCTTCTTTGACTTACTCAGAACCATTTGTGACTTAAAGGTAGATTCAATATAACCAATAGTGAAGTTATCATAGTTAGAAAGTTCAAAAGTAGTGATCTTACCAACCAAACTTTCCAAAGTAAGAGCATTAGTAGAGTTACATCTAGATTCCTGAATTGCATAAATTTTGATTGCATAGATAGGATGCAAAGTTTTCAATACTTTTCCTATTAAAGTTTCATCCTCAATAGTTCCATTTTCTCCTCTAATAGCATTTACAACTTCTTTTATTCTACCACAATATTCTGCAATATTCTCACCTTCTTGCATTCTCATTTCATCAAATTTACCTCTTAGGCTCTCGGCTTTTGCTCTCAACACATTTATGTCACCACCATAAATGTTTGCAAGGGTGTCCCACATTTTCTTTGTAGTACTACAATCTTTGATGTCTTCAAATTTTGGATAACTTAGGGCAGATGCAATCTCCAACATTGCTTGGTTGTGCTCTTGTTTAGTTTTCATTTCCTCGATAGTCAAAGGTGCAACAAGTGTGCCATAGTCATGCTCAATGTAATACTTTGCAAAATCACCAATACCGACCAGATGTAGCTTCATCAAACTTTGCCATGCAGGAAAGTTTTCCTTATTTTTGGTACCTCCTTCTTATACATCTTGATCATTTTCTTCAAGTACCTTTAAATTTGTTCTCTGTAAGCACCAAAAGCTCTGATACCAATTGTTAATATGATTTAGAACAACAAAGAGGGGGTGTGAATCAATTATTCTCAAGTCTAGATGTATAAAAACAAACTTTAAAACTCTTCAACAAATTGGATCTAATAACCAACACCTACTCGGTCATTACTGATTGCATAACATAAACATATAACAGTGTATTCCACTTATCTAATAGCATCTAACTTGTAAAACATAGAAATGTTCAAACCAAAACATTCACACAAGTATCAACACTAGGATTTATAGTGGAAACCCAATTTGGGAAAAACCACTTTGTAACATGTTACTATTATGTTCACTCTTCTGAAGTGAGCTCGGTGAAAATCCAACCCTGTCAAAGGTTACAAACACACTGTCAAGTGTGACCCAATTAAAGGATTTAAACCACTCTGTTAAAAGTGTGCCTTGTTATAGGACTTTCATACACTCCATTAGAATGCAACCTTGTTCACAGGATTTATACCTATGATTGTTATGTCAACCTCTGTTAAAAGGATTTTGACTGTTACAATGGTTAGAAAGTAGCAGTAGTATTGATCTAAAAAACATACAACTCCCTTTGCAAATATCAGATCCAATTCAGTACACATATGCTAGCTTACTGACTGTGAACCTTTTCCATCTCCATCACTGATCTTCTCGGAACTCTCTTCAAGCAATCACAACACTTCTCCTTCTACCTTCTCTTCTTAGATAGTCAATAACATCAACAACACTTCCAACATCCACTACTATTCAACCTCTCGCTTAGGTTTCCTTAATACTTCCTCTATTAGGTCAATACATCTTTTGCCACTTAATCTCCTTCGTAAATCTTAGGGTTAGGTCAGACTCATTGAATCCATCCTACATTATGTTCTTCGGCTATCCTTCTAGAAATATCTTGAATCTCTTAATAGATTTACAATAAAATGTTTTACAATGCATTAAATGCTTTCATACAATCAATAAATAAAGTCAACACATTTTACATAATCCAAGAATTCAATGATGTCGGCTGGAAATCTGAATTCTTCCTCAAATACAAAATACTGATGCTCAGTCAATACTATGTTCAACTTCTCGGTCTTCACTAGAAAGCTCGGTCACCACATAAACTATTTCCTCGGCTAATACTATCTTCCTCGGCAATTAACTGGTGTTTGATCAACATTGAATTTACTCAGCATATACTAGCTTGGTCGACACTAACAACACTCGGCTTAAACTATATTTATTCACTTTTGCTCAGTTAAGCCTACCAGTTTAATCTTCATTCTTACTTAGATAAATAATACATTGTCTTATCATTGTGCCACATAATCAAGTACTCATTGAAGTATCAAGATAACTCAACCTTTCCTTAGGTGCTATTGTTACCAACCTTGCCTATCCCCTTAGCAACACTCAGATATATATAGTACTTTCTTAAATAGCAACAGTCTTACTAGTTAAGGTTTGACATCAATGACAATACAACAATTGCTTCAATTGTAGTTTCCAACAGAGGTAGCATGTGTATGATTACCTAATTGTATGCCAAAACTAACTCAAGAGAAGCTACAACAAAAAGCTACACCCACAAAAGTTCCAATTGGGATACATGGTGCTTAGGGAGAATCAAAAAGTACAAGCAGATCGGGAAAAGAAAGGCAATTTTGAGCCTACCTGGTTGGGCCCTTATGTTGTCACAACTTGTTTTGGATCAGGAGCATACTAGCTATCAACACCAAAAGGAGAACCTTTGAATAATCCTTATAAAATCATTCATCTTAAGAAGTTCTATGCCTGAGCCACGTATCTTATCTCTCTTAAAAAAATCACAAAAACAATATAAAAAGTCCCAAAAAATGATTGTCTTGGTGAAAACCTAGTATCCAATGCCTCGATGATAACATAAAACCAAAAAATTTAGAAAAAAATATTTAAAAAATCAAAAACTGATAAAAAAGTAAAGAGAAATAATTGTCCAATGGTGAAAACTTGGTAATCAAGCACCTTGGGATTGTATGTTGGTGAAAACTTGGAAACATGTGCCATACATAGTGGACAATTTTATTGTCTATCAAACTCCCATCCTCTCTATTTCCTTCACCCACTCATCACCACTTCCCCCCAAATCCATTTCACCAACCCGCATTCCCAAGGTGTTCTATTATCAACCGTATGCAATAAAGAGATGAATTACTATCCCACATCCTGAGCTTACTATGTATATTACTTGTATAGTGAGACCTTATTCATGTATGTTGAGCTCTATATATATATCTCTATCACTATTGACGTATCCTAATCCCTGAGCTTTTGTAAATATATGATGTATATATCAACCCTACCTTTTGTACTATATCATCGAGTTACATTTTACATATCCTCATCTATCATGTAGAAATGTGATCAATTGAGTTGTCTTGCCAAGCTCTGTACTTCAATAAGTTCCTCAATTTCCCTCCTTGATTAGGTAATTGTCTCAGATTCATATTTTTCTAGTAGACATAGTTTTATGTGTGAATCCCACCAACAGGTCCTTGTAGGATTCATCTTTCCTCCTATCCAACCTAATCTCCCCATCCTTCAATCAATTTATCTCTTTTGGCAAAGGATGTCTCTTGGATTTATCACTTTTATTTTGGATTGTTTCTTTGACTCTTGGTTATCTTTTTGAAGGATTGTCATTTTTCCTCTCCTCAAAGTTGCCATGATCTCATTATATCATGGTGCACTA
The DNA here is from genome assembly GCA_027943335.1 of Chamaecyparis obtusa. Taxonomy (NCBI): domain Eukaryota; kingdom Viridiplantae; phylum Streptophyta; class Pinopsida; order Cupressales; family Cupressaceae; genus Chamaecyparis; species Chamaecyparis obtusa. The sequence continues at coordinate 310,835 of BSBK01011690.1, read as the reverse complement.
TGAATTAGGGCAATCTAGGGTGAGGTCCTTTTGATCTTTTTATTTTCTACCTATGAGTTACTCAAATGTGACCCTTGCATGACCAACATGTGATCTTTGGGGAAATATCATTTTTTTGCGGGTTTCCCCAACATAATTTCCACCATGCCTCCTCCTAGATTCATGTGTGATTTTGGGGTAACCCTTGTGTGTTTTTTGTGTCAATCCTTTTCAATGTTGGTGACAAGGCCTTGAGTTCCTGGTAACCTTGGACAGTCTCTAATGTTTCTATATCAAACTAGGGTGTGCTCTCCGACATTAACACAATAAAATCCCCAAGACTCGTTAGCTACATTAGATTCATATTTCATTATGCATCTTTTCTCATGGTATGACATCTATATATCTCCTCTTATCACCCCCCTCTTTTCTCCTCATTCATTTTTTATTTGTCTTTTTCGAGAAAATTCCACAAAGCTATTGTCTTTGCATTATTTTCTCGAGGGGGCACAACCCCTTACCATTTTTGCTTCACTATGACCCGTGGGCATCTAATTTCATCTTGGGCAACTTATTTTCATTTCTTTGACACAACGCCACTTGCGGCATCACATCAAAGAGGGGTAAAATCTAGACGTCTAAAAGTCATTCCTATTAATTAAATTTATTTAATTATTAATCCCTATAATGTCATAATTAATTTTAATTAATTAATCATGAGTTTTATGCCCCTCTACCCATTTAATTAAGTTGGGTTCATTATCTAAAGTATTTAAATTTAATTTAAATACTCCCCTCTCTAATGTATTAAACTCATTTTAATACATGTCCCCCCATAAATCCATTTTTGAATAAATTACTATTTATGTAAATCCTTCCACATCCTAATATTCTTCTAAGCTTGGATTAATCTAAACCTAGCTTAAATTAATCTAAATCCCTACCTAAACCCTAGCCTACACCCATCACCTCAGTTGCTAAACCTACCCTCCCACATAATAACTCCCTTAACCTCACTTAAAAAGTGATTCCTACCCTCGTTAGTGCTAATGAGTTGCTCACACATGTGTGAGAAAGCTTCTCAAGGAAGCCACCAAACTTCCTTAAATGATCCAACTCCTTCCTTACAACTTTTTCCCCCACACTCTTCCCCAAAGTTTCTCACACATGTGAGAAACCTTGAGCCCTTCAAACCTTAAATGCCCATCTTGTCTCAAGTTGACCTTTTGGCATATCCATCTTCTCTAGCCTGTGTGTCTCCTATGTGGATCCTATGTGGATTCCACATAGGTGCCACCCCATCCAAGCCTCCAAGTTTCTCCCAAAAATCTATAAATAGAGGCCTTTCCAAGAGAAAACTCATCTCTCATTTTTGCATTGTTATCATGTTAGTTTAGCTCTAGAATTTCATAAAAATTTGGCATTTAATTTCTTGTTCTTGTTTTACAATTTAAATCACATAGAATACTTAACATAAATGGTGAATGAACCTTAGTCTTGCATCTCATAATAGCTTTTGATCTTCATCTTCATTCTCATTTGGAATCCCTTATTGCAAGCTAGTTCTTCATACTAGCTTTGCATCCTCTTGGGTCCCTTGTAGCTAGCATTTAGGCCTTTAATAATCTTAGGATTGCATTTGGGGATAATTTTATTGTGTTTCAGAGAGCATATCCACAAATATCCAAAATGAACAAATCAAATGGAACTTGGGTGCTTCCATTTTAGTTCAATTGAAGGTGGTGTGTCGAATCTTTTATTGTTGTTGCATGCTTTTAAACTAACGTTTGCTTGTCTACGTGTGCTCCTAACATGTTAGGTTCTTCACGCTCACACTTATATGTGTATGGGATGTTTTTATTTGGAAATACTTATGTGGTTATTTATATACTTAGTATATATGCATGTAAATTATATTGTTTTAAGTAATTATTAATTTTGAAATCAATTTATTATAAATTAATTTTATGGAATTTAATTTAGGAATGTAATTATAGTTGTATTAAGTTATTATTTTAATAAGTTAAATTGTGTAATTATGCGTTACAAACTAGTTTATTATTATTAATGTTTTTTCTTGTGTAATTGTGGATTAGGAGGGAATATTTTTACGTCATCCGTTTAGGATTGTTACCAGAGGTAGGGTTAGGGTTAACGAGTTATGTTTGTTTGTTTTGCATACTTGTATGGCATTCAATTTTGTTATAACCCAACTGTATGGAAGCTTAGATTTTGTTATGATGTAAGTGGGTTATGTGTGTTCCTATGATACTTTGGAACCAGGTTTTGAATTTTATGATTCAAGATGATCCATGAGTTGTTTTGATATTTATGAACTTAGGGTAGGTCATCTAGGTGTTAAAGGGGAAGTGGCTTTATTTAGAGCCATCGAAGCCTAGAAGTAGCTACCTAGGTATCCTTAGTAAGTTACTTAAATAAGTGATAATATAATACATTAAATGGGGTTTTAAAATAAATTATTAAGATAATGAATTCCTTGCGCATGTCTTGAGTGTTGGTATAGGCTAAGGATAGGAGTGGGAGAAGATGTTTTCCCATCTAGTAGTGACGGTGAGTTTAAGCATAATTATTTATCCTTGTCTATACGAGAGGATTTCAGGTTATGCATATGTTCACACTTAGGAGTCAGAGTCCAATGATATCGTTCCAAGGGTTTGACATATTTGATGACACTTCCATAATTTCATCTTAGGTTTTTTACCTGTGTTGGTTGCCTCTGGATTAGTATGTGTACCTTTGAGTTTTTTTTGGAGTTTTACCTTTGAGATAGGAACCTTTTAGTATACCTTTCTTAGTATTACCTAATGATTGATTTTGGTATTGTTATCCGAGTGGGGTCTGATGTTATCTCCTCAACATAGTGGGAGTGGAACCATAGGTTTCGATGAGGCTGAGAGGTACTGATTCTCTTACCATCTGAGACTTTGAAGTTCCTGTACCAATGTTGGATGATCCTTTTTGTGGTTACTTCTTATTATTTCTTCCTTGGAGATTTGTTCCTATTCCTTCTTTTAATTGTACTTTGTACTCAATTATATTTACATACCTTGCAGCTTGTGCAATGGATGTGGGTTATCATGTATACCTTATGGTTCAAATGTATTTGTTTATTCTTTCGTGAGATGATGTACTATGTAGATGATTTATATGATTATTGTACTTAATGGATTAAATTGTATTTACATAATTCTACATCAAATAACCCTTGAGATTTGTAATTGTAATGAGATTGTGCATATGAGAATATATGGAATTTATGTTTTACTTCCACTTTTTTATTCAATATTGTTTGTAAACTCTTAAGAAATAAAAATATTTTGTAAACTTATGATCAACTTTTAGGTTAAATTCTCCTGGGTTCCCTGGTGGGGCATTACAATCATGGAGTTTGAGCAGGGGTGGGTGGGTGGTAAACATATGGAACTTGCTAGGTATTTGGTTCTATAGGATTATTTTGGATCATTTGGGCAAAACCAACAACACATATTTCTTGATATGGTTGATGAGAAGGTGTAAATACATAACCCTCATGAAATGGGGAATGATAATTCATGTTCCCATATAAAGAAGACATCCAACACCTATATAAGCTGGAGAATTATGAAAATCATTAAAACCCCAAAAAATAGGTTTTATTTTCACATACCAACAACTGTATATGCTTAAAACTAGTAGATATTTACTCTAGAGTTTCCAAATGTGTCTCTTTGCTACCTCCAAAGGTAGAACTACTATTGTACACACCAAACAATAATAGTATAAGGAAAATTTATGGACTGAAACAATCCCAACTTTCCTACTAGGCATGCCAAAAACTGTTGTCACCTAAATATTGCACCCTTGTTGAGTAAACTCAAGCATACCAGTGAACATGAAAAGGCTTCCCTATTTGTGGGCTCAGATAGTGGAAGTTAACCTCCAGAGAAAGATGGTTCTTATGGTACTCACCTAAAACTAGCCTAACTAAGACTTTTTGCAAAGGAAAGGTTTAGAAGGATGCATAAAAATGAAATTGAATTCCTACAAATGATGCACTAGAACATGAAGTTTTTGAAACCTAATAGGTATTCAACACACAACAAAACCAGAAATGAAAAGATCTAATAGACAACTCAATAACATAATTCTTGCATAAGCAATTTGTAAGAAGACTAAAACATCAGTTCCTAAAATGAGAAGAAAAAATTCCTCACAATCTAAAACTAGTTTAATACAAATTTCAACCTGCAAAGGACTATATAAATCTTTTTAAAAGGCACCAACATGTGATACACAAATACAAATAATTGAGAAGGCACAAGCTAAGAATTACAGTCAAAGATGTTACAAATCTGTATATATTTCTCCAAACTGGATTACAAAAACACTTTGACACTACCAAGAACTCACAAAAAAGTTACATAGCAGCAAGCCAAAGGGAAGAAGAACTTTTTTAGAGATGAGCCCTATTAGTTAACAAATTTTCCCTCTTGAAATTTCCTTCACAAATGACCCTTAAATGCCTAGAATCAGAAGACAAACTAAACTAATAGTTGGAAAGACTCATGAGATTGATAGCTTTCCTCTGAATTGTGAGGTAGAGTTCCCTCCAAAAATATATTCAAGGAATCAAATATCGATTATGTCTTTAACCTAAAAACATGAAGGTGACTGACATTCATCCATCAACATGGAATGAACGTGATTATTATATTTACAAACTAAGAAATAAATAAATAAGTGATCAATAGATCACTTGTCTAATCTCCCTAAAATAGAGAAGCAAAGGAGGTCTCAATTTTCATATGTGAAAACACCAAACCCACAGACCTATAATGCACACATAATCCTAAAAAAGGTGATACATAACAATATTAAGAATAATTAGAATCACCCACATATATATTTCAATCATAAAATCATACACCAAAACCTACAGATTTAGATATGCAAAATCCTCTTTATTCTTAAACACTTAATAAAATGTCCAACAAATAATTTTGTCTCTGCACCTCCTCAATCATTTTCTACAAAACAAAAATCAGACTTCCCCCTGTTGCTTATTACATTCAAAACTCAGAAAATCTGTCCTCTTCCCCTGTAGCCAACTAACCACTGAAAAAAAAAAACCCTCTCCTTATCTTTTTGTTGTATCTTTAACTTCTTTCCCTCCCGGTGATCTTTTTCAATTTTAAAACTGAATCTTGGAAACTATTATTAGTTGATATGTTCCCCGACAACTTCATCTTTAATATTCCTTCAATATAATGGCATTCTTTTAAATTCTTTCTCATCCAAAAATAAACATAACTTTATAATAATGTTAAAATATTTTTAAGTAAATATTCCAACATCTTCTTTGCATCCTTAATACAGTATTTAATAGTATTTGTATATGTTTTTGTAATAGAAAACTCAATCACAGGTCCATCAATTAGCATTCGTAGACTGCAAATATATCACAATATTTTCTATATAAGACAACATCATGTGCAATTTGATAGGACAATAAACAAGGACATTTGTGCTTTTACTATTACTTGCATCATTTGCCATGTTTTTATTAAAATTATCATCCATTCCATTCACTCATAGAAATCCACATTAATGTGATTGTCATTTTGATGACAGTTTTACAGACCCGCGGTATGTACCAGACAACTTCCATTCTGGACATCACTATGGAAATCGCTCCAGTGGAAGCCTGCGCAACTTTCCTGTGCACAATATATCCAAAATTGACCAAAATCCAATAGTTGATTTTCAAGATATGGGCCCCATACCAAGACTAATTTTTCATCAAAAAAATATGGTTACAATTTCTTCTAAATCTTATCTTCTACACACATTAATGCTCATTTTGTTCCCAGTGTGTGATCAAAAGGTGACACACTTCTATAAACCATTGTTCTTGAGAGAATCCATAAAGAGGATATCCCAAGAGGCGGTTTATAGCTTCCTATCTATGACATACAAGAATGTAAGCATTATGGATAGTGGCTCTCAAATGAACTTTAATAAGAAACCCTTGCAAGGTGCACCATTGAATGGAAGATTCAAAATAAAGATGTAAGTATGAGAGATCTACATGAAATGACATATCTAAACTAGAATGCAAATGCAAGAATAAGAAAGCAAATCTAATCTAACAATATTACAATGCCTCCTAGTTAAGCTATGTGATTTAAGCTAAATGCAATAAGGAAATGCTAAGCTAAGAATGCAAGTAAACTAGAATGCTCTTAAGAATGCAAGGTTAATATAATAACATGACACTAGCATGAATGATATTATATGATCATGACTAACTAACTAGCTAGGAATTAGGAGAGAGTCTCCTTTTTATAAAATTTAGAAGTGAATGAACAGTCAAGATTAAGAGGCAAAATCCAAGGGTGGAGAATAATCCCCATTTTGACTTTAGGGCACAAGATTCTCAAGAGGCAAGATCAAGTGGATGAGAATGGTTAGGTAGAAATGAGTGATGGAGATTAAGAGGAAAAAGAGATTCCACTTTTTGTCTTTTTGTCTTTTTTCAAATTAAGAAATGCCTTTTTCATGTGCACACATAGCAAAAAGTGGATTTTATTTAATTAAAAGGGGACATGTTCTTTTAATCAAATAAAACTTAGGATAAAGTGGTCAAATTTTAAGATATCATCAAATAAATGTTAAAGTGATGATTTGACAAAGAGATAAGATTAATTAAGCATAAGATAAGGTCTAGTGTTTTTAATGTTTAATGTTAGAGTGGGGTTCAAAGTTTACTAGACCATTTTTGGGTTATTACATTTTGTCCCTCTTTGACTAATGTGTGAGCGATTTGGGAACACATTGAGTCAAAGAATAGATTAGGTAACTGATTGAGATCTAACTTTGAACTTGATTGAACAAAGCGCGGAGAGATAACTAATCCTGAACTTGATTGAATAAGAACTAGCAAAGAGATAGATAAGATAGATCTACTCTAAACTTGATCGAACAAAGTATAGAATGATAACTATTCTCAAACTTGATCAAACGAGAACTAGCGAAGATAGATAAGATTATCATTTAAGAGATAGATTGATATATTATTCCTGCCCCCTTGGGATTGAAATAGAAATGAGAATAGAGGAGACACGGAAATGAGATAAGAGATATTTGATCAAATTAAGATAAGATAAGGTTCTAGATGATCGATTAAGCACACAAGACCAAGTTTGACCACCAGGTGATGAGAATTTTCCCCAATTTGAATAAGGTTGACTAGGAAGAGAATTAGGTCAAAGTTAGAAGAAGAGATGATGAAATAATGATGGAACGGAGAGGAGGTGGTGATTGCCTCAAAAGATCAAAGAAAATAGCCTCAAAGGGTCATTCAATTGCATATAGGAAGAAAGAATTTAAAATGTGATTTTGATAGTCAAGATGAAGCCAGATTTCAATTTTGATCTCAAAAATAGATCCAGGACGTTAAAATTAGGTTGGAGTGCAATTTTTGCATAAATCTAAGAATTTGAAAAATTAGGTCAAAATGCTATATAAGGGGCCCAAAGGGTCATTTTTAAATCATTTGTTCCTTTTGTCTTCTAGTGAATCCAGAGTGAGTTTAGAGCTTCTGATGGCAAATAGGTGAGTTCTTGTTGAGCAGCATAGATTTAAGCTGAGTTGGTTGCACAACCAACCCTGGAGTACCCACAGGCGGTAAGTCATTAATTTTTTTCTCCTTTTGGTGCATTTATTGCTATTTTAGCATGTTTTTAATATATTTTCAAAAAAATTCATATGAAATCCCAGAATGTCACATGATTTTACTAAGAAAGTCTATACGACATTTCACACAAACTTGAAATGTTGCATGCCCTTTCTATGAAGTATCGCACCATTGAGACCCATTGGTTGTGCGAAATGGTGCGAAATCTCACACTATCCTGAAATGTCACACCACTATAATGAGAAGTGTCGTAAAAAATTTGTCTGAACTATAGAATGTCATTTTTCTTTTTTTGAATTAATCACTGCTTTGCGACTTGTCTGGAGTTACTTAGATCTTTTGTTGATGCTTTACCAATGCTTTAAGTTTCTTTCTGACAAATTTCATGATGTATTCTGATACGTTTCTACTTGTTTTTGTGATGCAGCGTCACTTTCCAGATTTAGCCATTAGGGCTCCACATCTGGTGGTTCTTTGACTTGTGCCTCGATTGTCAGCTGATGAGAGGGGTATATTGGAGTCCATGGGACTTGGTGAGCTATTAAAGATGCCACATATTCAGGCAAACCATGGATTGTTGACCATACTTGCTAAGAAGTTTCACTATGAGCATAATACCTTCCATTTGCCTATTTGAGAGACTACAGTGACATTAGAGGATGTCTACCGCATACTACACATCACTTGTCATGGAGAGGTGGTGAGTATCTTTGATATTTTAAAATTTCTAATTTAAGCCATATGTCACACTTTACTTGTCAATGATCATCGTACTGATATTGAAATTGTGTATTGCAGATATATTTTGATTAGTCTCCTACTGATGGGATCACGTCTATGCATGTTTTTTTTGTTGATTTTACCATTTTGGATCATGTTATCTTATGGGAGCATATGATGGACACATACAATGACTATCATGTGGTCTGCATCCTTTGCTCATTAATAAGGCATGTTATTGGCATAGATAAGAGTCAGAGAGGATTCCAGTGTTGCTGGGGCAGACTAGTTATGGATTTTATATCGCGGCCTCGACATATGGCATGGGGACACTCTCTCCTAGTAGATATGTATCATGAGCTACATAATATTGTCTACAGGGAAGGGAAGATCTGGTCGGAAGGGGCCATTATTTCACAGGTTTAGGCATGGGAGCATATCGTTGCAATCTACCCTAGAGTTTAGTCCAAGTAGAGAGGGCATCCATTTATTTATAGATATTTTGGGTTCATTTAGCAAACCCATGTAGGAGATACACCATATTGGCAATGACAATTAGATTGATCTACATTCTTTCACATGGCGGTCGTATATAGATTGTGAGTAGTGGGTTGAGGCCAAAGAGGTGTTGGCATACATTTTTTTATAGCAGACCATTATTAGGCATGCATACAAGTATTGTAGATCATTTTAATATTAGCCGAGTATGGCGTTAGTTTGGTTGGGCATAGGGTGTCAGTACAAAGACTACTGATTATGCTAGATATAGGGATGATGGGGACCTTGGATGGGGTCCTATGCTAAGGTATGAGATTTGTGTACATGAGACCCAAAAACTACATCGTATAATACCTGACCTACTTCTGAGGATCATAGATGCAAGTACCACTCTAGAGTAGATGAGATGGATTTAGGACCATCGCTTCCCCAGGTTTTTAGCGACTATAGATTTGAGATTCAGGGGCGGTAGGGATGAAGGTGATGATGGTAGTGATGGAGGAGGGAGGAGAGGAGGAAGAGGAGGTGGTGCAAGTAGATCTAGGAGCAATGCTCCATCTATAAGTCAACCTAACCGATCTAGGTTACATGGGATGGAAGATACTATGGACATCGATGAGCCAGAGGAATGATTGGTGAGGAGACCTCGGGGTAGCAGGGCAGAGGACAAACCTATCGCTCAGCTAGAGTAGAGGGAACCTACTGATGATGGGCTGGCATAAAGGGTGAAAAATTTAGAGGCAGAGTTATAGTAGGCACAAATCACTATAGTCATGTGGAACTAGCAACATGTCGATGATAGGGCCAGGATACAAGAGCCAGACAAGAGAGAGATCAGGTCAGACATGAGGCACAACTTCACGGGGCCAAAGTGACCTATTAGTATGTTGCCTACATTATTGCGGTACCTATGGGTAAGAGAGTGCCATATTATTCCCATAGTGTGGGTAGATCTGAGAGTGTTGTATAGGCACTAGACAGAGCCGAGGCTCCTCCTCTATCTCCACCTATGCAAGAGGGAGGAAGCTAGTCATAGATTGTATTAGGGATTTCATTTTTTACTCGAGATTTTGATCTCTTGATTATACTTGGACAGATCCATTTTTTTATATATATGAGATACCACATTTTGTCATTATATTATATACTTGTCTTATTTCCTTTATGCTCATGGATGTATCTTTACTTTCTACACTTGTATCATGTGATATATGTTCTTGTACTCATGTCTTCTATTTTATTACTTACAATGTGATGCTCTCATAGTTGTAGATTCCTTATTTTTTAATATCTATGTTATGTAGTTCATGATTTGAAATGTGATCCTTTGAGTAGATTAGATGTGATGATGTGGTTAACCCCTTGTGATTACAGGAAAGGGAGAGAGAGAGAGAGAGAGAGAGAGAAAGATCGAGGAGATGAAAAAGACATGATCGAGATAGAAGAAAGGAGATACAAGATCAAGCATAGCTGACTAATTTATCCAGTGATGAAGAAGGAAACTCTCTCCAAACTTGAAATGCAAACTAACAATGCACCTAAGAAATAAAAGCTACCATGAAAATGCAGGGTGTGATTTGAAAGGGTTAGTTATATAGGTCCTTATTTTTATCATCGAGCCTTATTAAGGGACATTGCAAGATCATACAACCAACACTAATGTGAACACAACTATGGAGATATGAATATGATCTATATCAGATAGAATGTAGGAAACACATGTAAGCATCAAGACATAAGTGTCGAGATGATCTAAACATAGTTTCCAAGTTAATGTTGCAAGATTATACAAGTATCAGAGCATAAACATAGAGATAACCATGAGTATGGTCTTGCATGAAAAAACATGATGTAATAGTCAAGGGTAAAGATTTAAGTCTCCCATATGTCCAAGGGATCAAAGAAAGAGACACCTAGAATCACCAAAGCAATACCCATAGGAAAAAATCAAAGAAAATATGCCCCATGCCCCTAGTCTTCTAGTGAAAACATCATGGAGAGACTAAGGAGGGAACACTCAGTGAAAATCATAAGTCAATCAACATAAAAAGAGAAATAAGGCATATCATGTCTTAGTTGTTTTAGTTTAAGCGCTATGTGAAAAAAGATAACCACCAACTCGCTAGGACTTATGCCTCTAGGTGAGAAATATCACACAATCCTATATTGTATACGAGGCATTGACTCAAGATAACATATCTAATAAGTGTTGAGAAACACTCAATGTCAAAGGAAGGTAGTGTTGAGAAACATCATTTTAGGGCAGTGTTAAGAAACATTGATGTGGGTTACTAAAGACACCAATGTGCACCAAAGAAGAGACCAGTTCATGCCTCCAAGCTCTTAGACAAAGATCAATTCTAAACCAATGGGATAAAGTAATGGGAATCAGAAGGGTTCATAGCACAAAGTGATAAGCTAATAGATAAAGGTGCATAGTTCTCAAGCAGCGCTTGTTTCTAGGTTTTCACCACTTGGAAAATTTATTTATTTTTGCTACCAAGGCATCTGTTTCCAAGTTTTCATCAAGGCACAATTTTTTCTCTTATTTATTTATTTATTTTGGTTGATACATCAAAGCACCTGTTTTCCAAGTTTTCACTAAGATGATCATTTTTTCAAGACTTTTTCTACATTTTAGATTTTTTCAGGATCATATATCAATTTTTAAGATTTTTTCAGGACATTAAAATATGTACAAAGCTCTTGTAGCATCATGCATGGAACTTTTTTAGACATACGATGTTGATAGGTTCATGGAGTTGTTCTCCCTCAGGTGTAGAAAGCTAATAGGTGACAGATCCAAAAGCAACAGTGATTATGTAAGTACCCAACAAGTTCGGTTCAAATTTTCCTTTATGTTCTCTATTCTGTTGATTCTTGGGATTATCTCTTAAGATGAGATCTCCAATTTGAAATTCTCTGGAATGAACATTCTTGTTGTAACTTTGTGATATCCATTTCTGATATACCCTCATGTGATCAAATGCAATTTTTCTTCGCTCATCCAAAAGTTCTAACTCTTGTATACACATGATTCTATAGTCATAATCAATGATAAGGCCTCTTAGTGAAACTCTTAAGAAAGGTATCTCAACCTCAAGAGGCAAGACAACCTCATCTCCATAGACAAGTGCAAAGGGCATAGCTCCCATTGGTGTGCAGATGCTTGTTCTTTAGGCCCATAATGTAGGATTAATATGTAAGTGTCAATCTCTTCTTGTCTTATTAATTGTTATATGTAAGATTTTTAGTAGTGTCATGTTAGAAGCTTCAACTTGGCTGTTACCTTAAGGGTAATAAATTGAGGACCAATGTTGTTTAATCTTGAATTTCTTACATAGCTATTTGAGATCCTTATTTTTTAATTGTCCTCCATTATTAGTAACTACGGAGGAAGGTATGTCATAGCAATAGATGATATGATTTAGTATAAATAGGGACACTTGTTTTCCTATAACAATTGAGAGAGGAACAACCTCAACCCATTTTGTGAAATATTTTGTTGTGGTGATAATGAATTTGTGTCCACTAGATGAGTTAGGGTGGATTCGACCCACCAAATCAAAATCCAACAGTTGAAAAGGCCAATGTGTAATAGAAGGGATAAGTTCCCTACCTGGAACATGAATTAGGTTCCCATGCATCTAACATTTCTTGCAAGATTTAGCATACTGTATAGCATTTGTTTGCATAGTAGGCCAATAGTAGCCAGCCCTTAGTAGTTTTCGAGCTAACACAAGACCATTAGAGTGAGACCCACATATGCCATCATGGATTTCAACTAACACATGTTCAAACTCATCTTTCTCTAAGCACCTAAGAAGTGTTTCATCTAATCCCTTTCTAAACAAGTAACCAGAGATGATGGTATAATGGTAAACATTGTGAATGAGTTGTCTTTTCTCATTGCAGGTTAGGTTATCAGGAATGATTTGATCATGGAGGTAAGAGTAGATTTTATCATAGCGAGAAGAGTTATGACCTATGATAGTGCATATCACACGACTGTCAGGGGATTTATAGGAAGGGTAGGGTAGTTCTTCCACCAGGAATTGAAATCTTGACTCATGTTCTTCCAGCTATAAGATAGAAGCTAAAGTGGTCATAGTATTAGCTACCATATTTTGAGCTCTAGGAATCTATTGAAATGTGATAAAGGAAAATTAGCTTTTTAGGTCATCAATCATCTTTTTATAAGGAATTAATTTCTCATCTTTTGTTTGCTAATCATTATTGGTTTGATTGATAACAAGTTATGAATCTTCAAAGATATGTAGCTCAACAATCCTCCATTCAATAGCTAGTTTAATTCCATTTGTCAAAGCCTCATATTCTACTATGTTGTTTGTGCAAGGAAATAATAGTTTGTAGGACTTAGGGATAGTATATCCATGAGGTGAAATAAACATAATTTTAGCTCCAACACCATTGTGTGTGTGAGATCCATCAAAGAATATCTTCCAGGTGCATTTAATCACATACATAATGGAAGCATCAGGGAAATCAATCTACATAGGAGTATCATCTAGTATAGGAAATTCAACTAATTGATTAGCAATTGCTTGTCATTTTATAGCTTTATTATCAATGTATTCAATGTCAAATTTAGAAAGAATCATCATCCATTTAGCCAACTGACCAGTGAGAGTAGCTTTGTTCAACAAGTATTTTAGAGGATCAATTTTGGCGATCAGCTGTGTAGTATGTGCCAACATGTAGTGTTTGAGTTTTTGAGATGCAAACACCACCACCAGACAAGACTTCTCAATATTGTTGTAATTGATCTCATAGGAAACCAATATTATATTGATGTAGTAGGTATAGCTCTTTGTTTTCCATTTTCATCTTGTTGTGCTAATAATTCTCCTAGGGATGCAGTTATTGCTGAGATATACAAAATGAGAGGTTTCCCAGGGATAGGGGGCATTAAAATTAGAGGTTTAGCTAGATATTCCTTGATTTTCAAAAGAATCTTTTCACATTCTTCATTCCAAGTACATGTAGTTCCTTTGTGTAGATTATTTTTGAAAGGTTGAGCTCTCTCAACATGTTGAGATATGAATCTTCTAATAGACTAAAGACATCCTTGCAAACTCCTTAGTTGACTTATGGTCTTAGGAGGTGGCTTTTCCATTATCGCTTGGACTTTTTCAGGGTCAACCTAAATTCCTTTTGGTGAAATGATATAACCAAGTAGTTTTCTTGAGGTCACACCAAAAGCACATTTCTTTGGGTTTAACCTGAGCTGGAATTGCTCTATTCTATCAAATATTAAACTCGAGTTTGCAATGTGTGTATTCCTCTTTTTAGACTTAGCCAAAGTATCATCCACACAATCTTCCATGTTTTTATGCATCATGTCGTGAAAGATTGTGGTCATAGCTCTTTGATAGGTAGCTCCTGCATTCTTTAATCCAAATGGCATGACGTTCCAATAGAAGGTTCCCCATGCACATGTGAAGGTGATTTTTTCTTGTTCTATTCTATCAAATATTAAACTCAAGTTTGCAATGTGTGTATTCCTCTTTTTAGACTTAGCCAAGGTATCATCCACGTAATCTTCCATGTTTTTATGCATCGTGTCATAAAAGATTGTGGTCATAGCTCTTTGATAGGTAGCTCATGTATTCTTTAATCCAAATGACATGACGTTCCAATAGAAGGTTCCCCATGCACATGTGAAAGCAGTTTTTTCTTGATCTTTAGGTGCTATTTTGATTTGATTATATCATGAGAAACCATCCATAAGGGAGTACATTTCATATCCTTCAGTCATGTCCACTATCATGTCTATGTTAGCTGGGAGTGGAAAGTCATCCTTAGGGAATGCTTTATTAAGATCTCAGAAATATGTGTAGACACGAATGGATTTATCATGTTTAGAAATAGGAACAATATTAGATATCCATTCGGCATAATCAATAGCCCTTATTAATCCTCCGCTTAATAGTTTTTCAAATTCTGCTTTGACCAAAAGAGCTATATGTGGATGCATCTTTTTTAACTTTTGTTTTACTGGCTTGATACCAGGATCTATAAATAGATGATGCATAATGAGATTAGTGTCAATCCTTGACATGTCTAAATATGTCCAAGAAAAAATTAATATTTTTTTCTCTGAACAATTTAGTGAACTATTTTTCTCATCTGCTGACAAGGATTGAGCTAGATGTACAAGCTAAGGTACTTCAGTTGTCCCAAGATTTATAGCTTGTGTGGGCTCTATTAGGAATGAAGATATTTCTTGGAAATAATTGGGTAGATTACCAAGTACTTCATCTTCAGGAACCTCAAAGAGGTTTTCACCCTTGGATACGCCTTTTATTTTTACTTTTGTTTTTGTTCTTACACCGCCACAAACTGGTTTTTGCCATCAGAACACCTATTCATTTTCATTTTTATTTTTATTTTGTGACTAAGGTACTTGACATTTGTTTCTATCATACTTGTTGGTAGTTCTTTGGTGGAAGAAACCATAGGTTCAATGACATTAAGGTAGCAAGAAATTTGATAGTCATTCTGGAAGATAGGTAATGCAGGTGGCAAATTTTTTTGCGACCAATTCATTAAGTCAGGATATGTCAGTGAGAGGGAAGTGATGGGTTCCAAAGTATTAATGTGAGGGGAATCATATCTAAGGATAAGATATTCATAGCTTATAAGGTCTCTTCCAAAAGTACCTAGATCGATCTGATTCCTAGCGTGGTCAACTTGGTCAACAAGAGTGATATGTAAGTTTGATTCATTAAGCCCTATGGGTGGCTTGTCTGCCACTTAGTTTTGGTTACTATAGGTATGGATCACATCTGTCCTGATTTATCTTGACTCAATTGAGAGATAATCCCTGGTTCTTGTGCTTCAATATCTTTATCTCTTTATAGGAGTCGTACCATGTTTCTGCAGATGTGCTCCCTATTAGGATCTTCAACTTTTGATTCTTCGCTATGATGGGATGTAGAAATTTCATCATCATGTTCAAGTGGAGGTCCTTCTTTATTCCAAAGAATAGTAGTATAAGGGAAAAAGGCATCTACATCTTGATCAAGAATAGGAGGAGACAAATTTTCTTCTTCAGATTCACTATTTTCAGAAGATGGGTCAAAAAAAGGTTGTATGTTAGAGAATCCTAGTCCAGTCTTATCTTTAGAATTTCTCCTGTTAGTATGACTCATAGGTTGATGAGAGAATTTTTTTTGTCACTTAGAGGGCCATGACCAGGGTAACCCATTTCGGTTAGGAATTCATATCCTTTTCCATATTTTTGAGGCGGTATTGTAGTATTAAGTATGACCTCTTTGGGTTCTTTCCCTTTGTAGATCCATTCTCTGAAAGCTTGTTCTTCTCTTTCATCTTCTAAAGGTACTGAGGACTAAACAAAAGTACCATAGCAAGTCATGGAAGAAGATGAAGGTGTGTTATTTTCTGAAGGTTTCCCATATGAGCATGGGGAAACTGGGAGTGTAGTAATAGAATCAAGTCAATATTCTCCCATTCCAAGGTTCACCATTTTTAATTTTCTCTCACAGTCGGCGAGAGTGGTCTTGTTTTCATCAGCAACCTTGTTATTTGGTACCAAGGTATCAATAGCAAGTGCATTAATAGACATGGAGTTATCTCCTGGGATGGAAATCTCGGTCCCATTAAAAGGGATTTTTATGCACTGATGATAGGTAGAGGGGACTGCTTGCATGTCATGAATCTAGGGTCTTCCTATTAGTATGTTATAGGCAAGAGGGATATCAAGGACTTGGAACATCACTTCTTTTTAATTGGACTGACCCAAATAGGTAGCATAATTATTCCTTTAAAGGACCTCTCAACTTCATCATAAGCCTTGATAGTGATCTTTTTCCTTGAATCAATAGTGAATTCTGATAGTCCCAATTGCTTGATTACATTAAAAGAACAAATATTTAACCCAACACCATTATCTATCACCACACATTTGACTTAGGTTTGATAGATTTGAATCTCAATGTGTAAGGAAAGGTTATGTGGATGACTTAAGGATTTGTCGTCTTCCTATGAAAAGGAAAGGTAATGTGAAGCGGTGATATGGTTGACCATAGTCTGGAATTGATCAGTGTCAATGTTCTTAGGGACATTAGCTTCTTGTAAAGCCTTCTTTAAGATTTCCCTATGTATAGGTGATAATTTTAGCAAGTCAAATATTGAGATTTGAGGGGGAGTCCGCTGAAGTTGATCCACTAAACTGTAGCTGGATTTACAAGTAGGGATTTTCTTAGAAGAGGTTGTCACTTTGGGATTTCCTTTCTTTGAGGAATTTGGACCTTTGAGCGTGACTTTAGGTTGACTTATATTAATAGAATTAAGGCTTTCCCTGGATGTAGGGGTATTTGTACCTCTAAGCATTATCATATGACTGGGCTTATTGTGAGGTCAAGTTTGTATGGAAGAATTGGAACTTCTTAAGATGACCTCTGGTACATCATCAAGATCTAAGTCATAGTTGGGTCCATTAACTTTCACCATGTTAATACTTTCATCCATTGGCTCAATCATGTTGATGATATTATCATTGTTTGTGTAGGTGTAGTTAATCTTAGCCCCTTTGTCTTTCTTAGATGTTGATGCCTCTCCTTTATCATATTTAGGGAGTGGTTCCTTAAAGGCTTTGTGAACATAATTCTTGACAAGACAATATACTCCAACTTTTCCACTCTCAATAAGATCCCGAATGACATGTTTTAGCCTTATGCAGTTATTAGTTTTATGTCCTTTATTTTTATGATATTCACAGTAATGATTATCATTCCACCATTTAGGTTTTACCTTAGGTTCATAAGACTTAGCAAATTCTAGCAATGTGATAATTTTTTTGGAAATAAATGTCTTGTGTATCACATCATTAGAGCCTCCCAAAGGTGTGAAATCACACTTAGGCTTAGGTATCTATGGAGATATTGTCTTGTTGGAGTCATTTTTTTTGTAGCCTCTTGTTGACGAGTTGTTAAGATATCATTAGCTAAATTGAAGAGAGGCTCCTTAGGCTTAGTTTCATTGACAACACCATCGTTAACCACATCTTTATTTTTGTTCCAAGGTTTTCTTTTATCTTTGTTTCATCCATTATTAACATTGGATTCCTCTTTACTCAAATTAATTTCACCTTTCTTGACCAAAACATCTTCTATGTGAAAGGCACTCTCAAGCATGTCATTAAAAGTGAGGAAGACTTGCTTCCTAAGATCATAATATAATTCAGGAATAAGATTGTTTAAAAAGATGTCAATCTTTTCATTTTCAGGGAGTTTTCGTGGATACCTTGAGTGTAGCTTTCTCCATCTTTGCATAAATTTGATAAAAGATTCACCTTGCTTTTGCTTGATACTGCATAGTTATTGGATGTTGAATATTGTTGTATGAATTTCTGCACAAGCTCATCAAAAGAATTAAGTGGAGGAGTAATCTTTGTAAACCATTCCATGACTTGTCCACTTAGACTCCTAGTGAAGAGTCTCATAATATAGGTGTTATAATGCATGAAGTCCATACTTAGAGCATACAAATGCCTGACATGATCGTGAGGATCTCCATTACCATCGTATTTGTCAAACTTAGGGATATCAATATCCCTTGGAAATGGCATCATGTATAAATTATTGTCAAAAGGTAAGCAACATATAGATTCCACTGAAAATGATGATTTAGGTTTCTCTGCTTCTTTTCTCAAGCTTGATATTTCATCTCTCAAACTTTATATTTCTTTTCTGGTGACTTCTAGTTCTGATGGTTCCCTTTTCTGAATCAAATTGTCAAATCAAAGTTGTGTGGAATTTTTAATCCTTTGAGGCTAGATGTAAAAAGTATCGGTCACCATTTTGTTCTAATGTTTTTAACATAAGCCTTCTGTAAAGATCATCTTGTTGAAAATTTAGGAGTTCTTCTTCAGTGATTTCCTAATTCGTATTCCCTGTTCGAGAATGGGAAGACCTCGGAGGCAAATCACATACATTGTGCCGAGATCTTGGGAGAGATTTGGGTGGTGAATTATTTCCATTGTTTCCATTGTAGAAATTTCTATTAATGAGCCAATCAAGCTTCTTTTTCTTCCATGTATGCTTTTTTTTCCAACTCAATTTGTCTTAGTCTCTCATTTTGCTCAAAAAGCTTATTGAGTCATCTGTCATGTTCTTCTCTAGACATGGTGAAAGATAGACTATTTTCATATTTTGATGAGGCAATAGGTGTCTCACAAGTACTGTCAAAGGTTCTTCTGAAAGGATGAAACCGAATTTAAGTTTTCTCCTCTTCTTTGTCAAAGATAACTTTAGGGTCTTTTTCGTGATGACATTGACATCTAGTAGGAAAGGGCAATTCGTCAAAGTTGACTGGTGGTTGCTTTCCTTGATCAATTTGATATCTAGTTGTTACTGGCATGAATAAGAGTGAAAAGGTCCAACTGAGATGACACAAGATGACTTGATGTCTTTCCTAGAAAAGTAAAGTGTCCACTTGTCAAAAAGCAAGAAAAGAGAATAAAAGAGATAGATCAAGATGACTTGTCATGAAGTGCCCAAGCTACGGGTAAGATCTTTGGGTACGACACTTACAATTCAAGTCAAAAGATAAATCCAATATAAGATAAGATTAACCAAGAGACGATAAACAAGTGAACATCTCTACTAGTCAAGAACATAACCAAGGAATCTAAGTAATCCTTTTCAGCTAAAAACAACCCATATTATGTCAATTTCAAACTAAGAGATCAAAAAGAGTCAAGTGTAAGATCCCTAAAACCAACTAAGAGAAAATTTGGACCAAGCCCACTTGAATCAGAGTCTGGGCGATAGACCTCACATAACTAGGTGACATTTAAGCAGAAGATAAAATCCGTACGACCTACCACAGTGAATCAGGATGACACTTTAAGTTCATATGATGTTTCTTATACAAGTGAGAGGATATACCCCAGTACTGTGATGCGATAGTTTTCCTGACTACAGATGACACTCTAAAAGGTCATTCAATATTTCTCACTAAAGGTAGATGAAACTTAATCAGAAAATAATGAAGGAATAATTTTGTCTTGAAATCGCTATTTTGATCGATTGCTTTAGCAAAATGATGATGTTTATCAAACATTTTAAAAGGTCTGATGTTTTCAAAGCAATTGTAGCACATAAAGTAGTATTAAAATGATCAAGAAAGGGACAAAGCAACCTTGCGTGATACAAGCATTTGTGAGGTCTCAAAGAAAAACTTGGTGAATAGAACTGTAATGTGTATGTTCAAATAATTTCCATTGGTCTTGTTCAAATAGAAGGCACATCAAGCAGATTCTACCTAAGGTCAAGAGGGTAGTGCTTCAACCTTTGCTCATAACTTGATGTTCTTAGCCTCATGGTTAGGTGGTTGAATAGCTTTTCCTAGGACTATCCAAGTTATGGATCAATTGGAAGATAATGATGGTCGATTCACATGTCTTTCCATATTGCCATATTCAAGCTTTAGCATCTAAGGGAGCACATATGGTGAGTGTCTTGGGGTGATTTGGGTAATCCACTTAGATAAATCCTTGAACAAAGGAAGTCACATGACAAAAAATGGGTACTCTCTAATCCTAGGTTCTTAATAAGGGCCTTCGTTCATGACTACCCCCGTAGTTCTGTAAGTGAAATTAAGACCTTTCAACCCTACGACATGCAAAATGCATAGTCTCACAAGCAATATTTAGACCTCTCGGCCCTACACAAGTTGAATGTATTTCTCTTGTAAATAAGTTAGAAGTAGAAATAGCCATGTCTTCCCTATCTTTGGATTGAAGAAAGCATTTGTTTATAGTGGGGTGGAGTAGTCAGGTTCACTTGTTCCCCACTTGGGTCATTCCCAAAAGATTACTCTTTGGGTAGGCCCTCTAAAGGTAAATGCAATAAAGTAATTGGATAACTAATGAAGGTTTAGATTTTTGATTTTCCATAAGGAAAAGAGCATACTCTCATATTTCATTAGTGTCTCCCCAAACATGCCAGACACTTGTTCATTTACCAAGATTCCCTTCACAATCAATCAATCAAGTAGGTCTAGATTTTTTATTCATCATCTAAGAGGTGAAGGGCATACTCTCCTACTACTCAACTAATCACAAGAAAAAAAACCTTTTCATTAAGCTAGGTGCCTATAAAATCATGTATATGAAAACAAAATGTTGATTTGTATCTCCAAGGCAACCTACAAAACCAATGGTTAGTAGTTTCAAGATGGGTCTTTGACAAGAATCCAAAAAACCACAAGTTAGTAGTCTTCTCAATGTAATTCCTTTGACAAGCGATCCCTATGAAATCATAAGTTAGGACATAAAATATTTAGGCAAACAAGATCAATGACCCTGCAAAACAACTTGTTAGATTTTGTTAGAAAACTAGGAAACCCGAAAATGCAAGAAGACTTGGCCAAAATCAGACTGTGACAGAGAATATTTCTGGGTGAAACTTCACAGTCTGCTAGGAAAATCATATGAAACTTCCCTGCAAACTAGGTGACACTTTAGAATAATATGATAGTTCCTAAACAAGCCATGTGACCCTTTTCTTGAAGGAATATGATATTTCTCTGTATGACAGAGCAACATTCCAGAAAATATGAAGTTTTATCTGGAAGTATTAAGAAATGTCGCATGTGTATATAATATAATGTCATATGAATTTATGGGCTGCAAAATAGAAATGACGAACCTGCGACAACAAACATTTGAAAATGCAAGAAATGCAACTAAAAATGTGTGTCTAGCCCCATAGTGGGCACCAAAAATGTGTGATCAAAAGGTGAAACACTTCTATAAACCATTGTTCTTAAGAGAATCCATAAAGAGTAGATCCCAAGATGTGGCTTATAGCTTCCTATCTATGACATGCAAGAATGTAAGCATTATGGATAGTGGCTCTCGAATGAACCTCAATAAGAAACCCTTACAAGGTGCACCATAGAAGGGAAGATTCAAAATAAAGATTCAAGTATGAGAGATCTACATGAAATGCCAGATCTAAACTAGAATGAAAATGCAAGAATAAGAAAACAAATCTAATCTAACGAGATTACAATGCCTCCTAGTTAAGCTATGTGATTTAAGCTAAATGAAATCAAGAAATGCTAAGCTAAGAATGCAAGTAAACTAGAATGCTCTTAAGAATGCAAGGTTAAGATAATAACATGACACTAGCATGAATGAGATTATATGATCGTGACTAACTAAATAGCCAAGAATGAGGAGAGAGTCTCCTTTTTATAGAATTTAGAAATGAATGTATGGTCAAGTTTAAGAGGCAAAATCCAAGGGTGGAGAATTATCCATATTTTGACTTTAGGGCACAAGATTCTCAAGAGACAAGATCAAGTGGATGAGAATGGTTAGGTAGAAATGAGTGGTGGAGAATAAGAGGCAAAATAGATTCCACTTCTTGTCTTTTTATCTTTTTTCAAATTAAGAAATTCCTTTTCCATGTGCACACATAGGACAAAGTGGATTTTATTTAATTAAAAGGAGACTTGTTCTTTTAATCAAATAAGACTTAGGATAAAGTGGTCAAACTTTAAGATATCATCAAATAAATGATAAAGTGATGATTTGATAAAGAGATAAGATTGATTAAGCATAATATAAGGTCTAGTATTTTTAATGTTTAATGTTAGAGTGGGGTTCAGGGTTTACTAGACCATTTTGGTGATTACACCCACTGGCTTTCCTTCATTTGTGAGTTTGGTCAAATACTTCTATTTGTCGGGTCTTGGACAAGCATAGAGACTATATCTTCTATTTGGTAGTTTGTGGTGTCAACTACATTTGGCTAAAGTTGCGGGTATTCAAGTGAAACATATACGCATGCATTAGACTCTTCCATTGGGGTGTGGAGACTCATGTTCAAAGATAATCTGAACAACAACAAGTACAAAAATCGGTGCCTACTAATATGCGACCACTATTTGAGTCAAATCAAGGACCATTGTACTTAAATAACCTCCATGGAGCTTGTGTCTTTCTATCAAGCTTTCCTATCGGGTGTTTAGAGAACCATCATCAGGTTTTTCATGGCCAATATTTTATATGTACTTCAAAGTTTCTTGAATTATTGAACCATATCGGGCCAATGAAGTTGTACCTCTAAAATGAACCTCGAACCTGAACCTAGATCTACACTTTTGAACCAGGGAACTTGAACTTTGAACCTTGAACTTCACTGTTCGAGGTTCAAGTTCAATAACTTCTTGCAATGGTGCCCCTTTACAAAGCATAACTTCATAGAAACATAAAAACCATTACAAAGGGTGGGAAAATTTGAGGAAATTTCTCTATGATGCTCAGTTTTAAAATTTTAAATCTTGGTGCCAAAAGCAAGCTAATAAGCCCTCAACTCATACTTATGCTTTTTTCAATCCAACTGCATTACAAATGAGCAATAAATTCTAGGTCAGATGTAGTAAATCAGGCCATTTTGAGCCCTTCAAACAACTGTAAAGAGGCAACATGGTGACCCAAAAGTCATGCCCAAAATTTTTTACCACAAAGACCCTCCATCAATGTGATCTCATCCCTGAGACACTCAAAAAGGCCTCTTAAATGCAATAACTTCCTTTGACCTCAACAACTGCATTGTATCTAAAGTCAATTATATTCACTTTGCCCTTTTTCTTCACCGCTAGAACATTGTCGCCACCTTGAATGCATGTCTAATCAAGTAAATACAAAGAATCCTTTGTGTTTCTTGTATACCTCAAATGACATTTACAAGTAGCGTCAAAGTCTCTCTTTACAAATGTTCAAAGTTATAATCAAAGCATGCTAGAAATCCTTTGCCTCTGATCAAGATTTGAACTAACATGAAAACAACCTCTCATCACTCAGACTCCCTGACAAACATTTCCTCTTGGTGTCATTGACAAATAACTCTTTTCCCTTTTCCATCAACATTTGTCACACCGATATCCCCATTAGGGATCAACAAGCCTATCAAGACATCATACTGATAGAGGTTGTTACGCCGATAACCATTGATCAGTAAAATTCCTCCCCATGTCTTTCTTATAATGGCTTCAAACACCCTTTATCATTGTAAGCTATTCTGACAGGCTCATTGGGCATCAGGGAAATGTAAGAAATGGTATGTCGACTTCCCTGGCTATTTCGATGGCCCTCGTCAGCCAAACCTCCACCAATAGACTGCCCACTATTTAGATACTTATTGACATAAGTCTCATCGATAACCTCATCGACTGCCAGCAAGACAAAAAAATCCCTTTGGTGACAACATATGTTTAACCAATGAAGCTCATCGGTATAAGTCTTATCGATCCCTCTTCACAATGATCTCCTGAATCATATGTTGCCATAGGTTGTGCCATTGTGGCCATCAGGATTCGGTGGAACTTGAAAGAACTTACCCTGACAGTATTTGTTATGCCGATGACATCCATCGGTGAAGCTCCCGCTGATAAAACAATCCTTCTTTGGCATCCATTGGTGAAAGTCTCACCGATAATCTCATCAGTTATTGACAAGATAAAAAAATGCCTTTGTTGCTGGTGAGTATCATGCTAATGGAGCACATCGGTGCAAGTCATGCCGATTCGTTGCTTTTCTTTTGCTCATCTAATGCTATCAACATAACCTACACTGACATGGACCTCTGCCTTAGTGTTTCGCTCCTCAATTGGGGTATGTTATCTTGATCACATTTTTTTTGCCTAAGTGTCATCATCAGGGTGACTCCTACTAATGACCCACACGTCCATCAGTATAACCCTTTGCCTTCCAACTATGATGCCTTTGCATCTCTAATTGCATTGGCATCACTCTGTAGCTTCATTTCAGGTTCTTGTAGCATGTTGGGGTCAACCCTTGTGGGAGCCACATTTTACCCCATGTACTATGGGATAGACATCTATATCTGCACATGAAGCAAACAAGTTAGAAACAAAAAGTTGCTCTCAGGTGTATGTGATATGATGACCTGACTGATTTCCATTTTTTGTTCAATACACATATGAGTCAGTATATCTATGCACATGGATACATTTACATAGGATGCATGAGGCTTGTCATTGCTTAGATCCTTTTGATCTAACATCATTCTTTTTTTTTTTTTTAATATGCAGACTCTAGGAGCAATTTGGAGCAGCGGGACATACATCTATATCTGCACATGAATCAAACAAGTTAGAAACAAAAAGTTGCTCTCAGGTGTATGTGATATGATGACTTGACTGATTTCCATTTTTTGTTCAATACACATATGAGTCAGTATATCTATGCACATGAATACATGTACATAGGATGCATGAGGCTTGTCATTGCTTAGATCCTTTTGATCTAACATCATTTTTTTTTTAATATGCAGACTCTAGGAGCAATTTGGAGCAGCGGGACAATGAGATAATACATCAAGTAGAGCAACCCAATGAACCAATCATTTAGGCAATGATTGGTCTCATTTCCTATTTACACTTGTTTACTTATTCATCTATATGTTTACTTCTATTTTCATTTAATAAGTTGGTTAGTCTCATGGCTTGTGTGAAACAAGTGTACTCTCTTTTTACAATGAACAAAAATATCTTCATACAGAAACTTGCAATACTTTCATGTTGTCACACATTTGAGTAATTGTATAAAACTATCAGATAATTTTATATACCTTATTTTCTTCTGTTTGAAATCAATAAGATCACCTGAATGAGTTGTAGTGATATTTGAGTGATAGGTAGTAACCATGGCACCAATTAATCCATCTGTACACTCTATCAAGGCTAGCCCATAAATTGTTCATGTGGACCAATGTATATGACTATGAAGTCCCATTTTGACATATGAAAGGCCCATATTATTGTGCATGATATAATAAGCTTTTCTTCACCAAAATTGTCCACTACATAAATAAAGAAGCATATGTATCATACACCATCTCAACTATATTAGAGTCTTTATACATAACCCAAGTAGTGATAGATGAATCGATGATCCACCAACATAAAAAAGATCTCTCAACAACATCATTGGAAGCATGAACAATGATAATATAAAAAAACAAATTTGTAATATTAAAAAGGGTCCAAATTACTTGGTTGGTGAGGTAATATTCTTGTTCAAATAATTGTGAGAGAGAGATAGGTGACTCTCCATGATCCACATTGTGATTGCTAAAAAAATGAATTGGCTAGACAAATAAGATGACAAGCATTATAAAGCAAGAAACTAATAATTTTAACATCTTGTAAAGAAATTATATCTGGCACCACAAGTTTCTAATGAGATTCCACACAACCTACCTCTTTAAGAGGTTTGTAAGATCTTAAAGATTCCAAGAGACAAAATTCATTGGCAAGGGCCAAGAGATATGTCATCACTATCCAACTTTTTAAGAGAGGAATAATAATTCTACAAAAAATTCATTTTGAGAAATCACCCTATTGAACATTGGGAATTTACATCTTGCTATTTTCACAACAAAATCTCTTTCTAGATGTCCTAGTGGATTACAAGAATAACAAAAGACCATGAGAGAGCAAGGAGAATATGTAATGACCCTTACTATAAAGGCCACTGAAACCTCCAAACTGGACTCAGGGAATTATGTCAAACACTTGGCATGTAACTGAATAGGGCTGCAATATCACTAATTGTTGTGCAACGAATCCATAATATGATGCCGATAATATATGAACAACAACTCTAGATTATAACCACTTCCAATCTAATGCATATGAAACTCAAATATGAAGTCCAATCAAAGAATGCAATTCTGATTTTATAACAGCAGATTACAATATTGGATATGGCATAGACTGTACTGATACCTATGACTGATTACATTATCATATCTCATGGACTGTCATTACAACACATTTGCATCAAAGGAACCCCTAGTTACATAAGGAAATGTAATGAACAATGTCCCATCTATTAACACACAATTCTGAGACTGTTTTAATAAACATATGACAGCTATAGTATATCAGATTTGCATGACTATATGACTATGCGATTTGTGCACATTAACCCTTTGTCTATGCAATGACAAGACCCCCAATTACAATGCTATTAACTATAAGACTGTTTGCTTGACAATTCTGGACAGATTAAACAGTCACTGAATAACATTAATTTTCACCATTAATATGACATGTTTATGTGGATGTAAGAACCTATTTTTGAAGCCTTGTTGAAGTCCACACTTTGGAGAATGCTGGACGCTGATGATGACCACCTTGACAGCCCAAAATGGACTTTCCAACTGCTGATGATGTCACTGCTGGCAGGGTCATACCTGTACAGCCAGGGCGTCTCCAATATAAAATAAATACCAAGGTTTAAGGCCCCCAAATTATGATGGAAAGGGGCACCTAGGGTTCTTCTACAACCCTCTAAATTTATAAAATATTTCGCCAAGCCAAATAGGAGATATGAGCAAAAACATGGGTCCAAACCCTGGACTGGCAGTCTGAAAAAAGCACAATTTTGTCTTCAAATCCCTTGCCAATCAATCCACGAATGCTAGGGCACAACTGAAACCCTTATCCCAATCCAAATAAACCCTTACAACTGATTCTCAATGATGTCCAAATGAGATGGCTGAATACCAACTCCACAATTGCAACAATTCAAGTGATATTTCACACCCTCAAAGTTGCCAATCCAAGGGAGTTATCGTTCCCAAAGACTGAATACTTATTCGCAGATCCAAAAGACCACAAATGGCTTCACAATGAAGAAGTAGAAGAGATATCAAATCAAGCATGTCCAAATGAGAGGCTCAGCCCTCTATTTATTCACTTTTTTCTAAGAAGTTGCTAGAACTTCTAGAAACATCCTTTATAAAATCTCATTATAATGCACTTTTTATAATAAAGTAATATTATAAAATAAAAAGTGCAACTCAACTTAAAATTAGAACATGTAGGCCCTGATAACTCATAATAATAAAATATAACCTCATAACACTTCTTCAAGAGCAAAGATGATCATCTGAATCGCAAAATTGACTCTCTCTCCACACCATTTGCCTACGAGAGTCGATAATAGGCAAATCCATCATAAAGGCACATGTCTCTAGAAAGGGGACATGACAGTCCGCCCCTCCAGAAATTGCTTGTCCTCAAGCAATCTCAAAACTGGATGCTACAAAATCTCCTCAGACTCCCAAGTAGCATCCTCAACAGGAAGATCTCTCCACTTCACCAAATACTCTCTGATAACTCTCCTGCGAAGCTGCTTCTCCCTGCTATCCAAGATAGACTCTGGCACCAAAACCAACTTCCCCTCATCATCCAGAGGAGGTAATATTGTAGAAGGCACAACATGATGACCCAACACCTTCTTGAGGCGCGACACATGAAATACATTGTGCACTCTACTATCAGCTGGAAGCTCAAGCTCATAAGCCAACTCACCAACACACCTAATGATCCTGAAAGGCCCATAGTATCTCGGCTTAAGCTTCTCCGACCCACTCTTCTTGAGAGTAGACTGTCTATATGGCTGAAGCATGAGGTAAACCATATCACCTACCTCAAAGCTCCTCTCAATCCGCTTCTGATATGCATACTGCTTGTACTGATTCTGTGCCCTAGCCATATTATCCTTGAGAGCATCAACAATGTCCTTGCTCTCCTGAAGCAAATCTCCGGCACGTGGAACTCTAATATCTGACATGAGCAAATCAAGGAAGCTAGGCGCATCATACCCATATAGTGCTCTGAAAGGTGACATCTGAATCGTCATGTGAAATGTGGTATTGTAACAATACTCACACAAATGTATCCATCTCACCCATGCTCTCTGTTGACCAGCCACATAGTTCCTCAAATAGCCCTCCACCCACTTGTTGACTATCTCTGTCTGTCCATCCGTCTGCGGGTGATAACTGGTGCTAGGTGTAAGCTCAGTGCCACAAAGTCTAAATACCTCCTGCCAAAAGTGACTCAAGAATCTACTGTCCCTGTCGCTCACTATGCTGCGAGGTATCCCATGCAATCTGAAGACCTCTTTGAAGAAGACCTCAGCTACCTGTGCTGCTGAATAAGTAGTAGTGATGGGAAAGAAGTGCGCATACTTTGTCAGTCTATCCACTACTACATAAATGCAATCCCGACCTTGGGCCTTGGGTAAGCCCGTAATGAAATCCATGGATATGCACTCCCACTTCTGATCAAGAATGGGAAGTGGCTGTAGGAGCCCGGCTGGAAAGGTGTGCTCTTGTTTGTTCTGCTGACAAACAGGGCACTCACGAACATACTGCAATACATCTGTCTTCAGTCCTTTCCAAGTGAAACACTCCCGTACCTGTCTATATGTCTTAAAGTACCTAGGGTGACCAGTGGTAGGTGAATCATGAAGAGCTCTCAATATAGACTATTTCACCTTCGATCCTGGGACTAAAAATATCCTACTCTTGTAGATAATCAAGTCATCTACAAGTGTATACCGGGTATCAATCACTGACCCATCCACTATGCCTGACGCCCATGGGTCTCTAGCATACTCTGCCACTATCATATGCCTCCAATCCTCTGATATCTCAATCAATGCACTAATATGTGGTCTACGTGACAATGCATCTGCTACCACATTCAGAGTCCCTCTCACATAGGATATGTCAAAATCGTAAGCTTGTAGCTTACTCACCCACTTCTGTTGCCTGTCATTAAGATCTCTCTGACTAAGGAAATGTCTCAAGCTATTGTGGTCAGTTTTAATGCAAAACTTACCACCTACTAGATACTGTCTAAATTTAGCCAACGCATGCATGATGGCTAACATCTCCTTGTCGTAGATACTGAAAGATCTCTCCGGTCCATGGAGTTTCCTGCTCTCATATGCAATAGGGTGCTTGTCCTGCATCAACACAACACCTATACCCTCTCCGGATGCATCACATTGAAGCTCAAATGGCTTCGTGAAATCAGGCAAAGCTAACACCGAACATGACATCATGATCTCCTTGAACCTGTCAAAACAAGCCTGTGCCTCTGATGTCCAAACAAATGCCCCCTTCTTCAGCAAATCAGTCATAGGGGCTGCATGACGTGAATAACCACTCATAAATCTGCGGTAGAAGCCACATAAGCCTAGGAACCCTCTCAACTATGTCAGGTTCTCTGGAATAGGCCATTCTACTATAGCGTAGATCTTATCAGGATCCATTCGCACTCCCTCTGCACTGATAATGTGTCCCAAGTACAAGAGCTCTGTCATACCCAAATCACACTTGGACTCCTTGGCATACAAGGACTCCATCTGCAATATACTCAACACAGTCTCCAAGTGTGCCACATGATCCTGCCAAGTCTGACTATACACCAAAATATCATCAAAGAAGACCAATACAAATCTCCTTAGCTGATGATGGAAGACCTTATTCATGGTGGACTGGAATGTCGCTGGCGCCTTGATCAACCCAAATGGCATGACCACAAACTCAAAATGTCCACAATGGCATATGAATGCAGTCTTCTCTATATCCTGCTCTCTGACTCTGATCTGATGATATCCTGATCTCAAGTCTATCTTGCTGAAGTAGCAAGCCCCGTGAAGCTCATCTATCAGCTCATCAATCCGTGGGATAGGGTATCTGTTCTTGATAGTCCTCTTATTCAATGCCCGATAATCAATGCACATGCGTAATGAACCATCCTTCTTCTTCACCAACACTACTGAAGAAGCGAAAGGAGACTTACTCGGTCTAATATGCCCCATCTCAAGCAGCTCCTTGATGGTTTTCTCTATCTCATCCTTCAGCCTCTTAGGATGTCTGTATGGCGTGATCATCACGGGTTTAGCACCCTCCTCTAGCTCAATAATATGCTCAATCCCACGGTCAGGTGGTGCACTAGGTGGAATGTCACTGAACACCCTATCATACTGCTCCCTCAATCTCTGAATATCCGGGTGATACTCTGGCCTCTGAAGCTCCTCCTGTATAGGCATGAGAGTACACATAGCTGACCATCTAATCCCATCATGTCTAACCAATCTCTCCATGCGCCTGAAAGAAATAGTTCTGATGTCACTATTTTTGATGGCCCTCAAGACATGCTGCCTACCATCTGCCTTGAACTTAATCTCCATGTCCCTGAGTCTGAAAGTGACCTCACCCAATGAATGCAACCAAGTCATTCCCAAAACAATATCTAGGTCGCCCATACTGACCACATGGTAATCTGCCTTGAACTCATAATTGTTCAAGCGGAGAGGCATGTCTCTAATCATCCTATTACACCTAAGGGTGTAACCATCAGCAACCTGTACCCGGAGACCCTCGAACTCCTCTGTCTCAATGCCACGGCGCTCAACCAATCGTGCATCAATGAAATTGTGCGTAGCACCTGTGTCAACTAGGGTAATCACCTTCTGTCCCGCTAGAACTCCTCATACTCTAAAGGACCCCTCCTGCTGAATACTGGATAAGCGTGCCTGCTGCAACTGTAACTCTGACTCAACCTTAGGCTCTGAAGCCTCTACCTCTACCTCCGGCTCTGTGTCACTGTGCTCATCCTCATGTGCAGTGCTGTCTGAATCTGAGTCCTCATAGTATGCCCACATAACTCCGTTGGCCTTTCCCTTAGGCCTCAAGGGACAGTCATGATCTCTATCATATGGACCTTTGCAATAGAAGCATAGCTTCTTCCTGCGTAGGTCATTAAGCGCCTCAGTATCCAAGGGTGGAGTAGATTTCCCCTTGGTATCATCCTTCTTCCCCTTACCCTTATCGAACTTCTTATTATCTCTGAAAGAAGAAGAACTCTTGGGAGGGTATCTACTAGAAGGTGCTGTAAGCTCCATACTGCGAGCTTTCCTCATGGCCTCCTGTAGTGATGATGGATCAAATGCCTTGATCCACCCCTTGAGGGGTTCAGACAATCCCTCAATGAACAAAATAACCAGGCGTCTCTCTGAAACATCCTGGACCATAACTGATAGCCCCTGGAACTCATTGATGTACATCTCCAAACTCCCTGTCTGTCTCAGTTGTGCCAAATTTCGGAAGAATATCTCAGGATCCTTCCTATCAAACCTCTCCACCAACCTGTCCACAAAGTCCTGATATGAAGTCACCTAGTTGTGCTGCAAAGTAACCATACCATGTGACCACCAATCGTGTGTTGCGCCCTCTAAGTGCAATGTGGCGTATCTGATGGCATCTATCTCTGACATGGGTCTCAAAGCCAAGAAGGTATCTAGCTTATGAATCCATGCCTGTGCAGTCATCTGTCCACTACCATCAAAGGGAGGTAGAGTGAGCTTGCTAACAGCTCACTGCAACTCACCATCACGGCCTCTAGGTCTCCTGTTCTGTCGTGTACTCCTCATGTGCTCTCTCCTTTGGTTCAAGTAACGATCAAAATTGAGTAACTCCCGTACATGTGCTGGTAGTGCCTGCCACTCTGCAGTAGCAGCTCTGAGATCGTCCTGAAAATCATCTGGTGCATCTCCCTCTCTTGCCTCCTGAGCCTCCTCTCTAAGGAAGGTAGGATGAGTAGGTCTATCAGCTGTCCAAGACCTGTGCCTAGGAGCACCCTGTGAACCTGCTACACTCCTATTATCATGAATCGGAGTGCCTCTCCCTTGCTTCTGATCTCTGGGTTGAGCTAACCTCTCCATCATAGTCTGCAAAACCTGTAAGGACTGGGCCAGCTGCTGCTAAGTAGTAACCATCTGCTGATGACTAGTAATCATAGCCTGACGGTAATCCTTGTCATCATCATCTCTAAAGAATCTAGGTGGACTCTGTGACTGTCTCTCACCCATGGCTACAATGTCCTCTAATTCCTGTTCACCCTCTTGTGCTGCTCTTCTGCGTGTGTAGTACCTGTGATGCCCAATATATGACGGATGCATATATGTTTCTTACCCAACAGGATGGCAAGAACACCGCTTTGATACCACTGTAATGACCCTTACTATAAAGGCCACTGAAACCTCCAAACTGGACTCAGGGAATTATGTCAAACACTTGGCATGTAACTGAATAGGGCTGCAATATCACTAATTGTTGTGCAACGAATCCATAATATGATGCCGATAATATATGAACAACAACTCTAGATTATAACCACTTCCAATCTAATGCATATGAAACTCAAATATGAAGTCCAATCAAAGAATGCAATTCTGATTTTATAACAGCAGATTACAATATTGGATATGGCATAGACTGTACTGATACCTATGACTGATTACATTATCATATCTCATGGACTGTCATTACAACACATTTGCATCAAAGGAACCCCTAGTTACATAAGGAAATGTAATGAACAATGTCCCATCTATTAACACACAATTCTGAGACTGTTTTAATAAACATATGACAGCTATAGTATATCAGATTTGCATGACTATATGACTATGCGATTTGTGCACATTAACCCTTTGTCTATGCAATGACAAGACCCCCAATTACAATGCTATGAACTATAAGACTGTTTGCTTGACAATTCTGGACAGATTAAACAGTCACTGAATAACATTAATTTTCACCATTAATATGACATGTTTATGTGGATGTAAGAATCTATTTTTGAAGCCTTGTTGAAGTCCACACTTTGGAGAATGCTGGACGCTGATGATGACCACCTTGACAGCCCAAAATGGACTTTCCAACTGCTGATGATGTCACTGCTGGCAGGGCCGTACCTGTACAGCCAGGGCGTCTCCAATATAAAATAAATACCAAGGTTTAAGGCCCCCAAATTATGATGGAAAGGGGCACCTAGGGTTCTTCTACAACCCTCTAAATTTATAAAATATTTCGCCAAGCCAAATAGGAGATATGAGCAAAAACGTGGGTCCAAACCCTGGACTGGCAGTCTGAAAAAAGCACAATTTTGTCTTCAAATCCCTTGCCAATCAATCCACAAATGCTAGGGCACAACTGAAACCCTTATCCCAATCCAAATGAACCCTTACAACTGATTCTCAATGATGTCCAAATGAGATGGCTGAATACCAACTCCACAATTGCAACAATTCAAGTGA
This sequence comes from Chamaecyparis obtusa, assembly GCA_027943335.1. Taxonomy (NCBI): domain Eukaryota; kingdom Viridiplantae; phylum Streptophyta; class Pinopsida; order Cupressales; family Cupressaceae; genus Chamaecyparis; species Chamaecyparis obtusa. The sequence goes on along the minus strand of BSBK01011690.1, from coordinate 276,951 downwards.
TATTTCACACCCTCAAAGTTGCCAATCCAAGGGAGTTATTGTTCCCAAAGACTGAATACTTATTCGCAGATCCAAAAGACCACAAATGGCTTCACAATGAAGAAGTAGAAGAGATATCAAATCAAGCATGTCCAAATGAGAGGCTCAGCCCTCTATTTATTCACTTTTTTCTAAGAAGTTGCTAGAACTTCTAGAAACATCCTTTATAAAATCTCATTATAATGCACTTTTTATAATAAAGTAATATTATAAAATAAAAAGTGCAACTCAACTTAAAATTAGAACATGTAGGCCCTGATAACTCATAATAATAAAATATAACCTCATAACGCTTCTTCAAGAGCAAAGATGATCATCTGAATCGCAAAATTGACTCTCTCTCCACACCATTTGCCTACGAGAGTCAATAATAGGCAAATCCATCATAAAGGCACATGTCTCTAGAAAGGGGACATGACAACATTGTTCATTACATTTCCTTATGTAACTAGGGGTTCCTTTGATGCAAATGTGTTGAAATGACAGTCCATGAGATATGATAATGTAATCAGTCATAGGTATCAGTACAGTCCATGCCATATCCAATATTGTAATCTGCTGTTATAAAATCAAAATTGCATTCTTTGATTGGACTTCATATTTGAGTTTCATATGTATTAGATTGGAAGTTGCTATAATCTGGAAGTGTTGTTCATACATTATGGTTTCGTTGCACAACAATTAGTGATATTGCAGCCCTATCTAGTTTCATGCCAATTGTTTGACGAAATTCCATAAGCACAAAATCAGACTTGCTATTTTCACAACAAAATCTCTTTCTAGATGTCCTAGTGGATTACAAGAATAACAAAAGACCATGAGAGAGCAAGGAGAATAAATGTTATGCTTTAGCTAAGAAGATAAAGTATACATTCACTACAACATTTTGGAAAACTTAGGTTGAGTGGAAGGGTCACAATTGGTAGAAGCCATCTCTTTCCCCTTTTGTCGAGGGTTTGAAGATGCTACTGTTTGTGACTTGACATTTGGGTTACTAACATTCATGAGAGGTTTGTCTTGAGCCATGCCATTTCTAGGATTTCAATTTTTATGGTTCTTAATTGTAGTCTATCCTTCATCATTTTTTGAAGGAGGGAACCTTAACAAGCTAAGAAGATGACTTACTACAAGGATATTTGAGAAGGAAATACCCAATCTTGTGATTAGAGGTTTGACATCAAAAATAATTATTTGGCAAGTTGAGGTAAAGAACATGCTAGACGTGACATAAATAGACAACTTATATACCCATAGACTAATTCAAATCCTTAGAGAGGGAAACTTCTACACAAACATGCTATTAAAAATTAGCCAAATGGATTTTGTTAGGATTGATGAAAATAATCTAGTTAGACAAGCCAACTATTGTAGTCAAGAAGTTTCAACAAGGTAAGGGCAACCTTAGGAATTCTAGCTAGAGAGGCAAATGAGGGATCTTTTCATTGGAGATTGAAGACTATGGAGTCTAAAGTTGGAAGACCAAAATAGATGCATAAACATATCATTGACCATGTTTAGGGATGGCCTCTACATGACTAGCTTCAACAAAATGAAAAGAAAAAGACCTTTGGTAAAATTTGGGACTGCATGAAGCCAAATCCCATACAACACCCAATGCTTTTTAACTTGCTCTCTCAGCATGCTCTTGGGAGGAGTTCTTGCAATATAATAATCTATTATAAGTAAAAAGTTTTAGCCATTTGCAAGCACTATCAAACTCTAGGACAGTTGAATATATATGGAGGATCAAGATTCTTACCCCATGAAATGGCTTGAGTACAAATTTCCAAGGTTGTTTGTTTAGAGGAGCCATTATTTAGAGCATCCAATCCTTTAACTTAAGTAGAAACTATTGGTTTTATAAAGTTTCTGGGCATATAAAGGATGAGCTAGAATAAACCCTAATAATACAACAGAATAAGATTTTGTTCGACCAAAAGCACAATATGACATCAAGATAATGACATACTTCAAACAAAAACAAAATCCCTACGAAAACTCTCCTAATCAATATTTTCCCCTTTTATTTATATGAACTTAATCAATATTTTCACCTTTTACTCAAATAAATATATTTTAAACTTATAATGATTAATAAAAAAGCAAGGAATTTAGAATTTAAATTTGAATTGATAATTTCATAAGTAAAACCAAATATATAAAAATAAATACACCTAATATAATAATTAATTACTTAAAACAAAGAAATTAATATAAACCTGAAGTAGTCTGAACAACTAAAAAAAACCAGGAGTCAAACAGAGCAGACCTCTTTGCCGGTTATGGCATTGGAAGGCTTTGCACCTAGGCTGATACAAAACTAAACGGAAAATGGCATAAGTGTGCAAATTTCACCATCTAAAACAGAGCAAGGCGGAATGAATAACTAAGTTCTGAATTCAGAGATCTTTGATCCAGTGCAGGCGGTTGTTTGGTGTATGCACAAAACTTCTGGGCATGGCGTCAGGACAGGATTTAGGGGGAACGACGCTGATGGACCTCATTACATCAGATCCCGTTCCCACCACACAGGGGGCAGGAAAAGCAGCAGCAGGAGGGACCGTTCCTATGCATTCTCCTCCTTCTACTTTCGGAAAGGATAAGAAGACGAAGAAACCGGGTCTCATGACGCAGATCCAGAGCGACCCAATGTCTGTAGCTAAGGTCTTAACTCCCGTCAAGACAAACATCATTCCTTCCAAGCATAAAAAAAAGGTATGTACATATGATCTCAACTATGCTGTACCTTAAAAAACTATGATTCATTATAATTGAGCATTTCTTTTTCAATCCAAAACCATGGGTGCTAAAGGTCTCTAATAGGAATTTAAGTCGGAAAACTAGAGGGAGTCTGTCGGAAAAGTAGAGGGAATCTGACCAGACTTTTTGCTGATTTTAACACCTGGCATTTTGTAAAAGCTGGGTGGGTTTTGGTTCAAATCTCATCCTAACGATCTTGGAAAATTCAGAAATCATGAGTGTTTAATCCTTAAATTACATTTTTTGCCGGCGAAAGCAGAAATTCGGTCTTTTGCTGAATTGGCGCTTTCTAAGCACGATCTGGGGTAATTTACATTCCACACTGATCCCTCTTAAAACCACTGAAATGATTTTCAGTGTCGTGGACACTTGGGATGCTGACGAACCACTTTTCCGATGGTACGAGTAACTACTTTGGATTGAGTTGATTGATTTTGAGCTGGTGAGGCGCCGAGAGAAAACACTAATGCATACTTATTAAGTGCTCAAATTCAAGCGCAGCTATGGAGTTGTTATCCATCCGCTGATATACAGTGGTCGTCCAAAGGAGGCATCCTTTAGCGATCTTTGGATTATTTGTAACCACAGGAAGAATCAGGACAGTGCTGCGAATGCTAAGATCCCAATTTTCTCACCTCTGCATATCTGACAAGCGGGTGCCCCCTATCTTGTCGAGTGTCGCCTTGAAGTGGAGGCATGACAAGTTAGATCTCAATTCTAAGCTGATAGAGGTCCAGTTTGATTCCGACGAGTTGCTGTTTTGTACCTTTTGAATTTAGGGTCAAAATCCATACTATTTACAGCTAGCTCTTGTTGTTAATAATTACGAGTATACAAGAGAATTTTGAGAGTGCAATTTGTGCAATCCTTATGATATTGAGAGAGACAATTGTATTGAGTTAAGAAAGATGGTGTAAAGAATAATCCTTCTTTTATTGTATATTTCTGAAAAGGTAGCAGTTTAAAATTTGTCAAGCTATGCCATCGCGTTGTATAGTTGAAAACAGCGATTCAATTAAGTGGGAAGATTTACTGGTATTATGGAAATAGGTCATATTGCAGCTCATTATTAGTTATTTTTCCTTTGAAACCTCTTCATCGGTGAAACCATAATATAAATGACTTCAAAACGAATTAGGTCAAATTGCACACTTTTGGAAAAATGATCATTTATGCTTTCATCCAATAAGAATGATTCCAGAACAAGAGCCTAAATGACATAGGATGTAACAGTCAGAGGCTCTGCAGAAACATCTTCATCCAAGTACCCACTTCACTCTGCAAGTGTGGTGCATATGGGGTTGGATGTATTTACTACGTCAGTTACAATTGGCATATGAAAAGGCAGAGAAAAACATCAGGGATTAAATCCTAATCTTAATTTTGAAACTGTACGAAGTTTTATCAAGCCTTAATCATCTAGGAACCCTTTGTTTACTCTGGCTCCAAGCCGTTGAAATTGGTACTTAAGAATTCATAATCATGTGAATTTGGACGAATTGCTATATGGCTGAGCAAAAGATAAAGATGATATGTAATCAAGTGCATGCTCTATGTGCCCAACATTGCTCGAAACAAAGCATGCAAGGAAGAGAATGCATCATTTTAAAACGTCAATATTAGGTTTGAGTGGCCTATAATGATAGCAATATCTTATATACAGTGTATTATATGCAATGAATATTGTATATCACTTATAGTGATAAGAAGATGATGCTGTATCTGATATAGTCGATAAGTCTATGCAATCGATTATATTGCTTTCAGCAATGGCTGCGATAGCTGATATGACAGTTTGATTATGCAACTTAGATATGTTGCTATTTCAGATTATTAATGGAATTCTTGCAACTTAATAATGGATGCCATGTCTGATATATATTCCCTTATCACTGCAATCCTGGGCGCCGTCTCTGATCTGCAATATATGCCTGCAACCGATAATGCCAATGGCAATTTGCTCTTAACAGAAGAGATCCGATATGGATCAATAAGCAAATGATTGTAACAAGGTTGGATTGTTTTAAGTTTTAACCAGCTCTTGTTTGAATTTATCACTTTGGCTACAGGAATGCAGATTTTGATGAACTTTTTGTGCTTATGACAACCAGCCTGAAATCAGTTACAAGAAATAAGATTGAATGTAATGTCCCTAATTTTTAATAAAATGACTTAATTAAATTAATTAATTAAGTGGTCCCAGAATTTAAATAATATTATGAAGGACCTTTAATTAATTTAATTAATAAATAAAAAGGAGGCCCAAATTAATAAAATAATAAATTAAAAAAATAATGTCGGCCTGTTGTAAATCTCTAGACGCTTCTTGGAGGCCTTTATAAGGAGATGACTGGGCATTGTTAATCATCACGGAATGTATTTGACTCTTCTTTGTATTTCTGGAAGCTAAAGGCTCAAGGTGGTTTGTATGCAGTTTCGGAGGCGGAAGACCCTCCCTATTCTGTAGTCGCAGTTTTGGTGGTTAGCAACCACCCTACTTTGCAGAGGGAAATATCGCTTCTCATATTTCATCTATACTTCATTGTCAAATTTGTGAAGTTTGTATTTGACGATGATATTTGTTTGTGTAATCTGAAATGTCATCATTATTGAATACGAATTCTTCCTTGCATGTTCATTCCATTAGCGTCTCTCTGCTTATTGGTTATTTCATCGATAATAATAATATTCCTAGTTATTCAATCGGTGACATCATCAAGATATCTGAATTCAAAAGATAACTTTTTGTCACTTGACAATATTGGTAGGGAAGTTCGTACAGCCATCATACCGTACAAGTGTTCCAAAGGTGTACGAAGGAGGCAATGTACATATCGTACGACTGCAAAATGACTATACGACCCATATGGAACAATTTGGGGGCTGTGCGGAGGAGGATTGAGTTTGCCGTACGGTTACTCAGTGCTATCATCGTACGAACAAGAGGAAGACTTGACGAGTAGGAGAGAAAGACAACAGGGAGGGCCCACACTAGATTGTACGGTTTGGTATCCCTGCCGCACTGACAAGTCAAGACCATCCTATGACAATTGCCGTACAAGCCACAAATCCCTTCGTACTCTGCCACTTGAGTCGTACATTTTAGGGATCGTACAAAGCTTCACAAGGAGATTGGGGATTTGGCGTGCCATCTAGGTTTGGAACATTATAGTGGTATCAGAGGTGGTGATCCTGCCAGCTTGTTGGGAGAAACATGGCATTGAGTGATGGATTGGAAGAGGCGTTGAGGGAGCTAAGAAGAAGTCAGGAGAAGCTCTGCCAGACCCTCACAAGAAGGTACTGATGGATGGAGGAGACGCTCAACTACTTGATAGAAGCAAGGACGAAAGGAGATTCACAACACTTCAACACAAGGGCGATGATGCCGACCTTCCCTCCTAGGATTAAGCGAGCAGAAATGCATCTGCTCACTTTGACTAAGTCACTGAAGCAAATCAAGCAGGATTGGGTAGAGGGCAGATGATAGAGGGACATATCTCTCAAGGACTACATAGGCCTTCGAATGAAATATCCATCCAAAGGTAATATACTCTACAACAATAATCTGAAGCAAGAGATTGACAATTGGCTACATGACACCTTAAATCTTAAAGAAGATGAAGTCATGCCTACACTGCAACCACATGGGGATTTGGGCAAGAAAGAGTCAACAATTGTCCCTTCAAATGTAATGCATCCAAATTTTCAAGACAACCAGAAAGGTGAAGAAGATGCTTGCATAAATTTTGTTGAACTAGCATTCGACAATTTACTTGATGGAAATGTGGGCTCTATCGGTGATCTTTCGAATGAGCAGGCTCTACCAGTGGTTGATCATCTTCACGGAGATGCTACCGATGATCTCTTGTAGGAGCAACTACAGTTGGTTGAATATGGAGTTTACCCTTCAGTTGTGCAGGAGGAGTGCACGATTACAATCTCTCCATGTGAAGGGCTTCCTCATGGAAACAACAAGATCCACCTAAGCTATGAGATCCTGGGAGAATGATGAGCATGATGGCATGAAGCCTTTGGATCAGAGCATTGCTGTGTTTTATGATAGGCTTCTTTGGGATCATGGGGATTCTGGACATGGCAATCTTTATATTAGTGTGGCACAACGAAAGCTTGATGGTGGCTTACTCATCTCGGTTGAATCCAATTGTGTGCATGTGATCCTGAAGCAGCATGGAGATTTCAACGCATATTGCTACCAACGTCCGCACTTGGTTTGGGATCCTAGAGCTTTGCAATGGGCAAACAGTTTGATGACGATTGCTTGAGGGCAAGCAATCTTTAGGCGACGAGGACTGTAATGTCCCCAATCTTTAATAAAATGACTTAATTAAGTGGTCTTCGAATTTAAATAAGATTATAAAGGACCTTTAATTAATTGAATTAATAAATAAAAAGGGGGCCCAAATTAATAAAATAATAAATTAAAAAAATAATGTTGGCCTATTGTAAATCTCTAGATGCTTCTTGGAGGCCTTTATAAGGAGATGGCTGGGCATTGTAAATCATCACAAAATGTATTTGACTCTTCTTTTTAGTTCCGGAAGCTGAAGGTTGAAGGTGGTTTGTATGCAGTTTCAGAGGTGGAAGACCCTCCCTGTTCTGTAGTCACAGTTTCCGTGGTTAGCAACCACCCTACTGTACTGAGGGAAATATTGCTTCTGATATTTCATCTGTACTTCATTGTCAAATTTGTGAAGTCTTCTGTAGAAGACAAATTTGTATTCGACAACAATATGTGTTTGTGTAATCTGAAGTGCCATCATTATTGAATACGAATTCTTCCTTGCATGTTCATTCCATTAGCATCTCTCTGCTTATTGGTTATTTCATCAATAATAATAATATTCCCAGTTATTCAATCAGAGATATCATCAAGATATCCGAATCCAGAAGACAAGTCTTCGTCACCCTACGACATTGGTAGACCAGTTTGTACGGCCATCATATCGTACGTAGTGTTTCGAAGGTGTACAAAGGAGGCAATGTACATACCGTACAACTACAACAGGACCGTACGAGACAATTTGGAGGTTGTGCGAAGGAGGATTGGGTTTGTCGTACGACTACTCAGTGCTATCACCGTACAGACAAGAGGAAGACCTTGCGGGTAGGAGAGAAAGACAACGGGGAGGGCCCCGCACTAGACTGTACAGTTTGGTATCCTTGCCGTACGGACAAGTCAAGACCATTGTATGACAATTGCCGTACAAACCACAAATCCCTTCGTACTCCGCCACTTGAGTCGTACATTTTAGGGACCGTACAAAGCTTCACAAGGAGATTGGGGATTTGGCATGCCGTCTAGGTTTGGAACATTACATTGAAAAGAGAGATTATAGCATATCCACTACAAAGGATGAACTTCAAGGATATTATAGAAGAATTCTCGCTATGTTTGCAAGTTGGGACATTTAGGCAAGATCAACTTAGAAAGTTATTTTTGTAGATTGTTCCACCAACATTAATTACCTTTAGAAATGACGGAGGTGAAGAAGTGAGGAAAAGATTTGGAGTGTTTCCATTACATGTGATCAAGTGGAACCTAGATGAAAATTTGATGTGGCCAGTATTACTCGTAGTGTGAAAAATAAAATTGAACATAAATAGACAACGAATATAGCCTCCACAATGTTGCTTATATAAGATGGAAAGATGTAGGAATTTTGTGTGGTAATTTCATTTTAGAACAGATTTTGGATTGAAGGATAGAAAAGAGAATTAGTCATCTACCAATGACCTAGTAAGCAGTGAGTTGAAGTTACTGTTAGTTAATAAGTCAAGACCATCATATGACAATTGCCATACAAACCACAAATCCCTTCGTACTCCGCCACTTGAGTCGTACATTTCAGGGACCGTACAAAGCTTCACAAGGAGATTGGGGATTTGGCATGCTGTCTAGGTTTGGAACATTATATTGAAAAGAGAGATTATAGCATATCCACTACAAAGGATGAACTTCAAGGATATTATAGAAGAATTCTCGCTATGTCTGCAAGTTGGGACATTTAGGCAAGATCAACTTAGAAAGTTATTTTTGTAGATTGTTCCACCAACATTAATTACCTTCAGAAAGGACGGAGGTGAAGAAGTGAGGAAAAAGATTTGGAGTGTTTCCATTACATGTGATCAAGTGGAACCTAGATGAAAATTTGATGTGGCCAGTATTACTCATAGTGTGAAAAATAAAATTGAACATAAATAAATGACGAATATAGCCTCCACAATGTTGCTTATATAAGATGGAAAGATGTAGGAATTTTGTGCAAATTATCATTAATTGGTACTGCGGAAACAATATTTTGTGTGGTAATGTCATTTTAGAACAGATTTTGGATTGAAGGATAGAAAAGAGAATTAGTCATCTACCAATGACTGAGTAAGCAGTGAGTTGAAGTTACTGTTAGTAAATAAATCAAGGTGCAGTTATGATTTATGAGTGTGACAATTAGGATAAGTGCAGAAGTGAACTATGGTATTTATGGTGGGGACAATGCCTCATGATAAAACATTTCTGAAATAAAATTCCTATGGACCTGCCACTTAGAAACTGTTTCCTTTTATAGCTATAAATTCATTGTCTATGTCACTACGTCTGTACTTCAAGAAACGTAATGCAGCAACACAGGAAACAAAGACAGAGTGGAGACCTAATTTCAGAGGCTTTAACGTCCAAGATTCTACTAGGTTTATATATTATTAGCCCTAAAGAAGGGGCTCCTTTGTTGCCACTGGAATCCACTTTGGTACCACATTTATATTATAACGAGTCCATTTTAGAGGCCAAAATTTTGTTAGGAAGATTTGACCTACAATGTACTTTATAAAAAATTACAGAACAACAGCTTGATTGGCTGAAATTTTCAGTTTTGTTCCTCTTCTTGAGTACTTGTTTCATTAAATTTTATATGTACTATATGCTATGTAGGTGGTTCTAAATGTTGTATAGCAGATCATAGCTCTAAATTTTTGTGTAGAGCAGTAGAGGTACTATCCATTGTGAATGATTCTATTCCTGTTTTTAAATCAGAGAACACATTTGAAGTTGATATGGAATGAGGGTGTCTCTCCTCATATGATGTATCCATGTGCAGCATAAGTAGATAACTCCAGCCTTAATTATGCATTCAAAACATGCACGGTCGGTTTTATTTTACAAAATATTGCTTACACGAAGTACCTCAATTAAATACATAGTACTAGCAGAGATAGTCAAGAGTGGGAGAGTACCAAAGAATATAAATTTTAGCTTCAAGAACATACAACATACATTATCACCAGTATTGGCAATAAAATATAAGATTATGCATGCACATAAACGATAATGGTATCTCTTAGTTTCTTGTATTTGTCATGAGCATTCTACGAGTTGGGGACTACACCAAGAACTGTCATAGCTTGGAATGTCTCCAATGATTTGCCAGGTAGACTTACTGGACACCTTGATTTGCAGCCTTTGTCTTACTCGCAACTTGCAAGGAGTATTCATGAACTTGCTGCATCGGCTGATCAGGTTAGTGGTTGCTATTTCCTTTCACTTATATGTTTTTCATTGGTAATTCTAGGTGAGGTTTGTTGCTTATGTATCAGTATTTAACTTTCCTGCAAATTTGATACAGAAAAGCTCCCAAAAGCAGCTAGTACATCAAGTGTTTCCCAAACTTGCTGTGTATAATTCAGTTGACCCTTCATTGGCCCCTTCACTTGTCATGGTATGTCATTGTCAACCAGTTATCACATTTTGCAACCTTTGGTACATGTTCTTTTGTAATTTGTAAATGCTACAAGCGATTTCAATTTGAATATATCTCCTTGATTTGTTTACGATTATATGACTCAAAAAGTTGAATGCATTTTGCCAAAATATTGTGAGCTTTTCAGTATCAGTAGTAGATATGATATTGGCTCTGTATTGGGATTCTTTGAAAACTTGCAGTCGTTTCAATAAACCTTGTTAGACCAGGTTTTCATTTGTATTGGTAAAAACTTCTGTCCTTGTTCGTCTCTAATGGGTGGTTCTGTAAATATGCAGCTTCATCAACAATGTGAAGATAGGACCGTTTTGCGCTATATATACTACTATTTGGCCAGGATTTTATCAGATACAGGTGCACAGGGTATAAGCGCTGGTGGTGGAATACCAACTCCTAACTGGGATGCTCTTGCTGACCTGGATGCAGTAGGAGGGGTGACAAGAGCAGATGTTGTACCTCGAATTATTGAACAGCTTACTGCTGAAGCATCAAATGCTGATGTTGAAGGTATGATTGCTCAAGCATTCATTGGCAGATCTTTAATGGCAGAACTTAAAATTGGTTCTCTGTAATTTTTATCAATAATATGATTGCAGACTAGCTATAAGAACCCTAGGGAAGAAGTTAAGTATACATAATATTTGGTCAACCATGGAAGTTTTGTATTAGTTTCTTAGCTGTTTTGCCAAGACTTGTGCTCCGGGTAAGGGTTTTGCATGATAGTTGGCTATTGTGTTCCTATATAATTCCTGGAAAATCTTTTGGATTCTCTGATCATTAAATGATTGACTTATCAACTACTTAAGGCTGATTTCAATTTTAACTGAAGAAACATTCTCTACCTCATAAGTTCACCAATGTGACTTTGTCAGGTTTTTTATAAATCTTTTTGGTGGAAGAATCTGTTCTCTTATGTGAGACAAGCTCAAAGCATAAATGTGAACACTAAGGGAGGAAGGAAACTTGTCATGCCCCCATAAAAACAGCAATATGAATTTCCTTTTAACAGCAATATTGTTTTTATGAGGGAGACAGAGATATGCGATCCCTAGTGTTATCAGCAGCGATCTGCATTACACATCGTTGATCAATGTATTAGACAGAGATGCGATTGAAGGGCTGCAATCTAAGTCAGCATCAATGCAGCAGTTTATATGTTAAGAGCATTGACTTAATATTTGTTATTAATCATTAATGGAGTGATTTCAAACAACAGCGATTCATTAAGGGGCAATGGAAATATTTAAGGGACAGTACTATTGGGAGGGTTGTATTACGGGAAGTGATTGGTAAAATACTTGATATATTAACAGAGATCAAAAGATCAATATATACAAAAGAATGAATGATGTTTCCTTAGGAAGCATTCGTAAAGAATAGAAACATTCTATTCTAACTAACTGAAAACTAAATTCTAATATTTACAATAGATTTACAATAGTTAAATAGATAACCATTAATAAAAACTAACTATTGTTGTAATACCCTCCCTTAATGGTTAATCTATCCACTACACCAAGCTGTCCTCTGAATTTGGCAAACTTGTCTGGACCAAGAGGCTTGGTTTGAATGTTTGCAGTCTGATCCACTGTAGGAACATACTGCAAATGTATTGTCTCGTCTTCAACCAATTGCTGAATGTAGTGACAATGAACATCTACATGCTTGGTTCTTTCATGGAAGACTGGATTCCGTGCTAACTTGATAACGCCTTAGTTATCAACAAACAAAGTGGTCGGGCTTGTTGGTGACATTTGCATATCCCCAAGCATCCGACAAAGCCAAACAGCTTCATAGCCTGCCTTAACTGTCCCTCTGTATTCAGCCTCTGTAGAGGAGAGGGAAACAACCTGTTGCTTCTTATTGGTCCATGTGGCGGCACTAGATTCCAAACTAAACGCATATCCAAAGGTTGACTTTTTATCATCAACAGAGCCTGACCAATCTGAATCTGTGAATCCATTGAGTCTAGGATTAGGACTCTGAGAGTAGAGAATTCCATAATCAGTAGTGCCCTTCACATAACGAAGCACACGCTTAGCAGCCATCCAATGATCAACCTTGGGAGTTGTCATAAACCGTAAAATGTAGCTGACGGCGAAGCTAATATCAGGTCTAGTAGTAGAGAGATAGATGAGACTGCTTACTAGTTGCTTGTATGTAGTATCATCATCTGGAGGAGAATCAGACTTGGTTGATAACTTTAGACCTTTCTCCATAGGTGTAGACGCAGACTTGCAATCTTGCATACAAAACTTGTCTAACAGAGCCCTGGCATATATGGACTGAGAAATGAATATACTAGAAGACTGCTGTCAAACCTCAACACTGAGGCAATAATGCATGAGGCCAAGGTCAATCATATCAAAAGACTGGCATAAACTCTGTTTGATTCCTTGAATCAAAGATGTTGAACTGCCAGTGATGATCAAATCATCCACATAAATGAGTAGAAGGATGATGTCACTATCAGTAGTCTTGATGTACAAATTTGAGTCTGAAGAACTCCTCTGGAAGCCTTGATCACTGAGGTACTTATCAATTTTCATGTACCATGCCCTAGGGGCCTGCTTCAAGCCATAGAGAGCTTTCACTAATCTGAGTACTTGGTGTTCTTTACCAACAACCTTGAAACCAAAAGGCTGCATCATGTAGACCTCTTCCTGTAGGTCACCATTCAGGAAAGCACTCTTCACGTCTATTTGATTGACCTTCCAGCCAAACTGAGCTGCCATGGCTAGGACTAATCTGATAGTGCTCATCTTTGCTGTAGGAGCAAAGGTCTCCTTGTAATCAATGCCTTGACGTTGAGAGAAGCCCTTCACAACTAAACGAGCTTTGTACTTATCCAAAGTACCATTAGATTTATACTTTATTTTGTAGACCTATTTGCATCCTATGGGTTTCTTCCCTGATAGAAGATCAGAAAGGACCCAAGTATGATTCTTTAGCAGGCTTTGGTGTTCAAAATTCATGGCCTGTTCCCACTCTGGAATTCCTTTAGCCTCTGAGTATTTCTGAGGTTCAAACACACTGTGCATGTTGGCCATGAGAGCAATATTAATAGTCCCTGTAGGTTTGCTCTTTTTCCTAGCAGTTCTCCCCTCGATGAGCTCATCATCCCAAAGATCAACAAGTGTCTTAACCCACCATTTATGCCGGAGAGGAGAAGGACCAACATTAGCATCAGGAGATGTGCTATGATCAGTTTCTTCATCAGAAGAATTTGAATCAAAATCAGGTGAAGCATTTGCATACCTGGGTGATCCTACAGGAGATACTGGAGGTGTCTGTACAAGAATCACTGGTACTATTTGAGTTATTGGAGCTGCTGGAGCCCTCCCATTAGGTGGACCTAATGGAAGCCGAACTCCCAAATCATGAGCCTTCATAGGTTGGTCTGCTGAATCAGGAATAGAAGAGACTGACATAAATGGTCCTCGTTGCTCATCAAAGACTACATCACGATTGTGCAGGAGACGAGATGTCTCAGTGTTGATCAAGTGGTAGGCTTTGTGAAGACTAATATATCTAGCAAACATGAGTTTCTGACTCTTGGCATCCGATTTGGTGCGTGACGCATTAGGGATCCAAACATAGTCAAGAGAGCCAAAAACCTTTAGGTGACTGATTTTGGGCTTGCAACCTGACCAAGCCTCTTCCAGAGTCTTGCCTTTGACCGCCACAGTGGGTGACCGGTTCAAAAGGTAGACTACAGTGTTAACTGCTTATGCCCAAAACTACTTCGGAACATGTCTATGTTTGAGCATGGATCTAGCCATCTCAGTGATTGTTCTGTTCCGACGTTCAACTACACTGTTTTGTTGTGGTGTGTGGTTAATTGGCACTTTATGCCATGAATATCATAGAAGCTAGAGAATTTAGGAGAACAAAATTCCCCCCCATTATTTGTCCTAAGAGCAATAATAGATTTCCCAAACTCTTTTTCAACTAGAGGTTTAAACTTCTAAAATACAGTAAACACATTTGATTTCTTTTAAAGAAAATAGACCCACATTTTTCTACCGAAATCATAAACAAACAACATAAAATACCTAGACCCAAGAACAAAAGGAGTAGCCATAGGGCCGCACATATCTGCATGAACAAGCTGAAGTACCTGAGAAGCCCGCCATGAATAGCCAATAGGAAAAGGTGTGCGATGTTGCTTCCTAGCCTGACATGCATCACAAACTCCAAATTGTTCAGTTTGAATCTTTGGCAATTCGAGGACAAGCTCGTCTGGAGCAAGGTGAGCAAGATAGCGCACATTTAAGTTCCCATATCATTGATGCCAAAGTGTATTGATAGAAGACCGTCGAGCAGCCATAGCTAGGTCCTGAGAAAAACCAGAATCAACAAGTCTGAAAAGACCATGATCCTCAAGGCCAACTACAACAAACTGAGTCCCGATCAGTGATGGTGCACTGATGTGAACTGAAGGTGACATCCAACCATGGAGAGTGTCACAACATCTTACTGACTGAGAGTAGATTTAGTTCCATCCTTGGAACGTAGTACACATTGAGCAAATGAGATTCCTCCCAGCAGACTGAATCTGTATGTTGCCTCTGCCGACAACAGTGTACTCTTCCCCGCCACCAAAAATAACTGAATCTAAATGAGGCTAGTAGTCAGTGAACCAGTCTTTATGGTGGGTGAAATGAGGAGAGACACCTGAATCAATGTACCGGGCAGACGACTTGACATGATCTGCTGGTCTTTTAGCCATGAAGGCGTAAAAGGCAGATTCTGTCTACTCAGTGTGCTTTGCACTGTTCGCTTTGGGCAGTGAACCAGATTGCTTAGTTTGGGCAGCTAAGCGCTTCCGACATTCAACCTTCATGTGACCATACTTGTGGCAGTAGTTGCATTGAATGTTCTTTTTCTTGGAACCTTCAAAGGCTAGAGTAGAGGGCTTCTGCTGAGAAGATTGCTGAGAATGAGACTTGCCCTTATCCTTCTGAAAGGATTTAGCAACAAAGGCTTGCTCTGTGGAGGTGGTGCTAGAACTGCTACCGAACTGTTGTTTCCACTGATCTTGTTGAAGCAGAAGTGTGTAGAGGTCAGTGAACTTCAGGTCAACAACCGTAGAAGTGATGTTGAGAGTCTCGATAAAATGCTCGTAGGACTTGGGTAAACTTTTGAGGGTGATTACCACAATGTCCTCTTCCTCCATCTTGCGTCCAATGGCAAGCAACTGATCACAGATTTTCTGAATCCTATTCAAGTGATCTTGGAGTGATTTCCACACATCCATGACAATAGAAAACAAAGTGGTCTTGAGAAAGAAAGCCTTGCTGTTATCTGAAGTCTCATGCAGAGTTTTGAGGTGCTCCCAGATCTCGGTTGCTGTTTTGCTAGATGGAATCTGAGGGAGCTGATCATCAGCCACTGATAACTTGAGAAGCATCACCGCCTCCCGATTGTGCTGGTCATATGTAACCTGATCAGGACCAGCGACATCCAGACGTTTAGTAGCACCCAGAACCACCACATTGCTGCCGCGATATTCGAAGATGGTTAGCATCCACTGCTTCCACGTGCTATAATTCTGACCATCGAACTTTTGATTTCCCTCGAGCATAATATTTGTCAGAGATGCCATGGCACGATTTTCAGTGAAAAATGTGTAGAATTGAGAAGGCACGTATGCTGAGGTGAAATGTTAGAAGACCCCAAAAAAATGAAGTGGTACCCAAAAGAGAGCTCGAAAAACCCAGAAGGAATATGCAATTAGATTATGGATTTGCTGGCTCAAAAATCGAGGCACCCCAAAAAAATGGATGACAACCCAGTTGAGCTTTCAAAAAACCCACCAAGAATTTGCAAAAAAAAAATTGATCCGATACAAAAAAATAGGGTTTTCGAAGAAAACCCTAACTGGTTCGAAATAGCTCCAAAAATTGCAGAAAAATGGAGTTTTCTTTCAGAAAATGGCAGATGCTGAGAGAATAACACCACAGAGAGGGTCGTTTTTCACTTTGGAGGAAAAATCGTCACTGTTTTTTGAAGAACCGACACCAAAAATGGTGTTTAAAGCTTCCCAAAAATGGTGTGCGCGGGTTGCAGGTTTCAGGCAAGAAGAATGGCATCGCATTGGAAGAAACAATAGTCACGAACCCTAAGAAGATCTCTGCAAAAAACTAATTTCTGAAAGAGATTATGAATTTTTCAAAAAAATTAAAGTATTCGCTCTGATACCATATTACGGGAAGTAATTGGTAAAATTCTTGATATTTAACAGAGATCAAAAAATCAATATATACAAAAGAATGAGCGATGTTTCCTTAGGAAACATTCGTAAAGAATAGAAACATTCTATTCTAACTAAGTGAAAATTAAATATTCGAAAGATTCTAATATTTACAATAGACTTACAACAGTTAAATAGATAACCATTAATAGAAACTAACTATTATTGTAATAGGTTGTGACCATAGAATAGACACACACCCTCATTACTGGTTGGAGGATATATATATATATATATGTATGACAAGATCAACACTCAAAGGAAGGCATTGAATAAGCAAGAGAACATCGAAGAAACAGAGAAAACAATACAAACAGCAGACAGTCAATAAAGAAAAGTGTCTTCAGATTCCGATATCCACCTTGTTCTTAGCAGCTTTAATTTCCATAAGTATAACTCCAGTATGACATATTATAACAATGTCTTGGCAGATCAATGTTACAGAATATAATATTACTGTTAATATTACATAATCTTAATCTGTATGTGTATAAAATATAGGATAAATGTAATGATATCTCTAGAACCCAACTGATCAGTCATGTCATTGTGGAGGGGAGATATGGTACATGCAAGGAGGGCAAGTAGCCAAAGATCCAACTGAGTTAAGCAGGAGGTCAAATGACGGATGTGCTTCCGTGCCCCTGATCTCTGAAGAGTTAAGCAGGAGGCAATATGGCGG
The DNA here is from genome assembly GCA_027943335.1 of Chamaecyparis obtusa. NCBI lineage: Eukaryota > Viridiplantae > Streptophyta > Pinopsida > Cupressales > Cupressaceae > Chamaecyparis > Chamaecyparis obtusa. Next base: position 259,442 of record BSBK01011690.1, on the reverse strand, counting down.
TTGTACTTGTGGATCACTAAACTCGTTGGATAGGCTCAAAGGCACCTTGAATGATCTCCCATGGGTGCTCCATAATGACGATGAATGGTTTGGATGGGACTTCAAAGGCATCTATTGAATATCTGGAAAGTTGTAATTCTATATGTACATTATTGAATTTCATGTTTATTTATTTTGTGATACTAACCTGGTTGCAGGCTCAAGATTAAGATACTAATCTGACAATACACATTTCCAAACATCTTCTGAACCCTAATTAGGGAAATTCAGGGCAAATTGAGTAAAGTCCTGATAGGGGACATTGCAATTGATATCAGAGCAACTATCCTACAACCCTATGGAAAGTAGTTGATGCAACCTAGCCAAAGGGCTTAAAAGGATTTAGAAAGAGAAAGAAGAAAGCTTGTGCCCACCAACCATCCTACACCAACCAACACCATGGGCGAATACATGAGCATTGAGTTGAAGATCTTCATGGAGCAAACGGCTGAAGTTCTCATGGAACAGAGTGAGATAAGATAAGATAAATTTATTAATGTCCAACGAATGACCACAAAATGGGTCAAAGGGACTGCCAAGAGTGAGATAAATGAAAGAACCACCCAACTTCTCCTCCAAGCCATCCAAAATATAAGTAATCATTCTTTACCTCACCAACCCAATGGGAGGGACAGTAATTCCAACCACTCTGAGAATAATAATAACACTTCCCCAAGGACATCAAACCCTAGGCCAACAGGGCCCCTTTTCTACGTAGAGAGGAACACATGGAAGAGGAGGCAAACACCCCACCCTTGGATAATATTTATGAAATTGTGGAAGCATACTCTAGACTTGACCCAGAAAGGAAAACTTGTGTTTCCGACTTGTGCTGTTTTCTAAGTTATTATCTTTGATATGCATGTATGCATTGAAGGTTTTTATTGAATGGGTTTTGAGTAAATATCTGTTTCTGAGGGTCATGTGAGGAATATCCTATCTGTTACAGATCACCAAGTCCAGTAGTTCATTCTGCCTTCCTAGAATTATCTCCACCTCTCACAGAGGCCTGAACTCAATTTCCTAGAAAGAGTTAAACCTTGTTTAGTCTCCTGCAATGAAACAATATCAGGTAGATATTTATCCAATAGTCTTCTGAGACACTCCCCTGATGTTCCGAGAGATTAACTTCATGGAGGTTTCTTGTTGCTCGCAAAGATAACTTCAACTTGGGATGATTTCCAAGCATAACATCTGCCATAACTGCATTCTGGGGGAAATCATATTTTATTGGTCTACCTGCCCCAATGTTTCCAAAATCTCCTTTCCTTTTGTTATTGTGTACACTTCTTGAAGGGGTGCTTTTTCTAACCTTGATCTGAGCTTCATTCCCCTGTGGGATCTGCCAATTTCTACTAGTTTCCTGGTCTGTCACCATTAGGAGGGCAGAGCTTTGTTTGCAGCTTGACTTGCTTATCTCTCTTCTTTTTCGCTACAGAGCTTGAATTAGGTCCTTAAATAGTTTTTTCCAGATCTTCCAAGAGATTCTCATTCTCCACCTCTGCTGTGATTCCAGGAATTGAGTTTCAAAGACATTTCCCATTTCTTCAATTCCTTAAGTTGTTGTCTATTTTCTATCTTCTTTGTTTGCTCTTCCATTGAGGTTCCACTTTTCACATTTTTTTATCGATCATCTTCTTCCTCTTGGGTTTGATGATCCATCATTGACCTTTTCTTCAGCTATGTGTACCTGTGGTTGCATGTCGATTTTTTTTACTGAGGGAATTCTCTGGTATAATAGCTGTATTCATGACATCCACCATGTCCAAATGTAGCTGGAGAGACCCTTGCTGTAGTATGGTCTCAATCTATCAATTGCCCTTCCGAGGAATTGGCTATGGACTGAAAACCTATTTGGACCAAAACTCCTTTGGTAAGGAAATCAATCTCATCCAGACCAGGGTGGTGATTGGGATCTTTTCGGTGGGTTTGAAGCTGAGGTGCCAGTGTTTCATGAATAAACCTCTATTTCTGAAAAATAGGGTCCACCTCACAAAATCCTCATCTCTATCAGATTTGCTAGCAAAGACAACTATTGAAAAACTTTTGCAAAGGATTTGATTTCATTATCTCCATTGGTTTTACAGAAACATCAGACCCATGCATACGACTCTTGTTGGGAGAGCTAAGGTTTCAGAAATCTGCATATCAGGCTACGACCATGGAGGGATGACACATTCTGCTTAACATTCATTATAACCACATTGATGATCGGGTTCAATTCCATTGTAGATGTGCAATGGCTAGAGGAGTTCTTAGGAGAGGTGATCTTCTTCTTACCTGCTCAAACAATGGCAGCCTTTCAATCTCTTTCTTTGCAAGTGACGATCTGGGATCTGCAAGCGCCTGTTTCAAGCTTCGGAATCCCCTCCAAGCTCTGTTCATGACAGATGAAACCAGAGAATTCTTTTTGAAGAGTCACACTAATACTGAATTAGGGAGCCAAGGCTCCAGATGATCAACCAGAGGAAGAAACCCAAGCAGAATTCATCACAATATTCCACACCCTTCTCTTATTTTCATCTGTTCTAGATACAATTTTGAAAAGCTTGCAGAACTCTTAAAATTGTCTGTTTGATTACTGTCATTTTTCTAGCATTTTTTTGATTAGTTATTCCTTTTATAATTTATATTCATTGCATTGAGATATCATAAATTTTAATCTTCCTTTATTGATGTCTTTTTGTTGATACTTGCAGTTCATGCTCGCCGTGTTGCCGCATTAAAGGCCCTGACATGTGGTCCAATCAACAACACTGAGTTTTTGGGCAAGTTGTATGAAATTATATTTGGGATTCTGGACAAGGTTAGCATAGCATGAAAATGAATTAAAAGTTACATTGTATGTGTGTCCTGTCACCAGCATGGAATATGTCAAAATTCAGATCACTAGCTATATGCTACTAAGAATTGTTGCTCTATTTTATTGTCCTTTGTGACAACAATTAGATACTATTGTTTTTTTTCCCATCTGCTTCACAAAGACACTTGATAGTAAACTAATATTCTTGATTACAGGTTGCCGATGCTGGTAAAGTAAGGCGAAAAAAGGGAATGTTTGGAAGACAGACGTTAGATAAAGAGGTATGCTACCTTTCTCAAAATGGTTCTTCTACATAACAACATGCCAGAATGTCTAAATTTATATAAAGTCTTCAGAGGCTTTTTAGGACTGGCGTGTGTGTGTGTGAAAATTGTACCTGTTCAGAAGACACAACACATCAGGAAAACATTATTGATTAATGACAAGAAAATATGTAGTAAAGAAATATATCATTAACCAGACAATTTACTGCCTTCTAGTAGACGTGAGTATGGTATTCTCAGAATTTGACCGAGATCGGTAACAATGCAACGCTTAAACGAAGGATTTGAATGCAAAAGCTATGAAATGGATGCAAGATTAATCTATATTTTTGTGATTTTCTATGCAATAACAATATAAGCTAAATGAAATTGATCTAGAAACTTGATGAAAATGAATTGAAAACTAGTTATGAATGCAAAAGCAAGAAAACAATGTTAGCAATGAATCTCCAAAAGTTGCACAATCTCAAGAATTCGACAGTATAGCGTTATTGCTCTCAAAATTGCACGTGATATCAAATTGTAGGACTGAGGCCTATTTATATAGAAATCTAGGGTTTGGGAACTCATGGAAAACCAAAAATCACTCCTTGATCAACTCGAATTGATTGGTGAGTTATCAAGAAATTAGAAACAGTTATCTTAGTAAAATCATTCAAATCAGCTTTTTAACTCAAAATTAGAAGTTAAGATCACTCCTGTCTGATTTTTAACTCAATCACATGTTGAGTTTAGAAAGTTAACAAAATGAATTCAATAGTTGATTTTGAGTTTAACTGTTTTTATGATTTTTGCATAGATAATTATGGATATATTTAATTTCCATGTGTTTTTATCCTCAACTTAACTGATTTAATTTAAAAATAACTGATTTATGGGTTAATCAATTATTATATTTGACAATTTGATAAATATTCAATTGATTATTTTTAGAAATTGTGATTTATTGTCAAATAAACAACATTAATTAAGAATAATTTATTTAAATCTAATTAAAATAATTAAGTGGCTAAATAAAGTTTAATTAATTAAATATTTAACATATTCAATTAATAGACTTTGGATAAATAAAATAATATTATTTATCGCCAAATAATATTTAATTAGAGATAATTATGATAAATTAGGAATATTCCCCGATGCAGATTTATGACAGGATCGATTAGAGTTTTGATTATTCGATGTGCAGATATGCTTTAGGTTAGGACTTTAAAGGTCGATTTCGACCGATTTGTTGATGTAAGAGGTTAATGGTACTGAAGCCCATTTTTGGGGTATCACAGTGGGTGGTTGATTTCTTGAATGGAAGCACCATCTTTGAGTAGAAAGTCAATTGGCAACTTCATTTGCTCCCTTTATTGGCATTCTTAATTATGAAGAGATTAAATGAAGAAATTATTATTCATGTCTTTTGATGAGTAACAGAGCCAAACAACAATATCCTATGCAGTTTGTGTAGTTTATTAATATTAATAGGTCTACCATCATGTAAAACATGTTCAGTACTTTATGCTGTTATACCTTGTTGCGGAGAAAGAGAAGCATTTTTCATATGCCTTATGTTAGTCAATCAATGCAATATATCTGCCGCTAATGATGGTGATGAAAATTTATCTTCTTCCCCTTACCAAAACTTAAAAGTTAATATATTATTGTTTATAATATGTTTTGAGGAGAAAATATTCATATAAATAGATAAACACAATGCTTTACTACTATGAAAATAGATTTATGAAGGCAAAAACCAGGCCAACAAGAAATAGTGTCATGTAGGATAGAGGCTTATGTATTGAAGACAAAGAAATTTAACCTGAACCTTTTCATTGGGTAGGAAGGTTGTACCATCAAACACAATCAACAGTTGCAGAAAGTAGCTCAAAGGGCAAAATCAAATCTAGAAGTTTTAAAAAGTAAACCTTCACCATGTCTAGTGATATAAAATCAGTGAAACCCGGGGACTCGCACCCCCCCAAAAACCTCGAAGTACCCGTCCCCGAGACGTCCCCGCACTTGGTACTTGGAGTACCCAAGTACCCCTACCTCCGCCATTTCGCAACCACACCGGCGGCAAGATGAGTACTTGAATTTCTATTTGAATTTTGATTTTTGAATGTTAATATTGGGTATGTACTATGCTAATATGTTGAATGTTCAATGGTTCTGGTTTGTGTTGCAATTTTGCTATGTTCAAGTATTTCAATTTGGTATGTTATATTGAAACATCATTTCATAACTAGCATTTCAAATTCTATATATGTATAGTATACAACACCCACCCTGCGCCCCCCCCCCCCCGCCCCCCGCCGCTGTCCCTCCACCGTTCCCCCGCTGTCCCGAAATTGAGGCCCTTTGTCCCCCTGTCCTGGAAACTTGTCCCAATGTCCCGGCGTCCCGACGTACCCAAGCACCAGTGTTACACTGTATAAAATTTAATATAGGGTAGCAAACAACCACACTTTGTTAATATACCCCTGTTCCATTGGCCCTGTTTGTCCCTTCTAAACATTACTTTACTTTCTTCTAAACCATGACTGCTGTTGAAAGCGGTTAGTAAGATTGTAGAAAGATACAAGTCAAAAGTGAGAACCTAATGCATCTCCTGTACCACTGGCAAACGTAAAGTGACTAAAAAAATAAAATTATCAATAAGACAAATAAAGAATATTACAGTAATATTCATGAATAAATAATATGAGAAGTTACAATAGCAGGTATAAAATGTTTAAAAAGAAAGAGCTGAAATATTGACTAACACTAAAATGACAAAAGACTACTATAAAGTATTAAACCCAAACTTGGAAACGACAAAGCCATTTATTTGATGCAAATACAAATACAAATAAACATGTGACAAGAATGCCTCTCAATAAAACCATGCCAAGGAAGAAAGTGGTGACTGAAGTTTTATGCTGTAGACCAGACCTAGTCTTAATCTATATTGAAGTCCATAGCAGGAGGATAACAATTTGTTTTTCAATCACCATGAAAATGGCAAATTTGGATCTGATGATGCCATAGGAGAACAATGTAGTTTGGGAGAGTTTTAATGGGCATCTTTAGGATCAAGCATGGTACTTATTTGAGAACCTCTTTAGGCTTCTCCTTGTATCCAAAGATTAGTTGACTGTATGGGGCAGGCATAAAATGTGCTGGATAATTTGGTGAAATATCCCACCAGGAAACTCCCAAAATTGTATGCAATGATATCAATAAACAAACAAAGACACAGTCCAGATCTAATATGCAAATTCTTCAATTACATAGAACAACTTTCTGGAAAACACCATATCAATAATATGCAGATGCAAATAGTGTCATTTCTTAAACATAATCAGATTGAGCAACACATCAGGAAAAGAAACATATGTTCAGTTTATGGACAGCATGAATGAGATTACAGACTATTAAATCAGTCAACCTGAAATGATAAATCCAACCATCCATTCAATCTTTCATAACTTGATGCATACTAGTTTATTTTGCTGCCTGTAGCTGTTTGTATCAGAGATCTGGAATGCTTAGACCCTCGCTCCTATCCTTATATTCCTCTGCTGAAGCTAGCAGGTGTGTCAGATGTGCCGTCCTTGTGCAAAGATCCCGCCCAGGTAAAACTTCGATTATTATTTGCCTCTGCTCCTGCGATTTTCCTTTATTAGCTGGTGCTATTATCCCTGCAGAGGTCGAGCTCCTTACTGGGTCCTGAGGGTGGTGTCCCAGATGACCTTAAGCTGGCAGGGATTTTGTCTTACCAGATTGGAGATACTCAGGATTGCATCCAAGTATCTGGTTGCATTCGTTTAATGCCTGAGAGATTCTTCAATGCCCCTATCAATCAAGGACGTGCCTTTATATATCTGCTTCCAGCTAAGTTGACCAGTTAAAAGTAAATTGACTCAAAAACAAAAACCGACATAAAGACAAGTTTGGCCTCTTGGAAGAAATATAGTAATTAATAATATTGCCACAAGTCAACCCTAGGGTGATTTTATAAAAATTAACAATATTTAACATTTATTTACAATTATAACTTTTTTAATTAAATTAAAGTAGTAGCGAAGTAAAAGGGCTGACTCAGATGTCCTTAATTGGGGACATCACAGGCTACCCGTCTTTGGATGTGCTTGTCCTCAAGCAACTTCAGACTTGGATATCCTGCACCTTCACATGCTATATCTTCAGTATCCTAATTGGATACTACCTCTATATAATGAATGTTTCCTTTTCCGAAACAGCTATGACTAGGTTGCCAGAGTTCTCTGCATATGAAACATAGCTTTTTCCTAGACACCTCTAATTGGCTTGGCTTAGGAGGTAGCATGCTCTTTTGGAAAGATTTCTTTGATTGCATTGAAAATGCTTGCTTGGAGCTCAATTTGTTCTAATTTAATGTATCCTCAAAACTCAAAGCCCTTTTTATGACATCTTGTAATGAGCCTGGATCAAATGCCCTAAGTAACCCTTTGAGGGGCTTGGTTAGGCCTTCCATGAAGAAGACTGTAAGCCTCTCTTCTGACACATCAGAAATCATTACTGCAAGCCTCTGAAACTCTGCTACATACTCTTTCACCTTGCCGTCTTGCTTCAGCTGTGCGAACTCTCAAAAATGAGTATCTGGATCCTTCCTGTTGAACCTTTCTTTCAATGTTTGGCTGAATTCCTCCTATGTGGTGACTGAATCACGCCCTTGTGTTACCATGCCATGGTACCACCGTTCATGAGCCACTCCTTCAAGGTTCAAGGTGGCAAATTTGATAGCCTCATCTTCAAGCATTGGATTCAATAAAAAAATATGTTTCTAAATTTCATGCCTGGCAGGATGAATGAGGATTCGAACCTCATGGAGATGCAATCATCGACACCTATTCATCTGATTCATAGGCTGGGGTAGGGGCCCCTACTCTTCGCAACACCAGCAGGGGTAGGGCCGGCATTCTATACATAACATGCCTATAATGTTGTGGGGAGGGCCCCTACTATTCTATGGTAGAGTACGTGGGAGGCGATAGTTGAGATAGTTAGACCCTTCTTTTCTAGGAGAGAGAGCAGGAGTCAAAGGCCTAGCTGCAACCAAGCTCTCGCTGAGCAATTGCCAGCAACATCAAAAGTCGGAGTAGTGATTATTCCCAAACGGTGCTGAATGTCTCTCCTCTCTTCATATCTTCTTCTTCCATGCCTAGTTGCTTTCTTCATTTCAGAGAAATCCTTGAAGGTCCAATCATTGCATATGGCAAAACTTAAGGCATAGTATGCATCATGAGATCTTGTTGTGTCTTCGTCCAAATCTGGTTGTTCCTCCCCAACGTCTGCCGCTGCTTCTTTGTTTAGAAATTTAGCCTTGAAGGTTATTGTATCAATTGAATCCTTCCCACCACTAGCTGAAGCTTTTCCTCCATTAGATGCTGCCTTCATCATCATTTTGAATGGGCCTATTAGCACTTAGTTGTTGGCTCATTCCTCTTAAAATTTGAATCATCTCCTTATGGTATCCCTCATGTTGGTATGGATCTCTCTGCTCTCCCTAATGAATTCTTGAGAATTTGACTTATCTCTCTCACCCATTGCCTTCTTTTCTCTATGCATGTATTTCTGCTCCCTGTCACCCATCAATCCACAGGCTGGCAGAAAGCCAGATTCTGATACCACTGAAATATCCCACTAGGAAACTCCCAAAATTGTATGTAAAGATATCAATAAACTAACTAAGACACAGTCCAGATTTAATTTGCAAATTTCTTCAATTACTCAGAACAACTTTATGGAAAACACCAGTACAATAATATGCAGATGCAAATAGTGTCGTGACTCATTTCTTAAGCATAATCAGATTGAGAAACACTTCAAAAGAAGAAACGTATGTTCAGTTTATGGACAGCATGAATGAGATTACAGACTATTAAATCAGTCAACCTGAAAACATAAATCGACCCTTTCATTCAATCTTTCATAACTTGATGCATACTGGTTTATTTTGCTTCCTGTAGCAGTTTGTATCAGAGATCTAGAATGCTCAGATCCTCATTCCTATCCATATATTCCTCTACTGAAGCTAGCGGGTGTGCCAGACATGCCATCCTTGTCTAAAGATACTGCCCAGGTAAAACTTAGATTATTTGCCTCTGTTCCTGCAATTTTCCAATATCCCTACAGAGGTCGTGCTCCATGCTGGCTCCTGAGGGTGGTGTCTCAGATGACCTTAAGCTGGCAGAGAGTTCGTCCTACCAGACTGGAGCTACTCAGGTCTGCATCCAAGTATAGGCTCGCATTCGTTTAATGCCTGAAAACATAGATTATTTGATGCCTCTATCAACCAAGAACATGCCTTTATATATCTGCTTCCAGCTAAGTCAGCCAGCTAAAAGTAAACTGTCTCAAAAACAAAAACTGACATAAAGACAGGTCAGCCTTTTAAGGCAAATATAGAAATTAATAATATTGTGACAAGTTGGCCCTAGGGTGATTTTATTAAAATTAACAATGTTTAACATTTATTTATAATTTATTGAATATTTTTATTGTAATTAAAAAAGTAGCAAAGTAAAAGGGCCGACTTAGCTATCCTTAATCAGGGACATCACATTTGGAGGCAGGTTTTGAAGAGGCACTCCTTTTTTACCTTAATTCCTTTGGTGTATCAAGTTGCAGTATCTAAAAGGTGGTGTTTAAATGTTCCAGAAGGATGTGTCCCGAGCTCTAGGTGTGGATTTGGTTGTACCCAATGTTTTTGACAAAACGATGTCTTGGTGCCCTTAGCTACAAAGAAATCAACTTTGATGCCTTTGAGACATTTTGGCTCCTTAAGGAAACATTTAGATATGTCTCCTTGTTTCTATAATCTGGGAATTTCGAGGCATCCTTGAAATGGCCAAAGAACTTCGCATAATGAAGATGGACATTATGAAGTCTTTGGCACATTTCAAGTAGTCTAATGTCCCTTGAGCATCTCGAAGACACCTAGATGTCTCTAGTGGCTCATTGTAATCTGAATAACAAACCACAAAAAAAAATAAATCAAAAAGTATATGTTTATACTTTCAATCCAGTTCTTTAGAATGGTTAATAATGCTTAATTATGCAAATAAATACCTAAAAAACTGTAATTTTTGTAAATAAATTTGAGAAAAGACAATAGAAGCTGCAAGTCGTTAAACACAAGCAAGGAACCTGTGAAACATAAGGTAAAATACACACATAATATTTTTTTTGGAACAATTAACTTTAAATAAGAATAACCTACAAGAGCATTGCACTCAATAAGAAGATTAACACAATTGGTCACTTTGCGACCAAGCACTAGTGGAAATCTTAATCACTTCCAAGGGTTCCAAGGCACCCAACTATGCAACTGATATGGAATCCAATGTTCCTCAAGTTGCTACAAGAGCTTGCATTAGATCCAACGAGCTACTTGTACTCTAAGCTTGTCAAGACGCACGACTGCTCATGGAGGTAACTAGTTCAACCTCCAATACACACCTACCCAACAAGTTCATTTTAATGCACCAATAGAAATGTTCCTATGATAATTTATCATTCAACGAGTTCATTTGACATTTAACCTCAAAAACTAACTTGAGAAACCAACTGACAAACATCATATAAACATGCCAAAGCAAACCAATCATAAAAGCTAATACTGGTGGAGATGCCAAAGGACAGGTAAAGACGCCTGTACTCCTACGTAGACACCAAAAACCCTGACAATGATGCGCAGTTGCAGACGCTGGTCTGTAGAATTACCTGTCATAGAGACTAAAAATATCTTAGACCAGTGAGTTGGAGAAGCCACTTCACCGGTGGAGAGGTTGATCAACGCAAATGCCAATGGGCAACTTCAGATGCCGATTCACAATTCTTGACCCAAAACTTAGGCAAAACTTAAAACTAACTTTGCCTGCTAAAGCACAACGCTAAAATACAATCTTTCTCACATTGGGGAGATGGCTAATTCAGTCTCCGAGCCTACACAAGGCACAACTACGTTCATTTTAGAGCACCAATTGAATTGTACCTATGATAAACCAAGATATACAAGAGTTCAAAAGGAAAAAGTTACTTAATAAGCATGCCTGGTACCAACACCCGTGCACATAAACCATTACTAAACCATCTCATTGAGTCATTATTACATTGGCCTCATAGTTAGGGTCTAGCGAACATAATTGCAAGATTACGAGGCATCAGACACAAGTCCTTGAATTTTCCATAACTAAAATCACATGATATAGAATACATGAGAGAAAGAGAGAAGTAGGAGAGTAAGATAAACCCGATGTCGAATCCGATGTGCAATTTTTGGTCCCCAACGGTGGTTGGCAACACCACTTGACCATGTGGTACTTGTAGGGTCACCCCACTGTGCTATGGAGATGAACACATGACCCAAACACAACAAGCAAAGAAGACACTTGGGGAAGAAGGCTTACACTCACACTAAACACCAAGTAAACACTTCATTCACAAGATCAAAGAAGAGCCATCATAAACACATAGAATGCAATACATCATGGGTGCTGCTCATATTATGATGGGGTTAGGTGATAGGGGAAACAATAGGAAAGTGTCATCGTGTAGCACAAATAGCTCACACGGAATGGATAATCCTCTCATGAACACAAGGAGTCCATTGCCAATAAGTCATCTCTCATAGACAGTCTCAACTTCTCATCTCATCCCAAGCGCAAACAAGCACTTAGGCGTGAGGGAGAACATTTACATATATTCAATACACTCATTCCATTCTAACAAGATTCACAATACTCCCAATGGACCAACCGAGTGTTCACTCATGCTTGGTGCCACATTGGGAGCCACTTTCCAACTTTCCCTATCATCCACACCCAAGGCTCATCGTGCTTAACATGAACGTGACACACAAAACATTCATATGAATAACACAAGGTAGTAACCACTATTGATCTCTAATAAAAACACTCGCAATTGCCTCATTTTGCACAACAAGTATATCATTTCCTCAAATACCTAAGAAGGCATGGGTCAGGTGTCCAAACTCATCAACATCAATCAATTCAATCATGAGAGTAAGCTCAAGTTAGCTATCACAATTATTTTCCAACAAACGCGTTTGCATCCTCTTAATTGCTCATAGTGTAAACATCAAATTTCCTTAATGAACCAAGGAGACATGGATAGAGTATCAACTCAACCTTCAACCTTCAATTTAATTCAAACATGCTAAACCTATCATTCCACATTACCTTCTACCATTTCACATTGGAGTACTATCATTCAACATATATTATTTCATTCACATTACAATGTCTCACTATTCACATGCACATCCAATCTTTGAATGGCCATAACTATATGAAAACGGACTCAAATCAAGTCAAATGAGAAATATTATAATATTAACATATTCTTCCACAATACCATGTCATCATAACACCCAAATTCCACTTTCTATAATTTTCCATTTTCTTATGCAAAACCAGAAATTTCCATGAAACTCCATTAAAAATACATTCAAATTTCACCAAAATTAAAATTTTCAAAAATCAAAATTCTAAAGATACCCTTTGGCTTGAAAAGTGCCCAACACTCTTCTTTTAACAAAAAATTCACATTTCAATCATTTTCCAAAAATCTTGGCATGATAGTAGTTCAACAGTAACACATGTTTTCCCAACTTTTCTCACATCTAACCAATACTCAATCAAATCAACTCATTCCAACTTTGAAATCACTTATTTTTCACTCACAAATCATTTGCAACCAATCTGAAGTCAAACGATGAAGAAATGAGAGAGATATGAAGAGCCCTACCTCATTTTGCTCAAAAATGAAGATGGAAGAAGCTCCCAATGTACCCAATGAAAATGCTCATTCTTTGGACAGCTTGAAGGCCTCCCAATTCCTATTCCAATGCAAGAAATTCCATTGCAATCCATGCACAAGCTATTCCAATCTCCATTTTCCAAAAATCAAGCAAAGAGAGGGTTTTTCTCTCCAAAACTTGGCTAAGTAAAAATGAACTCCTTTTCCCCTTTATAAAATGACATTACTATTTACTTTTTTGAAAACATTTAAAATAACTAAATAACAAAATGCATTTCTTAATCCCCAAGTGGCCCAATTTACTCTAATTATGTCATGCACTAAATTACGCACAAATACGACATATTTAGCTCTTTTAAATATCCAGTAATCTCTTTTTAAATATTTAAGAAGCATTTACACTATAAAATTCAGTTTAATAATAAATCACAGCTTAAATAAACAATCACTTCCTTTTCAACCTCGATTAATCCCTAGAGCCCCAGATAGTTATACAAACATTATTTCATCATGCAAAATCATATAAAACTCAATTATAATTGACCATTAAATTAGGAAAATCATGAATTTAAACATAAACACATATAAACACAAAGACACTCTATACGGGGTCTCCACATAGGGTCAGGGTCACTAAACATTACCAATGACAATTGCCGGGGTATAATATGGGTCTCGTCTTAGGCAAACTACACTCAATCAAGTACGACAAGCTAGGCTTAAGGGAATTAGAGAATGTGTCATCTACGAGTAACATCATTGGGGAAGTGGGCACACTCAGATCTGTGGAGTCAGGTGGAGTCGATACCTAGTATTTGTAGTCACTACAACATTCACACGTCAAGCGTGCTGCTCATGTGTATATATATATATATCCAAAATCATGGGAAGGGAATTTTAACATCACATGCATTCTCATATTTTTGAATGATGTGATATCGCCCCTTTCCCAACTAATTATCCAATGAAACACAACAATAGAAATCTCATCTAGTTAATTGCATTAATTAATAACCTCAAAATTATTTCACTACGACGATGAACATATTACTTTTCTCTGAATGGAGCCAGTCATCCTAATAATTCACTCAAATCTAGCATATATTTCTAATTAAATTGATTGACATTTAATATAAAATAGACTTCATTCCGCATCCAAGTGCAAGTTCAGAACCATAATACCTTCTTACTGTGATGAGTGTAGGAAGCTATTATGCCATAATAATACTTTTGTCGGGTCTATTTGTATCTACGCTGGAACAAAGCAAAAGGAGATGGTGTGTGGGAGATTATTATGCTATGAAAAGTTATATCATTCTGCCATATCTCGCATTATATGTTTTGTACCATCTTTGGTTATTTATGTTATGCCATCTGTGATTCATGTCTGGTATTATTGTTGAATGGTTATAATTGCATTGTACTGGGTAATACACTTCAACTAGGCATCCAACATTTTGGTGCCGTTGCCTAAGTTCGAACTTGGCGGTTGAGGGAAGTAGGATTGGTGGGATGGTGACATAATGGGCTGTACATTTGATCAACAAGTCTTGGTAATTGATAGTGACGTTGAGGACAATAACGAAGTAACCCGAGAAGACCAGTTGACACTGGACTTGGGTCATGCGTGGGACGTGTCGGTTGATGAGTATGTATAGCGGGAGGCTCGAGAGAAAGCAGTATCCCCCGGTACGGTATGTGCTGAACTTATGGTGAACGGTCCTGTGTATGATCTCTTGGGTAGCCTTCTAAGATTGTTGGCTCGCACATTAGTAGAAGTTCTGGAGCAACGAGAGGCAAGGGAAAGGGAAAATTGCAGGCAACAAATACTTCAATGGTATGAAGAGAGGAACCAGAGGGAGGAGGAATTGCGTGATACAAGTAGGCGCTGTACCTCTGGTAACTCCAACAATTAATGCCCAACCTGCCAAACAAAGATAGGAGGTGATGCACGAGGGTAGAGACAGAAGCAGATAAGGAAGCAAAAGCTGTCATAAGGAGGTCTCTGCAAATCCAAGAATAGGTTGAGAGGCGTCAGTGACTACGACAAATAGCGGAAAAATCTATTAGCCCTCCACCACGTAATCGGGGCGGCAATGAATGCAGAGCACAACCGTCAGGCCAAGAGTGAGAGAAAATTGTGAGGGAACCATCACTCTCGAACATTGCCTGGGCGTTGGAAGGGTCTGATGCGGACATTTGGGAGGGTAATTCCGTACCAATTGAATCGTCTGTACACTTCGAGGAAGGCAATAGTGAGGAAAGGAACCTTGAAGGAAAGGTAGTGGATTTATTTGAGAGTACCTTGCGGGGCATTGACAATCTCGTTATTTCGGAGGGATCAAGAATAGGGAGAACTAAACCATAAACTCTAGGGAGAAGAGAGTATTGGTACCACTACAAAGGAGGCAACCAAGACATGAATGATAGAGGTGGAGGGCTAGAAGACTTGCGCATAGCCAGAGGTGCGGAAGACACATAGGGACACAGAGGAGGAATCAACCCATTGACGTCTAATAACGTGCACGATACTTATCGTACGTGGCAAATGGCAAACTCCCCGAAGAAGCAAAAATTGCCCAAGTTTAGTGGGGTCGGATCGGAGGATCCAATTTGCCACTGTAAAACATGTTTAATGATATGGGAAGCAAATGGCCAGGATGACCATGACTACTGGTTGAACGCTTTTCTTGCCACCCTACGAGGGATTGCAATTGATTGGTACACAAGCCTGCCATCAGGGGACAAGGCGACTTGGGATGACCTGAAAAAAGCATTCCAGGAGGAGTTCAGATTGCTTCGTGACAATGACAAAGCAAGGGAAAAATGAGACTGTACAGTCCTACTATCGCAGGCTGAAAGAAATCGGCAAGTTAGACAACTAGTTAGCGGATGGCTTGAAGAAAAGGTGGTTCATCGAAGGGATGAACCCCTCCCTCCAAAAGAAAATGAAGGTGGTACTGCCATCCTCATACATAGAGGCCTACAATCGGGCAATGAACATTGAAAGTGAAAACAAGACATCAAAAGGAAAGAAATGAACTAGTGACAATGATAGTATGGATGATGAGAGCGAAGGGGAGTCCCGCATGATATAGGCCCTTCAGAAGGACATGATGAGGATGATGAAGGAAATACGAGAAGAGAAGGAAACTCCCAAGGAAGGCAAAGGCAAAGAACTATGGTGTATCGAGTGTAAGAACGAAGGGCACACCAAGGCTAACTGTCCCAAGAAACTATTTAGCGACATCTGCCAAGTATTGGGATAGTCCATTAAGGAGTGCCCGTACAACCTAAAAGTAAGGAGTACACAAGTGCTCTTTACCCAAGGAGAGCAAGCAACTCTGTCTACCACACCATCACGAAAAATGAATTATAATGCTTCGCCCGGTGGGTACCGTAACAATGGACGAGGAAGCAACAATAATAGTAACAACAATACACCGCGAAGCTGCATTCAGTACAATGCAAAAGGGTGGCCCATGATATAGTGCTAGAGATTCAACGAATGGAGTCATTTTGCGTGTGATTGTCAGAGTAGCGGACAAGGTGGAAGCATGCTATGTAAATGGTGTGGACTAGGCAACCATGAGGATGCCGATTGCCCAAGACAAAATGGGGTAAACATGATAGAAGTCACACACCCAGAGGGAGAGGTCCTTGCCATCACCAGATCACAAACAAGAAAACTCAGGTACCCGGATGCCAGTACGGAGGAGAGGTTGAAGGAAGTGAGAGTGGAGGTGGAACATGCGATGGAAGAAGAGCAACAACTCTCACATAGCAGTACGAGTATCCTTGTACGGTCAACATCGGACTAAAATATCATAGAATAGATGCTGCAAGCCACTGTATCGGTATGGGTGGGAGACCTAGTAGAAACATTGCCACAGTTGAGGGTGACAATCACTAAGGTGGCCAACAACGAAGCACGAGACAAACTTCCCCGCAATGAAGGAATGCCAGAAGGCAGGACAGAGAATGGTATGAGTGAAGAAGAGAACAACCCCTCCAAGACCACCACTGACCCTATGTTGTTGACAGTAGGAGTTGGAAGGACACCCGCGGTAGTGGAAATGGAAATCATGGGTTACAAATTAACAGATGCCATTATGGGCGGGGGGTTGGGAGTGAATGTACTACTAGAAGAAACATGGAAGGCCCTAGGCAAGCCAACTCTCTGGCCGCCGACATTACACCTTGTAGGAGCAGACCAACATGGAATCAAATCTATTGGAACCTTTATGGGACAAAAGGTGGTCATTGGGACACAACAGTTCCTTCTCGGCTTTGTAATCATCTCTTTGGAGAAGAAGGGGTACGATGCCCTCCTAGGTAGAGGTTGGCTCATTACGGAAAAAGCTAATCACAATTGGAAGAAGAATACCCTCTCCATTGAAAGCGAGGGAAAGAAATACGTGATTGATCTCGAAATCAGATTGTAAGTCAGGAATTGGCATCAAATTTCGAGTCGGAAGGAGAAGACTTGGACAGAGGAGAGGGATGGAACCTGATGATGAAGGCGTCCTAAGGTTAGGAAATTGTTCTGAGGATGAGACTATTTACCTCAATGGATTGTTCTACTGGCAGATAGATGATTATGAAGTTTTCCACCTTGACTGCAACATGCTGGCAATCAAGGAAAGGGACACATTCCCTCCAGAGTACGACGAGTACAAGGAAGGTGTGGTAGGGGTGGATGACACACCAGCCCACTTGTTCGAAATGGGCAAATCGGCAAAGTTGAGGAGAAACCAAGCATTTTTACAAGCAAGAAGTCGAGAAAACCACCCGAGGTAGAGAAGGAAGTTCACGGTAGTAGCTAGAAGGAAGATTCACTGCACTGGCAAGAAGGGAAAGTTATAGGCTGAACACCATACAATCAAGACATTCCAAGCATTTGTACACCGTATGGTCAAATGGCGAGGAGAAGGAGCCACTGCTGTCGTACGTCGTACGAGACTCCAAGATAGGGACCATACAGATGTCAATTGTACAGAAGGTACCAGGTAGGACGTACAAACGACAACCAACATACCATACAGACAAGTGCGGGTCGTATGCCGTACGAGACTCGAAGACATGGACCGCACAGATGGCAACAGTACGGAAGGTACCAGGCAGGGCGTATAGATGACAACCAACACACCGTACGGAAGGCAGCAAGTGTAGGTCGTATGTCGTACGAACACTGCACCAAATGCAGGTCAGACACTGAACGAACATTGGAGAGCAGACCGTATACTGTATGGTGGGTAGGAGAAAAGTTGGGGGAGAGGAGACTACCGTACAAACTCCAACATGCTGTACAAACAACAAAACTAACACCGTACAAAGACAAAATAGGCCGTAAGGTTGGAGTTGGGAGTGAGGTTGGCAGTAGAGTTGGCAGTGGAGCTGACAGTAGAATTGGTAGTGGAGTTGGCAGTAGATTTGGTAGTAGAGTTGGCAGTGGAGTTTGTAGTGCCATGGCAGTTGGCAGTACCTTGACAGTTGACAACAGCATGGCAGTTAGCAACACCTTGGCTGTTGGTAGTGTCATGGCTCTTGGATGTTGGCAACACCATGGCGGTTGGCAGTACCTTGGCTGTTGGCAGCACCATGGCAGTTGGTAGCACCATGCCAGTTGGCAGTACCTTGGCTGTTGGCAACACCATGGCAGTTGGCAGTACCTTGGCAGTTGGCAACACTATGGTAATTGGCTGCACCATGGCAGTTGGCAGTACCTTGGTTGTTGGCAGTGCCATGGCACTTGGTAGTACCTTGGCAGTTGGCAACACCATGGCAGTGGCAGTACCTTGGTTGTTGGCAACACTATGGCAGTTGGCAGTACTATGGCAGTTGTCAGTATAGTTGGTCGTACAATTGGCAGTACTATGGCAATTGGTAGTGCACAAAAATCGCCACCAGTTTGCAAGGAGTGTATAGTTGGTAGTACTATGGCAGTTGGTAGTGCACGGAAATCGCCACTAGTTTGCAAGGCGAAGGAGTATACTATTACTCTGGAGACGGAGGCGGCCCTACAGACGAGAGTGCAGGAGTTGGAGAATGCATGGGTAGAGAAGGAGCAACAGCTGACAACAACCCTAAAGGACCTCATGGATGCTTTGAGGTTGCTGAAGGTTGCTCGGGAGAAGCACTTGATCGTGGAGAGAGACTTGAAAATTGTTTGACAACAGCTTCCACGTGCCACCCACCTCTGCTACTCTAGGGATGTCCTCACACCTGTCCCAATAGTAGATTTGTGATGTTTCCATTTTTGTTTTCTGTCGTCTGGAAGATGACAAATTTCTATGGGGGGATGATATAGGCAGCTATTATGCCATAATAATACTTTTGTTAATTACGGAATAGAATAATAAAATAGTTTTTTCCAAGGGGTGTCAGTTAGCGATGGTTGGTAGACTTAACCAACTGTCGGGTCTATTTGTATCTACGCTGGAACAAAGCAAAATGAGATGGTGTGTGGGAGATTATTATGCTATGAAAAGTTATATCATTCTGCCATATCTAGCATTATATGTTTTGTACCATCTATGGTTATTTCTATTATGCTGTCTGTGATTCATGTCTGGTATTATTGTTGAATGGTTATAATTGCATTGTATTGGGTAATACACTTTGACTAGGCATCCAACAATGAGCTTGGAGTGGTATTACATACATGCTTCATTATTTTCATTCAAATATATCACACATTTATAGGATTCACATATCCTATTTTATTGGAAACTTTCCAAACAACTTTTCTAAATATATTGATTTGTTTTAACATTTCACAATAAACACATCTATACCATTAAAATGTTAACCTATTTGACAAACTACCAACCTAGCAATAATTATCATATGCTTCTATATCACTAAAATGAAACCGATTTGACAAAATACCACCCCCCCTCTTAATGACGAAACTAATACTTTTTGTGATTACATCATTTTGAACACAGTCACTTCTTTGATGAACTTGGACATACAAATAATTCACTTTTGAATCAATTGCAAAACCCATATATGTTTTTTCTCTATAGATCCATCCTAAAATCTATAGACTGTTTTCCAAGTGACCTCTTCTTAAGGACGTATCCTAAAATTCTTAAGTTGCATCATGTGACAAAGAGCTCTATAGTATATCCATAGTGAAATTTATCAAGCTTGTTAGGGCTCTCTTAATCTTCATGTCAAATCAAGACAACTCATTATTTTTCAAACTACACATGCTATTTGAGCATCAAGCTACAATACAAGTACACCTTCCACCCTCGTACCTTCCTAGTGGTTTCTTCCACAACTTGATGTCTAGACTAAGATTTGGTACATTACGTCTTTTGTCCTACATTGTCCATCAAGACTAGTTGAGGACTTATTAATACACTCTAACTAACACATTTTGAAAACAACTTTTACAAATAAGTAATAATACTTAGACTCAACAATAACATATTAGAATGTAAATTCCTCATCAAATGTTTGAGGAACATCATCACCACCTTCATCAGTGTTACACTCGTTAATGTTTTAGATGTGATCAATGCTTTTGACTTGAGTTTTCTGTTCAACAAGTCCTTGACCCATGCAAACAATTAATTTCAATACAACACAATAGTAACATGTATGACGATCTTTGGATGAGGATTCTACCTTACTATTGATGTGTCGACTTTAGTTGATGGCTTTTTGTTGAATTGTTGTCCCTTGAATCGAGCTGAAAAAGCACTTTCTATGTCTTGTGGATGAAAACCTTCAACTTGCCTTTGTCTTCTTTCATTTTGCAGAAGTAAATATGACACTTTGCCAAAGTCAAGTGTCTAAGTTTTTGCAATCAAGTACTGTGATTCAACGAAATCTCCATAATATACTGGCAACCCTCTTAGCACTATGCTAACCATATATTCACCGTCTATCTTTTTCATCATAGTCACTAATTGATCATGCACATCCTTAAGATACATGATATAGTCTAAAACTGAACCTCCTTGCAACTGAGAGGAGTATAGCTAATTATACAAAAAAAAAGAGCTACTTGCTTTCGAGGCGTACTACTTGTCATGCAACTTGGTCCACAAATCTACAGCAAATTTTTCATTGCAAAGTTTTGGAATAAAGTCATCTCCAATAGACAACTTCAGTATCAACATGGCTTCATTATGATGCTTGTCATAACCTTCAACATTAGTCTTTGGTCTGTCCTCCTTTTTGAATAGAATCTTTGTGAGGTTCCCGTACTCACAAATTGTCAGGATCTTATGACTCCAAACATTATAGTTTTGTTTGAGTCAATTTTTTTTGACTTTGGTAGCAACAAAGCCTTGATGTTCCTTGCCATTGACAACTTCAAGTTCGAGTTAGGCTATCAAGTATAATTATGTAGATTCCTAAGCTAAAGATGAGATTGATAGAATGATTACTCAAGAGGATGTTCTCCAGCCTCTTGTGCCTCCATCCTCCAATAGATTTTCTATTTAGCAAATTTAACTTTGAAGCTAGAATTTAGAAGGCTCCCCCCCTTCGCACACATAACTTGGATGTCGCATACAAGCGAGAGTGCATCCAATTGGATGCACACCTTGTTGGTGCACTGTAATGTCCCCGTTTTTCAGACCTTGGGATTAGCTTGTTTTGGCGACCCTGGCAAGGCTAATTAGGTGATCAGAGGGGGTCAGATGGTGGAGCCAGTGTTGGGATTCCATTTTGGAGGTTCAGTTTACCAAGTTTGCTCTTTGTTCGGGTCAATTTGGTCAACTTACTATTTTTAGTAAGTGGTATTTTGGGTATGGCCAAGATTAGTAGGGTGTCTGCACAGAGTGTCAGATGTGCCAAGATCGAGTTTCAGGGAATCTCCAATTTGAGAGACTATTTTTCATAAGTCTATTTTTAGCAGTTGGGCTATTTTTGGCAGTGGGTTATTTTTGATAGGTCAGTTGGCGTTTGAGGCTTTGGTGTTAGAAATGAGTTTATCATAGTCAGTGTGATTCAATGGCTTTGGTTTTAAAGGTTATCGTTATTAAATAAATTATTTTAATTTAATAACTTTATTACTTTATAACTTTAATGTTATAAAGTGAAGTTATCATTTAAAAGCCTTTTTAATGAAAAAAGTGAAATTGTGCTTTTTCTGAAAAAGCTATCTATTCATTTCAAAAAAACACTTTCATTATCCATTGTTGAATTATGATTTTATTGAAGTTTGTGAGAGAGGGACAACCCGGCTAGGGTTTTGAGGACTGATTCCTCTTCTGGCAATTTGAGCCATTACAGATTGATGGTGAATTTTGCAGCTGTATCTGAGATCATAGTCCAATGTTGAAGTATACTGGATGTGTGTGAAGTTTTAATTCTATAGGCAAATCGATTTGCTCTCAAGGATTTCAAATTGTCTCTATGTTGAGGTTTGATCTGTGATTGGGAAATCCGTTGTGTCTTATTTGCTGGTGTTTTGATTGAGAAGATTGAAGACTGAATTTTGGAATTGTTAGAAGCCGTACAACATTCTACCCTAGCCGTACGGTTCCAGACTGTCTGTATATAGCCAGCCCTGGCGTGAATTACTATTGGATACGCCTTTCATCTTTAGACGCTTGCAAATATTAGTTGTGCAGCCAACCGTTGGAGTCTTCTTGGTGCCATTGGAAGATCTACAGCATACGCAGGGTTCTAGTTTGCTGATAATAAATGGAATTTTGTTCCAGAATTCTTAAATGCAACCGCACGTAGATTAAGGTGCTGTAATGTTTTGAAATTGCTGTGTTCCAATAAGTAGTTGGTAAATATATTTGGTAGATTGGCAATTTACTAATTTCTTGGAATTCGATACTTCCAATGTTGTTATTTGGTTTCCACATAATTAAACTTGAGTACGTTATTAGATTAAAGTACCAAAACTTATACATTAGAGAATATTCAGAGAATTGTTTGTGAGGATTATAAAACTCTTAGAAGAAATTTATCAATTAAGGTTAAGAGCCAGCAGGGTTCTTCACAGTGGTATCAGAGCATTTTTCTTGCCATCTTGTGGGGTCTGGATTCATTTATATTCAGAAGTATTTTAAAAGTGACCAGCACTTCCATTTTCCCTAGCTGTGGATAAATACAGGAGACCCAGTTCTGGAAGTCGTCGTAGCAGTAAGGGAAATAGAGAGGAATTAAATGTTTTAGTAGAAAGCATGGAGAGACTTAGACTGCATCAACAGAGATTGGCAGAGAGTTTGTCGGATCCAGTTACAGTAGACAGGGTAGTGAGATATATGGTCTCTGCCTTTAGAAGGCCAACATCAAGTTTGCAGGGGAGAAGGTTGGAGTTTTCTTTGACAGTTGTCCATGATGCTGATGTTCATACATCTAGTTCAGCACCTTCTATTCCCATTCGCAGTGCTGGTGATGGATTTATTGCACAGGAGCTAGTGGATGTTTCAGTGCCTTTGGTTGACAGCAGTGCTGAGCATCACTAGGTTGAGGCTCCCAGAGCAGTCACTATGGATTGTATAGAGGTAGCTGATGTTGCAGTTATCACTGAGTGTTCAGACTCTTTCATGGAGGGAGTTATTATTGGAGATGTTTATGTCAGCTGTAGTAGTGTTGCTCCAATTCAGGAGGCAGTTGCTTCCTCAGTTGGGACCGAGGCATGTACAGAGTGTCCCAGTGGTGAGGTTGGTGATTTGGGCATTACAGCGGGGTCAGTTGATGATAGTTCGGGCTCCAGCATTATTGGTACACAGCCTGATGTTGAGTCATGTGTGCAGAGTCACGTGTCAGCAGTTGAGATTTCAGCAGGAGATGTGGGAGCTGATAGTATAGACACATCTGATGACACTTTTGAGGATGCTGTGAGTTGCATTGGAGATGACACCCCCTGTGAGTTGTTGGGTGATGACTGCGAGGAGTGTATGAGCTCTGACAACTCAGAGATTTATGATAGCAGTCGCAGTATGGGATCAGTACAGGAGACAATGGTTTTTTCCTGTGTTGAAGATGTGAGCATGGAGCTTTCTAGTGATGACACTCAGGATGGGAGTATTGCAGTTGATTTGGGCGACGTAGTTTCATGCCACAGTTTAGTTGATTCACATGACGACATTGAGTCGTGTATGCAGCCAGAGTTAGTAGAGGAGATGCAGATAGATGATGTGTACACTAGCATTGCAGATATCTCTGATGCTGAGAGCGAGGATGATGAGTGTTGTAGTGTTTCTGGCTTTCTATATCTGACTTTGGGTGTAGATTCAGCGTTGTCATATGGTGGTGGTGGGTTCCAGGATTCTGTGTTATAGGGACTCATAGATGAGGACAGGGAAGCTTATGAGTGGCAGGAGTTTGTTACAGCCATGGCTTCCACTTCTAGAGAGGGGGTTACTTCGTCGGTAACTCATGAGGATGTATCCCAAGATCTAGACTGTCAGATGGTTGCAGAGGACGAGGGAGCTGGAGATTGTGTTGAGTCGGATTCAGCAGTAGCTTCCCCAGGGTTAGATGAGGACGTGTTCGATGCCTGTACTCAGTTTGTAGATGTGTACTCAAATGTAAGTACACCGAGAGACGGTGATCTTGAGGGGAGTTTGTTGGGTACAACTTCCTCTCATAGTGTAGACAGTGCGTTTGAGGTTGTTCATAGGAGGCCCGTTGTGCAGAGTCATCATGTGACTAGCCAGTTGCGAGTTGATGAGAGAGATATTACTTCTACTCTCGAGCATTTTGATGCCGCTCGTCAGTTGTTGGTTGTTTATGGTTGGGGTGCTCCTATGACAGATGAGTCCAGCGGTGGTTACCTTTCTTTGACAGAGATTTATTCTTTGCGTGAGGCTGTCAAGATTTTGAGACAGAGTTACTTATAGATGGTAGCCGACTGAGATCACCTAGTTGAGTGGGGGAGTACAGCTTATGAGGCACTGATGGACAGGGAGGAGGAGGTGAGTGAGCTTACCTAGGAGCTCACAGCGACTATTGAGGTTTTAGAGGATACTTAGCGGGCTCTTCAAAAGTCGCAGATTCAGTTAGAGGAGGTGTCCGTGGAGTTGGAGTATTTACGGTCCACACCAGCCCCAGATCTAGTTCGATTGCACATTGAGGTGGTTGGTGGTGAGTTTGCTCTTACGGTTGGTGATGAGGAACATGATGGTGTGGCAGACACACATGTTCAGGATATGGGAGCACTTGGTATGGATGAGGTAGGAGTACCAGTGGAGTCAAGCTCTTAGGTTGATTTTCTTCCTTTAGCTAGGAGTGAATCTATTTCATCATCTCACATAGCTGATAGCATGGAACAGTTGACTGTGCCACATTTTCAGAGGGATCAGCTGTGGATTGCGGGGGAGCAAGTTGACGCTTCCACGTATAATTTCTATTGCACCCAGTCGTTTATGGAGTATTTACTTGAGAGTGCAGATGTGCGACAGGATTCTTATAGAGTGTCTAAGGGTACTGTCATTCGAGGCTCTTGTGCTATTCGGAGGTTGGTAGGGAAGATTGTGGAGACTCTATCTACTATGCTTCCCCACAGGGATTTCGAGGTTGGGTTTGTTGAGAGGGTTGCTCAGGTTCCTACCCAGCCTGCAATTATGCGGAGTCAGAGATTGGAGCCATCTCATGATTCCCAATTTGGTAATGATGAGCCATTGACAGAGATTGGGGTTTTCTTATTGGAGCATTATACTAGTCTTAACTTAGATTTAGTAGAAAACAGTAGCAACTCAGTGGTTTTTGTAACTCTTGTAGAACTTCAACATATGATTCGTTGCCTGCTACAATATCCGGATCAATGGACTTGGAAATTGGAAGAAAAATTGATTCGGGGAGATCTCCTTTGCTGAAAATATGTCAATATTGTTTTCTTAGCATCAATATATGATGCACATTGCTGTCACATGGCTATTCATTCATGTTGGGACCTTTATATTCTCCAAAGGAGTGATCTCTAGAGTTTGCTCACAAATCCAATAAAATGATGCAGTGCAACAGAGAAAATCTGGAATCATCTGTGATCAATAAGTTCTGATACCATGTAAATAAATTTGAGAAAAGACAACAAAAGCTGCAAATCATTAAACACAAGATACTTGCTTCATTGTTAATTTATTTTCATTCAAATACATCGCACATTTATAGGATTTACATATTCTATTTTATTGGAAACTTCCTAAAAAACTTTCCTAAATATATTAAGCTGTTTTAAGTTTTGAAGTTTGAACAACTCAACATAAACACATCTTTACCACTAAAATATTAACCTATTTAACAAACTAGCAACCTAACAATAATTATTATGTGCATCCTATGATACAATATTCCTAACACAAATACCAACATTTTCTTTTATTATAGATGCAGTGGTGTAATTTGATGATAGGTTTTGAAGAACTCTGTCTTATGGTACCTATCTCCTTTTGCGTTTCCATTTTCCATGGGGATGTGTTCTTTATTTTCTAGGTGTTGATTTGGTTGTACCATGGTTCAAAAATTTGCAACTTGACAAAAGTTGACAGACCTAATTATAACTTGGATTGTACAGTTTGGCAGCTTAAATAAACATTTAAATTTCTTAGAATATCATACATTTCATGTAAAATACAACTACACAACATATCTAATGAATCTATAGAATATTGGGGAAGTGTACTCTATAATATCTGCAAAAATAGTACAATATTGCATCAACATGGGAATGCAACAAGTGATAAATATGATATTTATCGTGATGATTGAAAATCATCATCAAAATGTACATATCCAAGCAAGTTACAACAATTTATGATTTCCTCTTCTCTATACACATCCTAGTGATAGTTTGGATTCCACTCCTTGTAGCTAGCTAGGCTTGACCATTGTGTGAGAAGGTTGTGGCTCCATCAGTGAACTGGAAGGAAATGAATCCCTAAACTCAACATTATCATCTACTGTGATGGCATCTAATCCAACAGTTGCTACTTTCGTCCTTACAAATTGTTCTGTTATGTGTTGTTCTGAAAGACGCAAATTAAAATGCTAACAATTTTTTGGGACATACTTTGGGGCATGAGATACAGAAAATCAGCTGTCCATCTGCATGAGATGATTGGAACTCAAGAAATTTGGTTATCAAGATTTACACAAGATCAAGGTGTATGGCAGTATTTTTTCAATATGAATTTTTAAAGTCTTACAGTTTTCTCAGCTGTACAAAAGAAGAGCTTCTATGCCATTCTTTGCAGAGCCAGTTGGTTTAAGTTTAGTTTTCAGAAAAGAAACACTAAATGCAATGGCTGATTAAAATTATAGTAGAAAAAAATGTTTTGGGAAAAAATCAGCAAACGAAAAGTATACGATTTTTTGAAAAAATCGGGAAAAAATAAGGAAAAAAATCAGATTTTCATATAAACGTTAAATATTGTAGAGAAAGAGACAAAAACTATTTGTTTTTAAACTTAAGGGCATTTCCATATAGAGATATAGAGCAAATAAAATAGAGTTTAACCCATGAATTGTAGAAAATAGATTTTTTCGTTTATATTCATATTGCTGATTACAGAGGCAAATATTCTGTTAACTTTTCTAAGAGGGAAGTCGCCGAATATTTGTCAAGTTGAGATCAAATATTAGCTAAGTCTACGAAGTAACTGAGATCAAAATGAATCATAGAAAATAGATTCTGCCGTTTATATTCATATGCTGATTACAGAGGCAAATATTCAGTTAACATTTTAAGAGGACAGTCACCAAATAGTTGTCTAAATCTGATATCAAATATTATCTAAGTCTACGAAGTAACTGAAATCAAAATTTATCAAACTTTTAAAAGAGGTTAGTCACCAATTAGTTGTCTAAGTCTGAGATCAAATATTAGGTAAGTCTGAGATCAAAACTTATCAGACAACAATCCAGCTTATGTTGGGAATTTAGTAAAAGTAGAAGCCATTTTGAAGCGATCTCCATGACTTTCATTGTGATTGAGGCAAGGAGTCTTGTAGGGGTAGTTCAATATTTGAGAAAGCTTATCAAATCATATTCTACAATTGCAATGCTTTGTATTCCATAATGGCAATTGTTAAGTCCTTTATATGGGCTAGAATTCAACAAAAGACATTTGTTTAGTTGAATTAAAAGATTAGCAAGCCACTGGTTTTGACAATACCTAGCTTGCAACTACTATTCTAGGTGGAGACAAATGTGAATAATAAAATTGAATATATTAATTATAAATAAAAAATCACACACGTACACACATAAATTTAAATATATTAAATTTTAATATTATATCAAAAATTAAATATATACATTATAAATTATACATAATTTTTAATTTATTATATAACTATTATTATATGTTAATAATAATTTAAATTTTAAAACTCTAGGGGCTCGCTCTTCCTTCGTCAAAGTGCCATTTCTAATAGTGCATAATAACTATAATTTTAAATTTAGTGTATAATATTAATCATATACTTGTTCGCATTAGAATCTATGGGGCGGGATGTGTAGAGAGCTCCGGTCATATCAAAGCCATGATTTGGAGCAGATTTATCAGCTGCTTTGACACTATCTCACATGGCCCCCACAATTTAGGATGATTGAGGCCCTTTCAAATTTGGTTGATGACTACAATTGCTCTCGAGCTCCTTTGTTTGGGTTTACCAAAGGTTAGGAAAAAAATTAAGGGACAAAATTGTTAAGGTTTTAGGATCATTGCAAATGTAATAACACTATCTGATTGTATTTGTTTTCCAAATGCAACAATCTCTTGCATTTATATTGAGAATGAGCCAAGAAGAGACATGTCCCTTCATGGGACATGTCTATTCATTATTCTGTAATTAATATAATGACAGTTATGATTATATATATATATATATATATATATATATATATATATATATATACATACCATAGTTACACCGCCCTGGGGGACAGGGGGACGACGACGGGGGACGGGGGGGAGGGGTGTATATAGTATATACTATACATGTGGTACTTAAAATGGTAGTTATGAAAAGATGTATAACAATATAAGAGTCTAAGACATAAAGATGTAAAGTTAAATAGTAAAATCATTGAACATTGCATTGTTAATAAATAATATATTGAATCATTGAACATTTAACATTTAACATTGCATAATGCATTGAACATTGAACATTTCATTGGACATTGAACAATAAATTTTAAATACTCCAATCAGCATAAGAGCTCTATTATATAAATATCGAAAGTATGAGTATCTAACTCATCATAAAGATGATTACTGTATTACATTGAGTAGCATAGATCAAAACAAGTACAAACAACAAATTCAAAATGCCAAGGAAGCCTCTAATCATCCATCCCGGGGTTGGCAAACTCATCATCATTAGAACTATCTCCAAGGTTAAGAGCCGCTAAAGGAACATTGACCAGCCCTGCATCTAAAGAATCCTCATCCTCATCAATCTGTGATGGCTCCTCTGGCTCTACATCCCATCGTGCTGCTGGCCTCTCCTTGTACACATGTGTCCTACGATCAGTGATACGCTAGGCACTATCTACAACCACTAACTTCTCTGCTCTTTGAGAGGTAAGTCCGTTCCTCTTAAGAGAGTGGATGAAATTATAAGTAGACCAGTTCCTCTCAGAAGTTGAAGAACTAGATACCTGAGATTATCAAATTTCAATCGAATGACTAGTGTGAGAAATTGAGAATTTAGAAAAGTTGAATCTAAAGTTAAATCTTTAAAAGTTAAAATATTTATTGAGTTGAAGAACTAGAAACCTGAGACAACAAACGAATGGCTAATGTGGTAGTTGTTGATTTTAGTCCATGGCAATTCCACCACAAAATCGGATCCTCTTGTGCCATAGTTTTTATGTCCACCTTTGCTGCAGCTGCATAACCCCTAAGAGTAGCAAATTTGGTCCACTCAGTGTGAACCTTCCCAGCAGTCTCTGCATCATACATCCTATCAATGCACTTGAATAACCCTTCCTTCACCTGAAAAAATAAAAAAATTTAAAAATTTAAAATTCAAATCATTGGCAAATGAAATAGAATTCTCAATTCTGAATTATTAATAAAACATAAAGATGATGACAATGAGTAGCATCAAGCATGATATGAATTTTCAATTACCTCATCATCCTTAAGTGGTATTACTCTACCAAGCCTAGGTATGTACCACTTTGGATTCAATGCATAAGCAGCCATGTGTAAGGGAGTGTTTAGGTTGTCCCATCTCCGCTGAATAATAGGCCGAATGTGGTCATTGTAAAAGGCTAAAGTGGGGTCCTTCTCTCGCACAATTGCCCTCATCTGGCCAAGCATAAAATCAATGCACTCATACACCTCTCCAAGGCTAGGTGCATCCCCATCCCCATATTTGATGACCTGAAAAATTGGATGGATGATAGAGACTGTATTTTGCATCACTCCAAAATACATCACTCTTCACTATCTCCTTCACCCTCCGCCCCTGTTCTGTCCTATATCCATCCCACCTATTCCACTCATCTGTCATAACCATGAGTTGCAGTGGCTCTTGCAACTCAAGCATTCTCTCCAAAAGAATGAAATAGGATGCGTATCTAGTCTCAACTGGTTTCAAGAACTCCTTTGTGAAGATCCTGAAGAGTGCATGTGAAGTGTGGTGGTTGTAGATATACATCTGCACATCTCTAGCATTGTTGACCACTCCCTTAATCCAGTCAATCTTACCCATGTCCTTGAGTGCATTGTTCATGGCATGCACACAACATGGAGTCCACCGTATCTGTCTATAGGTTGCCTCAATAAGCTTCCCTGCAACTTTGCACATAGGTGCTGCATCTGTCACTACTTGGACCACATTTTGTGGCCCAATCTCCTCAATAGCTGCCCAAAGGATGTCAAACTGAAAATCAGCATCCTTTCGATGCCCTGAACAATCAATTGCCCTGAGAAAGAATGGGCCCTCTGTGCATGTAACTATGATATTGATGAGTGGACGGTTCCTAATGTCCGTCCACCCATCCATGATAATGCTTCATTCAGACTCCTCCCAAACTGCCCTCATGCTCTCCATTGCTGTATCGATTTTGGCATACTCTTTATCCAAGATTGTGGTCCTCAATTTGTGCTCACCTGGTGGCATAAATGATGGTTCTCCCCCCCTTGCCACCAACTGTATCATCTCCTTATAATAAGGAGATCGAGCTACATGAAGTGGTATGCCATTGGAAAAATAGAATCTCCCAATGGCATCCTCTATCTCCTCTTTCATGCGTGCATTAAACAAATCTGCTATGGGGTTACTTTCAAGTGTCACCTTTCGTTTCCCCTTGCTCGGTTGTGCTTCAGGCATAGTGCACTATAAGTGGAAGAAGGTCCTGAGGCTGTCCCTCCCAATGATGTTGCTCTCCGCTGCGATCTAGGAGTGTGAATATGTGGCTGCCCCTGTATATGCTGCTCATGAGCTTGCTGAATACTCTAAATCTGTTGCCTACGAAATAAAATAGTAGGCATTGAAATTCCCAATTCATCTGGAACATCCCATAGCTTGTTGAATTCAATTTTATAATGCAAATTTTTAGGCAGTTCCAAAAACTTATATGGTCCCACACCTTTGCCTGTCCAAAAAAGGAAGTGTGCATTCACTCTAGTGATGCTACCAAACCATTTTGTACTACAAATGCTGCATTTCCACTTCCTTGTGCCACTTGATTGTGTTGGGACTGTTATCCTCATTGCAAACTGTCTAAGAGGAGATTTAGGATCATACGCACCCCTAGCCCACCTTGCCAAAAGTGTGGAGGGGCAATCAATAAATGGTGGACCAGGTGGCCAACTATCTGTGGACTTAGTTTGCTCATCCCCCTCATCGGTGTTATGATCATCACCATGCTCAGGTTCGTAATCTGAATGACTATCAGTGCTACTATGAGAATGAGTTTCCAATTCCACCTCATCATCATGTGTTTCATTATCAAAACTGTGGGAGGTCATTTTGACACTGCATTTCACCAAATGAAAAAAAAATCAATAAATACATGGTTTCAGACTTGCAAGTTTCAGCCTATGCCCTACATAAATTTTTTAAATTAATTTATTAAACGAATAGGAATTTCATTTTTTAGAAATGAAATTAATAATTATGAAATCAAATAAGTTAACAACTAAAAGTCTAAAACTTAAAACAACAAGAAATGTAAAACATAAAACAATGAACATTCATTTGAAAATGAGAAAAAAAAAATCCATTACAAACCCTACCTTTTTCTTGAGAAATCTCTTGCACAAGGTGAAGAATCTTCTTCCTCCTCTTCTTGCTCCTTCTCACTCCTCTTTGACTTGCAATCAATCTTTTCACTCTTACAATCAACCTTTTTTTAGCTATTCACTCTTCTTCTTGCTGTTGTTGCAAAAACATAGAAATGAAAAACTCAATACAAATGAATCTTCCAAGTATTTTCATGCAATAAAAAATAATAGACATGCCCCACATATGTTTAGGGTTACAATGTAACCAATTAAAAAAATTAAAAACTTGTGTTTTATTTGTTTTTGCACTTTTATGAATTGCTGAAATGGGGGACGTCTGGGTGTCCCCTTAAGGTCAAGGGATGTCCAGGCATCCCCTTGTCCCCGTCCGGGATGCCGGGACGTCCACGCGTACCCCACCGGGATGGCGGCGGGACGGTGGCTCCTCTAGACCTCCGGGACGCCGTCCCCCCGTCCCGGGTGCATCCCCGTCTCGGGTGCGTCTAGGATTTAGGGGGGGACATGTCCCTGGGTTATTCTGATACATACATATATATATAATATCTCTTGAGTATTATATTAATTTCTCTAATATTTACATAATAATAATAATATTTATTTTATCAATTTCACTATTTAGTTATTATGAGAATAATTATAATCTAACTTTATATATACATATATATCAATGTATATATTAATATCAATTATTATATATATATATATATATATATATATATATATATATATATATATATATATATATATATATATATATAATAAATCATTTTTCATAATAATCATATAGTCAATATTATTTATCTGAACGATGCTACATACATCAACACTCCCTCTTAGCTAGGGAGAATAAATCAATCCAATGCCAACACTTATGATCCTCACCATAGCTACATAAAATTGCTACAATAATTTACAGTCCTTCTTAACTAGGGAGGATAAATCAATCCAATGTCAACACTTATGATCCTCACCATAGCTACACAAAACTGCTACAATAATTAACACTCCCTTTTAACTAGGGATGATAAAAATATTATCTCAAGGTAATGTGTGGGTATAGATAATCATTTAAAGTATATATCATTTTACTGATATTATGAGTAATGACTCTTCAAGTATCAAGTCCATGATACTTAGCAAGTACTCCAAATATCAACTCACAAGATATTCACCTAATTGCTCAAAATGATTATCATGATTAATGGTCTCCAAGTATCAAATCCATGATACTCACCCAAGTTCTCAGAGTAATGGTCTCCAAATATCAAGTCCATGATATTTACCAAGTACTCAATGTGAGTATAGATAATCATTTTATATTTATATCATTTTACTGATATTACGAGTAATGGCCCTCAAGTATCAAGTCCATGATACTTACCAAGTACTCAGAGCAATCATCTCCAAATATCAACTCACAAGATATCCACCTAAGTGCTCAAAATGATTATCATGAGTAATGATCTCCAAGTATCAAATCCAAGATACTCACCCAGGTACTCAGAGTAATGGTCTCCAAATATCAAGTCCATGATATCACCAAGTACTCAATGTGAGTATAGATAATCATTTTATATTTATATCATTTTACTGACATTATGAGTAATGGCCCTCAAGTATCAAGTCTATGATACTTACCAAGTACTCAAAATGTCTAATATAGAATGTGCACTAGTATCACACATGTGATACTTACCATATAGACTGATCATGGCATGTCTACAGATATTACGTCACATAATATCCACCATGAAGATCTCTAAATCATCTATGGTTTATTTAATGATACCAAGCTTATGATATCTACCATGATGTCTAAGAGATCCTAACCATCATGACATATCCACAGATATCAAGTCACATGATATCCATCATGATGGAGATGTTGCAAAGTCGTCACCTCACAACACAATCAAATACTAGTGTTCATTGTCGAAAAGTCATCACCTTTCTCCAATGTTCACAGGAGGGCCCATAAGTCCTGGAGTCACACACATGAAATCCACCTTGACTCATCTCAGAGGGTGGATCCATCATGGCTCATCCCAAAGGGTGGAAACAAGGGCTTTCACCTTAGACTTCTCTCTCAAAGAGAAGAATGCAATAACATACAAGATAATAGATCATAGATATTGAAACTTCTTTTCATCTAAGACTTCATTCTCCAACATACCAAGTTTATCTTGAAGGTACACAACCTTCCCTCTAGCAAGAAACTTGATGAAAAGATAAGCCATATGTTCTGTAGTGATAATGTACCTTGGAATAGCATACATATGCACTATATCTCTTATATAGTTTGCATCACTCTAGGTGAACCCCAAGTTATGTAGGAGCTAGCATAAAGGCATTTCAACCAGCACACATGAGGCTCAATCTCATGATCATAGTCCTCTGGATGCTTCCTTTAAGGTCTTGTAACAACCTCTTTACCTCCTCGTCCAAGGTTGTTTTTAGATGAACTATCATACTCCCCCTGAATCTAATATCAATCTTCTGCGAGTAAGTCATGTCTGTGTTCTTTAGTTTGCATTAAGCTCTTTTCTTGAATGCCCAACCATCTATATAGGAATATCATGACCTAGATATCTGCATAAAAGCCTTCTATCTCACATATATGGAGCTAAATCATTTGAATCACAATTCTTTTTCCTTTTATAGTTTCTTGGTCACTAGGGAAACCATCGTGATATGGTTTATTCCCTCTCAATCAATATGACCAAGATCCTTGGAAATCAAATAAGGTAGATCCTCTAGATGTTGTATTGACTCCCTCTGAAGCTTTGAATACTAACATTGACATTTAACCTTCTCGTCCAAGGTTTCCTCTGATGGTTCGTCAGACTTCTTTTGAATGTTATATCAACCTTCTGACCTTCTCGTCCAAGGTTTCCTTCTATAGGTTTGTCCCTCTAAATGATATTTTCTTTCTTTGAAGAAATGTTTCAACCATCAACTCAATCCCATGACTTCAAGCATCAAGCTCTTTCTCTCTTGAATGCAATCACATATGTCTCTTGATTCATCCTGAAAGTATTACAGATAGAGATTACAAATAGTTCATAAAACTACATTATCCCAAATAAATATTAATGATAAAAGCATACAAGATTTTATATCCCAATGTTATAATATGAATTAATAACTACATAAAATTTTTATGAACATTAATCAACATGGAATACTTATCTCTTGATTAATGTAATGATTCTTTTCTTATTTGCACTATAAAAAGTGTTTGTAGCTTTTAATCAAAGAACTCTCTTTGTTCAGAAATTTGCATAGACCTGTACACATTCGGTCATAACTTTTGAACTAGACACTTTCTTTCCAATCGCTTCAGTGAGATTCGTTTACATTTGGTTTTCACAAACATATCCAAAAGTTAGAAAAATCCAACAGTGCATTTGTGAGATATGGTCCTCGTATTGAGACTGTATTTTCTGAGACAGTCACAGATTCACCTTCAATAAACTACTCTCTTACATTTGCAACCTGGCTCTGATACCATGTTAAAGTTTTAGGATCATTGCAAATGTAATAGCACTATCTGATTGTATTTGTTTTCCAAATGCAACAATCTCTTGCATTTATATTGAGAATGAGACAAGAAGAGACATGTCCCTTCATGGGACATGTCTATTCATTATTATGTAATTAATATAATGACAATTATGATTATATATATATATATATATATATATATATATATATACATACATATATATATATATATATAATATCTCTTGAGTATTATATTCATTTCTTTAATATTTACATAATAATAATAATAATAATAATAATATGAGAATAATTATAATCTAACTTTATATATACATATATATCAATGTATATATTAATATCAATTATTATATATATATATAATAAATCATTTTTCATAAAAATCATATAGTCAATATTATTTATCTGAATGATGCTACATACATCAACAAAAATAACAAATTGTTTTCATGCCTATTCTGCACTAACTTGGATTCCATCATGGAATTGACCCTATTTCTGAGAGATTCGGCAATTTCACGAATTTTTCTAGGCTTTCACATGTTTTTGCAACGTTTTTTTCACACTTTTTGTCATTTTTAGGGATTTTAACATGATTTTAATGTGCTTAAAACACAAAAAATCATTACAAATTTGGTCAATGATTTTTCACAAATCAGGATTTTCTCATGGAAAAATTGGCTGGGTCCAGGATTCATGATTAATTGGGTATAATCCAGTGTAACATGGGGATGCGCACCTTGGCAAAAACCTAGGAGTACTGGGTGCGGGGATGTCCCTGGGACGGGTACTCCACGCACCTGAGCACCCCCACCAACGTCTGTGGGTTGCCGCACCTCAGCCACACCCGTCCTCGTACCCGTTGGGTGCTCGGGATCTTGGGTGCGGGGGTGCGGTACTTGGGTGCTGCCCAGGGATCCCTCGATCGCACTTGAGAAGCCCAAAAAGCAAATTTTTAAAGTTTTTTTAAATTTTTTTTGGGAGTTTCCAAATTTTTAGTGCAAGGATTGGAGGATTTATACAAATGTAACATTTAAGTATAAGTTTGATTTATTTAATTTCTTATACTTTAAGTTATATTTGTATAAATACTTTCAGGATGTTTGAGATAGGTTCCAGCTTCATAGGAGTTAAGATACAGATTCTAGATTTTGGGGGTTTTCGAAAAATTCCAGACTTAGCCAAATTTTAGGATTCAGCAAGCCTTCAGCAGGGTTACCTCCCACAATCCATAATGGCTTTCTAAGGTCGAACTGAAGCTAGCAAAAGGATTCTGAAAGGGTTTTAACTTGTTTTATTACAAATCACTTGGTTTCGACCCAATCTCTATGACAAACTTAGCTTAGCTCTCATCCAAATCCCAGACAGACATGACTTCCCATCAGGCCAAAATCACTCAAACCTCATTTGCCGGACCTAGGGACTTGAAAACAGCCACCAACAAAGACTACCTAAGACCTCGTTATGAAGACTTTGACATTGATGATTGATCATGATTCATTATATCATATCATGCTACTATGCTCATTGTAATCATGATCATTTTGATATATCATATTTCATATTTGAACAATGAATTTTGAATCTTTGATAGAAGTTTAGAACATGATTCATTATGTTACTATGTACATTTATGTTACTATGTTACTATGTTGAGTGGTCAATGATTCTAGTTTGTGTTGCAATTTTTCTATGTTCAAGTGGTCAATGATTCTAGTTTGTGTTGCAATTTTTCTATGTTCAAGTATTTGGTATGTTATATTGAAACATCTTTTCATAATGAGCATTTCAAGTTATATATGTATAGTATGCAGCCCCCCCCCTCCTCCCCCCGTACCCCCGCTGCTGTCCCCCCGCTGTCCTGAAATTGAGGCCCTTTTTTTTTCTGCACTCAAAACTCGTCCCGGCGTCCCCCCGTCCCGACGTACCCCCGCACCGGTGTTACACTGGTATAATTGTAACTTTTTTGCAAATTGTTGCTTCTTTGATTGAAACAATAACAATCACTCTCCTTTGCCTTGGGGAAATAATCTTGGTCCTTTGGATCCTATAAGTAATCTTCCTTCTAGATCAAGAAAGGGATTCCATGATTCTTAGGTCATGGTAGTCAGAATCTAGATGAGCATATTTCAGTGTTCACAGCAATGTGGAATTTTTGGTGTTGCACATAATGACTTTTCTATCTGCCTATTTGTGGAATTTTCTAAGAGCAACGTACTGGCCCAAGTGTTTTTTTTTTGTTATTGTTCAAGTTATAGACAACTAGGTCCAAATCATTCCTGGTAACTGATGTCACCTTTTCTGCTACCTGGAGTCGGCTAACAATACTTCCAGCTATCTAATCTGTGGTAATGATGATTCTATTTCTTAATAGTATCAGATTTCCACAATCCATATCAAATATTCAAGTGCGTTTCTGGATTTGATTGTGTAAGTTTTTTCATTCTGGCACTTCTCTTCCTGATGATGGATCGCGGAGTGTGATCCAAAACGTCGATGCTTAAAAACTTACACAATCAAATCCAGAAACGCACTTGAATAATAGATTCTATTTCTGTTTCTGTAACAAGAATTTGAACGATATTGGTATCCATGGTGTGATTCTTACTTGAGAACCTTATCAAATATTTGATGTCATTATTTTCTGCTTGGTTAGTCACTTAGTCTTATTTGTGTAATCACTTTCATGCACTTGAAGCTGGTGTTTACAAACAGTGACAAAACATTCCTCATGCTGTTATGTTGGGTTTTCCATAATAAGTTATAACATGCATTTAGCCTAATGTATTCTTACAACTTAAAAATATTTAAATATCACAAATCAATATTACAGCAACAGCATATTTCTGAATATAGTAGCAGATGCAGTCAGCAATGAATGCAGATGACAACAATAGGTAAGAATTGATAGATTAGCTTGATCTATCTTCAAGACTTTCCAACTTGGAATGAATTCACCTATATATAAGGTTATCGTCTAAGGTTGCACCTTTGATGACATTTTCTTAAACTGCTAGCTGAATTGGAATATCAACATAATTAGACTGTGTACTTGGTGCTTAACTGTAAAGCACTAAATGCACTATTATCTCTTATGCTGCTTACAGTAGTGGATGCATTCTAAACTTAGGCAATAAAGCTAGGATATTCTTCTTATGTTTATTATTATTAATGTTAGAAAACATGTTCAACTTGACTATTTTTTTTTTGTTTTGCTGCATGCTTTTATTTTACCCTCATTTTGTATTCTCAATGCCTTCTGTTATGTTTGGTTGCAAAGTGATGTCATCATCAAAGAGTAGTATGGTGATGGTAACAGTGAAGAGAATATGTGCCCCATAAACTCCACTTTTTAATAAGATTAGGTTATCCATATCATTCATATCTAAAATTATATTTGACTTCTAAGGGTGTCATTACTTCACTGTTCAGCAACCTTAACTTTAAAAAAGATAAGGATGTTACAAGGTGTGTACTATGTTTGTACAAGTAAGGGGCAAATGTCAAATCAATATGCCAATCTCTATGTCATGGTAAATTTGCAATCTTTCTATTGTATCTTCTTGTATGTTGTTCCCAATGCATAGATTTCCTGTTTTAAAGACTTTGAGTGGGTGTGTTCTGTCATTAGGTTTTGTTTATTTAATTAAATATTCTAAATTTCTTTGTTAGGTTATTATATTGACTGCTTCTGACTATTGCATTCTATCTTTAATTTTGTTTCATCCCATTCTGCTTTAGCCATTTTATGACAATGCTATTTGTTTTTCTTGTTGTGTTTTTAATGCAGTCTGCCATCCAAAGTAATCTGCAATATGCTGCCATTAGTTCTCTTAGGCGATTGCCTTTAGATCCTGGGAATCCAGCCTTTCTGCACCGGGCTGTACAAGGGTATGGTTTTATTTTTGTGCAAACTTGTCAATTTCTTTATAGGATTTACCATTAGTGTGTGGCACTGGTAATGTTTTCAGGATACTAGGAAAATACATCAACTTTTGGATACATTGACACTTAGTTTTTTACTTTGACACTGGATAGAATGCAGAAAAATTGAAAATCTATCTGTGTAACATATTTAATGTCTGCTGTTTTTGGTCTCTCGATGGGATCCATAATCAGGGTAAAAAGGTTACATGCCAATGCTTCAATTTACATAGCATTCATGATATATTGGAAGAGAAAGGTGATTTATGTAACTGTCACATAAGAGCTCCAAAGTGAGTGACACTTGATAACTTAGAAAATGATGAACAAGGATCCATTAGAGTTCTTAAAATGCAAGTATGACTTCAGGTGATCACAATGTACATTAGTTAACTGAAGATACCACGCTACTTAGTTTGTGTCATAGTAGTGCAAAATATACATGGCAGTGAATTAGCTGATCAATTATACCTATCCCTTTCCGCTCCCTATGTCCTATCCAGCAATCTAATCACCCAACTATATATAAATATAATAATAAACACTAACACAGCACAAACAAGATTTTGGTTCACAAGCATCCAACAAACTCCCCCTGATCCAAAAGGGGAAAAAGTGGATTATCTGGAGCATTTTGTGAACCTCAATCACCAGCTCAGCCACTTCGTAACTTGATCCTCCTGATGCCTGACACTTTGCTCCATACTCTGCACTAAGAAACCCTTGTGAATTCTGTACATCCAATGCCTTGTTGACATGAACATGCTGAAGTACATCATTCAGCATGTCTTTGACAATACCATAGTATGAGAAAGATATTGCATAGCTCAACTACAATGACCAACATCTTTGATGGATTACACTCATGATAACACTAAGATAACACCAGTTGTTGACTGATCATGAAGACCTTCTTTCCCCCTATCCAAGAGGCAGGAAACATGATGACTTACCTATTGCTAGAATACTGCTCAACAAAGCTCAAAAAAGTGAAAACCAAAATAGCATACAACATTATGAACATAACACTGAACTCTATGCCGCTAATTATGAAAATAGAAACTACAACTAAAACTCCATCTAATGCAACAACTGTAACATGAACACGGACATCTACCATATTGGCCGATGTAAACTGCTACACCAATTCGGAAACTGAAAAATGGCAGTTACTCCTACCAGAAATGCTACTTAAGCATTTTACCCAATTTGGAATAATCCTCCATCCTCTTGAAATAAGTAAAGTTTTTGTCTGCTAGATGCAATGGTAATAAATTTGATATCTTCAAGAGAACAAGGGACATGTCATAGGTCTTCATGCATAATTTGAAGGTGGTGGTTGCAGTTAGTTTCAAATTTTCATATCCATTATGTTTGGACTGGAGGAAATAAAATCAATTTTAACTGAATATATGCAAAGACAAAAATAAGTAACTAAAACCTTATTGCTGCCGCCAGTGTTGTGGGACATTAAAATCTGGGTAAAATAAATTAAAATATATGGCAAATCCCAGATGGTAACTAGGTCAGGGAAGCATTAAAAGAAAAAGGAGTCATCTTAACAGCAATAATAATAGCTGTATAGGTGTTCTTTGGGCGGTGTCATATTATGACACCTCTTTTACTCCTATTATTGTGCAATTGTTTTCATTGACCAAAAAATAATAATGTACTTTTTGCCTTAGGATTTCATTTGCTGATCCTGTTGCGGTAAGACATGCATTGGCAATGGCTTCTGATATAGCAACTAGAGATCCATATGCTGTGGCAATGACTGTAGGTGAGTGATCTTCTCAGACCATGTCATTTTCTGCTTGGGATCAATTGTTCAATTCATCTAAGTTGTGTGGTTTGATTTCTTTTAAAATTTTAGATACAATTTAAACAGGGCCTTTTTTCTTGTACTAAATTTATTCTGAATATTTCATTGTTATAGGGACATTTCTTGTGAGATGTGTTAATCGGTGTCAAGTTACATATGTTCTTAAAGCTGACTATTTGTAACTTGTAGTGTTAATGGTTATTGCATTATTACTTTCTGATGCTTATATTCAAATCATTTGACATAATTTTATCCTTGTTTTTCTGTAATTGCAGCCAAGCTTGCACTTCCTGGAGGTGTGTTCTATAGGCCATATGTTTGTGTTATTCCTACTATTTGCTATGCATTGGTGATGTTGTAAGTCTTTTTAATCATAATATCAAGCATAGGTTTAGAGGCACTGAAAACAATCTTGTAATGTGGTGGACATCAACTAAGGTTATTTCTTTTCCTGCTTTTCTCAACTGTGGATTGCAAATGTGATGCCTCCTTTTGTATACTTAGAATGCTCTATCTGTAAACTAAATGATGCTACAAGTACTTCCGTGTGTTCATTTGTTACAATTACCATTGAAAAACTTGTATTTTTATATTTATATATAAGGTGTATAATTATATCAATATAGTATATTGTTCAATTTGTTACTTTTGTTACATTTCCACTATATTTAATATTATTATACAACTTAGATATTATAAATTAATAATTATATTAATTATGTATAATATTATATTATATATAGGGGTTCATCCCATTGTGCGATGGTTAAGTTGTGGCTTTGTTGATGTTGCCACAAAGGTTCTAATCTCCACTTGACTATTGTGGTTGTGGGGTGCCTACCATGAACTATTCATAATCTTTGCAAGGATACCTTCAGTAACAGTCATCAAAACAAAATTATACCTCTTATTATTTAATAATTTTTTGAAGTTTAAATTGTTTGACAAGGGAACCTCAAATATTAGTAAAAATATATAGTGTCATCTTAATTTGTTTAATCATTTTTAAAAATGAACTCCAGGTTATTTATACTTGGGTTCTGTGAAAACATTATCAAATGAAACTACTTGTTGCCCTCAGAATTTTAGTTTTGTGTGTAGGTGCCTTACAGGAGGTTCTCCACTTACATGATGTTCTGGCTAGGGTGTACCTTGCCAGGTTATGTTTTACTTTGTCCAGGGCTCGTGTGCTGGATGGTTAGTGCATGCCTAGTTTCTCATTTGGTTTGGAACTTTTTATGCTTATTCCTCAAAGGTGGTTTAATTACTATTAGCAGATCATAATTTTGGTGTGTAAGTACTCAAACAAGCTGATACTCTGTGCAGAAAGGCCTGATATAAAATCTCAATTTACAACTGTTCTCTATCAGTTACTTTTGGATCCAAGTGAGAGGGTCTGTTTTGAGGCCATCATGTGCATCCTTGGGAAATTTGATAATACAGAAAGGTATTTTTGATTTTCTTAAAATGTAGTAGCGGATGTTATTGTTTAACAAAGTGCAGCAATTACTTTGGCTCAATAATAGTGCAATAAGATATCCAACATTTATTTGTTTGTATAATTTGCACATTATGTTTTTCATATAAGCTGTATTTTCTGTTAGTCTCATATATTCTTGGATAGGCCTGAAGAGCGGGCTGCAGGTTGGGCTAGGCTGACTAGTGAAATTCTTAAATTACCGGAGGCACCTGCATTAGCATCTAAGAAAGAAATTAATACACAAGCAGCGGATGGTGCAACTCAATCTAAAGATGGACTTCCTCCAAAAGGTCAAAACGAGCGACCTGCTCCAAGACCAAGAAGGCCACAGGCTCTAATCAAATTAGTCATGAGAAGGTAATCACTTATTTACACCTTTGTTAGTAACTTCAGGATAATATTCTCAATATGTCAACTCTTTTATGCAGGTTGGAATCGGCATTCCGAAGCTTCTCCAGGCCAGTGCTACATGCGGCAGCAAGGGTGGTTCAAGAGATGGGGAAGAGCCGAGCTGCAGCATTTTCTTTGGGTGTTTATGCAATTGATGAGGACAGCCATCCTGAAGCGTTTTTGGAAAATGGAAGCATGGGATTGACCGAATCAACAGATATTGAGCACATAGATAATTCTCCTTATGAAGGTGCTATTTCCAATCACACTGTATGTTTCTATGATTTTTCTAGTCATAAGAAAGCTTGATGAGTTGATATTCAATTAATCAAGAGTAGCTTAGATGATTATAACCCATGGACCTTGTACCCAACTAACTCCCATTACACCTGGTAGTGATAAAATGAGCTCAAGCTTGCTTGCCACTGATGAATGTCTTTAGAAACTGGTTTCATTTGATAAACCCTATGATCCTTATGAGAAAATAGTTATAAGCTTGGAAATTTTCCAGCACCAAAGTCAAATCTTCATTTATTAAGTCACCCTCTACTCGGTTAGTGAAAATGTTTTACCACTTGATCATGTGATGAATGATTATCAAAAGAAAGGGATACTGAAATGACTTGGAAACAAATGCCTAGTATATCTTTTTAGGACATGCTAATTGATAGGATAACTACATGGCCATGCATCTGATTAATTCCAATATGTGCTTTCATTATCAGTTTTATGCTGATTCAAACTAGCATTCCTTTTTGTTTGTTATGGTTCTTGCAAAATTATCCAAGAATTGACATCCTTGCCATGCAGAAGTAGGAAGCCAGAAATACTTAAAAATGCACACTATCAACACATGTAATATATATATATATATATAATGAAATTTATAATCAAGTGGATAATTGATTTTTGTGTTCATGCTCTTGTTTGTTATGGTTCTTGCAAAATTATCCAAGAATCGACATCCTTGCCGCACAGAAGTAGGAAGCCAGAAATACTTAACAATGCACACTACCAACACATGTAATATATATATACTGAAATTTAAAATCAAGTGGATAATTGATTTTTGTGTTCATGCTCAATGTAATGCAATGATGTCACTTTGTGTGGATGGTCAAGTTTAT
Source organism: Chamaecyparis obtusa (assembly GCA_027943335.1). NCBI lineage: Eukaryota > Viridiplantae > Streptophyta > Pinopsida > Cupressales > Cupressaceae > Chamaecyparis > Chamaecyparis obtusa. Next base: position 215,064 of record BSBK01011690.1, on the reverse strand, counting down.
ACATTTGTGGGCATTATGTACATGAGTGTACTCCAGGGAATCTGAACTATATTTACTTATTTAAATTTCCATCCTTTCAATATGTGGATGGAGTTGATGCGACCTTTAGATTTAGTCAATTCTGATTAGTTCTGAGCATGTGCCTTTTGAATTTATAGAGTAGAGACAATCTAAATGTATATCTTTTTACAATGCACATGCCTTGCATGATGTAGTGAGAAATAATTTGAGAAAATGGTTATATTGGGAAATGTGGTATAGGTTTTCAATTTGCTTAACATCCATAAGTTTATGATGTGAATTCTATTTATGTAACCTAACATTCTTCTAGATGAACTTCTGAAGCCTTATTTCTGAGAAAACTTCCCATTTTCCTGATTCCTGTTTTATCCGGTGTCAGTGAACATGAATCAAGATTCTGAAAGAAGTTTGTTGTATAATTGTATCATATGTGGCCACGTTGTCTTATGAATTGAAGATATAAACTAAAATTTTGGTTGGCAAAATTTTGATATTAAATGATATTTTACCATGGAGAAGTAACATTGGTATAAGATCACCTCAGATATGTTTGAGTTCATGTAATGAAGCGAGGTGACAACTGTGCATTTTATGTCTTTGGCTTCCCCTCACTCTAGATATGCATGGCCAGTTAATTGTGTATGTCTAGACTGTATGATTATGGCTGACATTGTTTTTGACATTGCACTGCAGCTACCCAGACAAAAGTTGCTCCGTTACCCTCAAGTAAAGAGACCATTGCAAGTATGCTAGCATCTCTCATGGAGGCAGTTCGCACCACTGTTGCATGTGAGTGTGTCTATGTGCGGGCTGCAATCATAAAGGCTTTGATATGGATGCAGAGTCCAAATGAGTCGTTTGATGAACTTGAAGCAATAATTGCTAGTGAGCTTTCAGATCCGTTCTGGTCATCTTCATTATTAAATGATATCTTGCTCACCCTTCATGCTCGCTTCAAGGTCAGTTTCAATGCTATGGTGCCATGGGTGGATGATATTATTCTATTTCATGGCATGGTTAATGCTACATTGGGCAGTAATAATGTTTCATGTACACAAGCACGTGCAAGGTTTATTATAGTACTGACTGCAAAATATATGATATAGTATAACTTGGTTTCGTATATCTTATATATTCCAGAATGTGAAAATATCTATGTTCAAATTCTCCCTTTGCATTGTGTCAGTTTAAGAGATAGTCAGAATCTTACACTAATGACATACTTCTTACTATCCCTATTTAATAGTTATACCCTATCTTGATCATAGGTGTATAATGCATGAGCTGGTTTCTCTACATTGTTGTGCATACATGTGAGTTTTTCAGTAAAATTCCAGGCTCTATACACCTGTATTGGTGTTGCGTCAAACTTTGTGGGCATGTCTTAATTTCCTCCCTTGGTTATTCGGAATTCCATAAACTACACTCTAGTTGCTGTCTAATTTTGCTTGATATTACAGTATACCTAAGTCACAAGGTTTGAGTTTAAGTTTGAATTTGACAACAATAAAATCTGAAAGAAGTTTGACAAGGTAAAATAATTTGAAAAAAATTTGACAATAAATTTGCCTTACATAATTTTATTTTTTTAAAAATAAAAATATTAATTATCTATTTTAAAAAACATAAAATAAAATAAAAAGACTAAAATTTATTTTAAAGTAACATAAAATAAAAAATATATTAATTTTTATTTTAACTTCATAACTTTAACAAACAAAATTAAGAAAACTATATTTTATTCTATTTAAAAAACATATGATTAACAACTAAATTTAAAAAATTGAGTTTTATTAGTAATTATAAAAATATAAAATAATTGTTTTAAATTTTCTAAAATACATTTTTCCCTTTGGCTTAACCCGAAATGCCTTTGTTTCCATTTCCCTTCAATCGCAACCTCTATCCTATCATGTGGACACCTTAGCCTATCACGTGGATGCCTTCAGGCCTTCACAAATGTGTTGTGCCCTAGCCACAACGACAAAGAATTCCACTTCAACTGACTCGTAACATTTTTTTGTTGAGGTTGGAGGTCGTTATTTATTAAAAAACTATCAAAAAGCCCTTAAAAGAATACTTTGTTAAAATACATTTCAAAAAACCGAAAGTCCCATTTTTTCCGTATGATTTGTAGACGAATTTTATTAATTTTTTACAAGTTCGCTGATTTTTGAACTTGAAGCCGACTTTTTGGCAAACCTTGTGACACAATTGTGTACCTTTGAAGTGATCTTGTATTGTCATTGTATAGATTGTGTTTGTCCAATGAGTTTTCTTTTTCTCTTTTGATAGGTTTATATCATGTTAACATAAAATATTATTTACTTAGGTAATCTTAAAATTTGGAGCAAAATTTACATCTGTTGACTCCACATTCACACTCCACATGCCACATTGTTGAACTAAGTTATTGGTCTTGGTACTGGTTTGGGGGTTTGGTTAATGGATTTGGTCAAAACAGTTTTGGGGTTGGGTTTGTTTTGGGTTCATCCATGCAAAAACCTATCAAAATAAGAAACATATACATATTTACAGCAGTAATTATGTTTAGAATACAACATAGCATTATATATTAAATTATAAACAAAACCAGTACCACCATAAATTTAAATAATTATAATGTCAATTGATCAAACTTGAATGTCATGATGTATATTAAAACTGAAATATATTTATGTAAATTTTTAAGAATCAATCATTACCAATCAAGCATAATCATATGGGTCTCAAAATAATTGTCATCACCATCCATATTAGATAATGTGGGTATTGTTATATTAGAAGAACTACAAAGAGTACCACTGGCACTAGTATTGACATTGGCACTCATGCTTGCTAGTTACCTTGTCTTCAACATTAAGTGCAACAAGGTGGGAAGTGGAAGCATCAAAGTCAATATGCTCTAGCTCAATATCCTACTTCCTTGTAGCCACCAAGTCCTTTGTATTTTTTTCCTTTAGTGTAGTCAATTGTGCTTTACTAAGTGGATGCAAGAGTATGTACTAATTCCTTTTAGATGCAGATGAACTAGCAACCTATTAAGACAAAATTAGAGAGTTAAGAGATAAAATTTAAAGATTTAACTAAAAATATAAATGAAACTTAAAGGAAAAAATAATTTTGTCATAAAACTTACTTGATCTCAAGAGGTTGTAGATGACCACCAACTGTGAGCATCAACTTAAAATTGTCTCTAAGAGCATTGATACTAAAGTTGTTGGAGTGTACAAAATCCATGAACTCACTCTTAATTGCATTTTGCTTGTTAGGATTAATGAAGAGTCTACAAAGTGCTTCCTTGTACCCTTGGTTGACTTCAACATCTCTAAATGGGGCAATACTTGCTAAGATCATAGAAACGAGACTCAGACTCTCTGTAGACTTGGAAAGAGTGACCCGATAAAGGACTCAGGACTCGGTAAAAAAACTTGGCAAGACTCGACAAAGTGAAAAGCCCAAAAAGTTTAGAGATTTTTAAGGATTTAAAACTTGTTTTATGCACCCTTTATTGAATAAACCTTAAAGACACAATAACATCATCAAATAGATCTAAGATGATCACATACACAAATATACGTTGATCACATAAGTATAAACACAAATTGTAGTTGAAGTAAATAACAAACTTAGATATATAAATATGTTGAATGTATACAAAACTCATGGAATATGAAATCCTTGACATCAAATGTTCCAAACACATATCAAAGCAAATATTACAAGTCTATGGCTTGGAGGAGACTGCATCCCTCCTACAAGGCATCTAAGGTAGGTCCTGAATGATTCAGCAACCATAGTCTCTACATGTGACTCCATGCCATTGTAATGTCCCCTCTTCCGGTGTTAAGTATTGCTTTATTCCTCGATGAATTAACTTGCACGTGTTAGTAGATTCCATACAATATATATATATATATATATATATATATATATATATATATATATATATATATATATATATATATATATATATATATGAAAGTTAAGAATGTCTAATTCCCCTTCTATTTCCCACCTAATCTTTAGGAAGAGTTCGTGTTAGAGCATAGCATCGATCTGATTGATAGAATGTATACTATAAACATATATCTATATATGTGTGTACACACACACATACACACGTGTGTGTGTGTGTATAATTGTATTTATTATACATAACCATCTAAATGAATCGGTGCTACTTAACTAATTAATCAGCAAACTAAATAATAGTTACATATATGTAGAGTTGTGACTCTATTGTAAGAGTCACACCTATACGTATATATGACTACCTATTAGTGTATTTATAAAGGATGCTTATTCAATGGTTGATATCAATCACAGCGGCAATATCAAGCAATAGTAAGCATTCAGATTCTTTCTATATACAATCTTATTTCTTCAACATGGTATTAGAGCCTCTATAGAAAAGAATCAAAGATAAAGAACAGCAATACATACAGCGTTACACAGCATTGATCTCTGTTGAAACCCTCCTCTTGCCTCTATCGGGCTCTTATGAGACTTCGTCTATGCCTGTCGGATATCTAACTATATTTATTTTTTATGAAGAAAGCTACCTGTATGTGTCTGCCCGATAAGTATCGGGTGTATGTAAAAAATGATAAATAATAAGACTTAGTTGGGCTGTTTACACAGCGGTCCTGTAAAAATATTATCACTGTATGCAATTGGCCATGTTAGCAAACTGGCAGGAGTTGGATGTCGAACTTTTTCGACAATTAAACACATTCCTACAGCATCACCTCATTGATTACATACATTGTAATATATCGACCGAGGTCCCTGTGAAAATCATAGACTCTATGCATGGGGAAGATAATAGATTTTTGGGTCGCCGGTCTGCATACAGAAATGGCAACTTTTTGAATATTTAATAGAAGCGGCATACCTCTAAGAAAATAATACAGTCGTCAAGATGGTAGATACATTGGTTACACATTGGACATGATATGCAGCTAGAAACAACACTCTGGTGGATATAAGTTGGAGATTGTAATTTATATCACCGTGGACATCGAACAAAGGAAGAAAGAATAGTAAAACGAGAGACAACTCTCAAAGGATGTCCATGGAGATGATTACTTCTCAGATTCGGCTACTGTAAATATAAATACAAATTGACCATGAGAAAGTAAAGATAGCATCGTGACAAAGGGGCAAGCGTCGATCAACATTGAAGACCAATGTTAATAGCTAAGAATGGGACTATGTACAATCAACAATCATCTCATAAATAAGGCTTTGAAGACCAGCCAACCCCGTCCATCAATTACTATGCTCAAACATTGTTAACATGATGATTCACGATTATGGGTGAAGGCAGCGGTCAATATGGAAACGACAATTATAATAATCAATATCGACTCAAGGAAAAGACAACTGACTAAATAATAAATAGGATATTAAGAGATCGTTACTAATGATCACAAATCAATAAGCTAAACGCAAATTGGAATTTCTATGAATGGTGGTGTCTCATCACTTCTGAAGAAACGCGAGTCTTGTCAATTAAAGGCTATAAAAAAAAAAGGTCAGCCTCTATTACTCAAAGGGGGCATCAAGTTGAAAACTTATCCCTTACATCTCTATATATACTCATGAGATCAAGAGGAAATAACGTTTAAACAACGATTGCTTATATACTCATGATCACACACCAAAGTACAATTTAAATCTGCAGCTATAATATTTGCAGCAAAGAGGAGCTAGGTTTCCGGTTTATTAGTTTGAGCAAATATATTTTAGAGAGAACAACAGTGACTATATTAGAAATTAATGTATCCAGTGATAGTGCAATTTCTTGTTTTAATATGGAGCAATCTAATTGGAAGACTTTCGGTATCATTGAGAGCAGTGACCTCATTATATATCAAAGAATCATAGTTTTGGGTACCGAATTACAAAATAGAGAAAGTTATAAAAGAACAAACTCAACCGAAATGTCAGAGATATCTCTTGGGAACTCTATGTTTATTACTATTCAACCTGAATCATATTTGATTGGTCTCTAAATTAAAAAAAAAAACCTCGATTCAAGCATTATATTAAACTTAGAACTGCAGAAATCCACTTGCAGTCAGACGTATAATAAATTTCCTCCTAGTTGAGGATATTACCGTGACAGGAAGATTTCACCTACAACAGTAATCTTGTACGGCAAAAATACAAATGGCCATGACAGATTTGAGAGAAGAGTATATACATTCAAACAAATTTTATGAATTACTGAAAGATGGGATATTTGTAGCAGATTGAAACTTATTCTATTATCATATTTAATTCCTACTTCCTTGAACACTTGCCTTGTTACCACAGGGCATAAAAATAGAATTATAGATAGCGAGCCATACCCGATACAACATAGTATTCATTTACCTTTAAGATCAACTCATTAAGACTACATCCAATTGTCCAAAACTTTGATATTAGACAATTGACATTATCAATCCACGAGTTTTGATTGTAATTCATACAAAGAATAAAGAATTCAGGTTAGTGGTCTCATGATTCCAAGATATTCCAAGGAGGGACATTACAACTCGATATATATTAGTTCACAAGCTAAAGACCACTATCGTTGAGCATCATTGGCATCATTAAACGACCCTGATCACATTTTGGCCATCCACTACTGTCATAAGGAAAGATTCAAGGATATCACTATCAAATATAAATCGTTATAAGGAATCAAGAAAGATAAGGAGAATCGCCTGAGCACCGACAGAGAATAAAGGATCTGCATCATTAAGTATGTTTTGAGATACAATGATCTGGTTAAGAATAGTGACCATATGGAGATAAAACGATAACAAAGGAATAATAAGAAATAGCATCAATACCATCGATTAATTATTAACAAATTAATTAGTGACTTGACTTATGACTTATTAGTCAGTAGCCATAATAGAAGACTTGTCAGATAAGTTATGAAGAAGGCTGCAATTGCTAATGAAGACAACATTGATGCCAAGTATTCGTTAATATATGATATCATCATAATGAGATGTGTTTTTTAACATAAGGATCAGAATGAAACTGATATGTTATGAAGAAGGACGATGGGTATGAGTATCGTATTAATGGGCTCACCTTACGAAAGGAAATACTTGAAAATATTTGAAAAAATAAGTATCTCATGTTTTATTAATCCATATGAATTTGCAGAAAGGTCAAGAAGTTGGTGAAATTTAGCTTCTAAGGAAATAGAGGATTCAGTTGACTTGGACAAACTCGATCATATTGATTGAGAGGGAGATCACTATTGAAGGTAAAATAATTCTGAGATTATAGTAGTATAATCGCTGATGAGATGCACGTGGATAGAATCCCTGATAAAGGCATTCCTTACATCATGAGACCACAGCTCATTGTGATAAACATTATACTAGAGGTCTTTATTATCTTCCCTCAAGTCCAAGAGGGAGTGTTAATGTTGTGGCCTTGGAAAAGATCAAAATGCATCTTATGCTAGCCAATGTAACCTTATAACTATTCAGATTATTCGTATTGGTTCTCTCAGGAAGGAAGGTATGAAGTGACATCCTGCAGTGACACTGAGTTGAGTATATAAATAGGGTATGCCTTCATGACAGAGGGAGAAGCTAAAGGATTTGCATCAGTGGACATTCGAGGATCTTGATTTAGAGGGAGTAGACCATGTTTTGTTGGTTCTCTAGTAATCAAGAAATTGTAGCAGAGAATTATGATTATTACCATGTGAGAAGGCTATGTCAAAGGGAGAAGCTAGAAGATCAAATTAAGTTGGCACCCCAGGATCTTGGTCATACAAATTCAGAGGGAGTGTACCATGTCAAGATGGTGTATACTTTGTAAGCTCATAATTCACGAAGACTATGAGACAGTACAAACAAATGCAATTCAATGGAGAATCTACAGTCGATATTCTTACCAAACCCTTTGCTAGAAAGAAGATTGTGTACTTTCAGATAACCTTGGTATGTTGAGAAGTAAAGCCTTAGCTGAAAAGAAGGTTTCAGCTTCAGTGATCCATCATTTTGTATCTTAAGTGATTCTTGTCCTTGATAGACAAGTCTAAGGTGGAAGTCTTGGTTTCCACTCTCTGGGATGAGCCATGGTGGATCCACCCTCTGAGAAGAGTCAAGGTGGATGTCATATGTGTGACTTTATGCGCCCATTCATTTTGTGTTATATTATGAAAGGTGACGATCTTTCGTATGTGTTGGGTTACTATTGCTAGGTGACGACTTCGACAATAGCTTAACCTAGTGTTAGGTATGACTATGTATTGTAGTCACTATTCCTGACACTGAATTTTTGTAGTTGTTATATCCAGTTCCGAATTGGTCGGGGATTATAACATGTGAATCAAGATTAGACTACATTAAGTTGTTGTCCCAGAATGTGCCGGATATCTTGATTGTTATCACTAAATCTAGTTCCGAATTGGTCGGGGATTGCGATAACTCTTCTATCAGGATGAGTACATTATAATAATGTCCTGAGCTGTGTTGGATATCCTGATATGAAGTTATGTTTTAGTTATCACTAAAACCCAGTTCCGAATAAGTCGAGGATGATGATAACTAGTGCTTCAAGTTTTGATTCGGATTGCGCCAAATATCTTGACACTTATACTTATCACTAAATCCAGTCCTGAATTGAGTCGGGGATTGTGATAAATTTCTTCTATTAGGTTTAGTACATCATGATGATGTCCCAAGCTATGTCGGATATCTTGATATGAAGTTATGTGTTAGTTATCACTAAATCTAGTTCCGAATAAGTCGGGGATTGTGATAACACACTGATCAATCCTCTCTTGCTAAGAGGGAGTGTTAGAGAATAGTATCGATCTGATTGATAGAATGTATACTATAAACATACACACACACACACACACGTGTGTGTGTGTGTATAATTGTATTTATTATACATAACCATCTAAATGAATCGGTGCTGCTTAACTAATTAATCAGCAAACTAATTAATAGTTACATATATGTAGAGTTGTGACTCTATTGTAAGAGTCACACCTATACGTATATATGACTACCTATTAGTGTATTTATAAAGGATGCTTATTCAATGGTTGATATCAATCATAGCGGCAATATCAAGCAATAGTAAGCATTCAGATTCTTTCTATATATGATCTTATTTCTTCAACAGTTCATAATCAGGTTCCAAGCTCTTTGGGGAGGACCTCTCGGGGCTCTAGTTGCTTTATGGTCATTCTAGAACGGTCCTCGAGCTATGTCACCATCTCATTATGACTTTCTCCTCCTAAGGCATTATGGATATCCTTTACTTGGTATATTCATCTTTATAATCCTTGGGAAGAGATCCATCTCTTCCCAAGCCTTATGTATACCTACACTAGGCATATCCATCCTCACAAATGCATATGTCATTAACTCTATCAATATATACTGACCTTCAAAGATATGTAATCTTTGCCTTAATTCTTTTCTAGGAATTTCAACATTCACCAAGAATGTCCTTGATCTAGTCCTTAATTGCTAGCAAATGTAAACACTCATTGACCAATGGGAGTTCCTCTTCATAGTTTCCAAGAGCTAAGCTTTGATCTGATCTAATGGCTGCCTATCCCTTGTTCAATTGGATTCTTAGCTATCTCAACAAGACTGTATTTGCTGATGAACTCAATGATCAAATTCCTTCCAATCCCTATTGCTTCTTTGCTGAGAATGAATTTGCTGAAGATTGTCCTTATGATCTCTTTGATCTGATTCGCTGAAAGTGAATAGAATTGTATTCGCTGGGAAACGATTATCTTGATTGTGATCATCGATTATATTTCTTGTATTCAATGATCTACTATTCACTGATTAGATTGTCTTTAAATTCTACTTGCTGTGAAACTTGTCTTTTCTATTTGCTGAGTGTTGTTTGATTTCTGATGATTTTCAATCTCACTGATAGGACTGGCTTTGCTGATGTGATTGCAATTGTTTCTTACCCCTGGGATTGGATGTTCTCTTTTCATTTGATGCTCTGATCACTTCTAATTTCTATTCGCTGTATATTGTTTTGTTCCTTTCCTGATTCTATTTGATGATGATGCTTGATCGGTTTTGGTGACTATATATATGCTTTACATGATACCCCTTGGGGTTGAGAGATGCATTTGTTCCTTATGGAGGATTGTGTCCTTTCAAGTTTTTAATATTAACTAAACGTAACCTTTATGCATGTTTGATCGCGGGTCAAATATAATCGCTGTCTTTCAACATTTATTAACAATTAGTTTATAATTATTAAATGTCTATAATCATTGATCAATTTATTATTACAAACATTGATTTGTTTAATTCATTGAGACGGGCTTGCTGGGCCTTTGATTACCATTTAAATGTTGGTAATGCCTATCAATATGCAGATCGCTTTCACCGATTACTAATCCTTGGTTGCTGACATTCAATTCATAATGCTCAACGTAATCACATTGATGCTATCATTCCTTCATTAACTAATCATATCAATCATTAATATAAAGAGTTACTTCCATTGCATATTTATTGATAATGATTATATATTGTAATATCCTAGATGGATATTTTTCCCAATCTTTCTCACAAACGTCTCAGAAATTTAAACAAATACTTGCATGCAATAAAATAACAATTCAATTGGTAATAAACCAGCATTACGCTCCAATAAATCCTTAGAAATTGTTATTGCATTATACAGCAGCAATACAACAACAATGAAATTACAAAACAATCCAATCTGAAATACAATATGCAACAGTGAGATTGGATAATATGAACTTGAAAATACAATGGTGACCTCTGCTGTGAATCCACTTGAGAGATGAACTGGGTTTTCGTCCAATCCATCGAGAAAGGCTGAAGGTTTCCGTCTTCAGGTTTCAGAATCGAAAGCTGAAAGCTTCCTGGATTCTCCAAGAGAAATAAATTCATAAATCAAGCATATCCCAAATGAGTCTCCATTCCTACTTTTAAAGCAGCAGCTGTGACTCTTCAGTTCCTCTTCTCTGTCTTTTCATATTCCCACTTTAAGTCACTTTAAATTAATGTATCCATTTAATCATGAAGTGGCATAATAATAAAGTATGAAATCTTCTGGCATTAAAATTGAGGACCAAACGAACTCGGAAGATGACGTGTGATAGCTTGCGGAAAAACTCTTGGCGAGACGCTCCAAGCCCAATACTAAAATGCCAAGGAAACTGAACTTTGTCGACTTACTATAATTAGTAATTATCTTGGAAACCTTGCGAAAACTACCTTGATTGGCCTGAAACTGGAATTACCTTGGCCAAATATCACACTGATCCATATAAAGCCCCGGTTAGCCCACTAGACCATGATGCAATGGCTAACGACACAGCACAGAATAATGTGCCCGAAAAAAGGGACATTACCATCCTCCTTTCCTAGAGATTGCTTATCCTCAAGAAATCGGTATTTGCATGCTAAGACCAAAATGCCTGGATCCCATACCAATCTTAAGGAAGCTGCTCCACCAATCTATTGTGCAAATCTGATACAAACAACATGTCCAGAACTGTGAAGCCACTCATCACTACCACACAACAACAATGCATTAATCATACTAATATTGGGATCCCAAATCACCCCATGTGCATGATCAGTCGAATCAACTTGCCATGTGCTGCCATCATTTACAAGAAGATCCTCAATCGAATAGAGAACCTCACTCCAACTGAAATCACAAGCACCGCTAAGGTCAGATGAAGGTGGGAACCCAACATCACACCAACCATGAGAATGTTCCTCCTAGGTCCCACAAACAAAAAGGCAATCCACCTTCCCAATTGTCTGTAATATCCTGTCGATCCATACCCATAATGGATGGAATGTCCAAAATGTCCAATCCCAAATCGATGTCTGTACTGAAGAAGCACACTAGCAACGCTGCTGGACATGGTTTCCTCCTTCATCAAGGTGTTGGAGCTCTAAATTTTGGGCAAAATTTGGGAGTCCTATATAGTGATAAAACCCTGAACAATGGTCTCTTAAACTCCATGCCCAATAAGTAATGATGGAGTACATGAAATGGGATAAAAAATTATATTACTTTTCAATTAAAAGTTGAGGGAGAAAGGAAGGAAGATTTATGACACAAATAAATAGAACTAACTAATCAACGCCTTCAGAAAATGCTGGAATTTCTACCTTCTGCAAAGATGATGCTGACAAAGGCTGAAGATGGTTGAATTTTAAAAATCTAAAAACGACCCAGTTCGGGAAATCAAATTTCCTATCTCCAATAAAAATCTTAGCTTTTCACGAGGGGTTTTGGGTTTTCGACCAAGTCCAAATCCGAAAGATAGGTAGTTATTAGTTAATTTTTTGATTAGTTTTTTCAGAAGAAATTTTTAAATTTTAGCATAGGGTGGTGTCTCTTCACCCTAAAGGTGTGTGAAAACCATTCATCCAATCCACATATATATGTGGTGTAAAATGTAAAGGTAGAGGAGAATCATCAACAATGTAAAAAACTTATTATTTTCTACTGCACTTTCTGCAAGTGATCAATTGTACATAAGACTTTATGGAGCATTAATATAAATTAGTTATTTTCTCTAATTTGGAGTTATGGATTTGATCGTTCCTGATTGATCAGTCCTTTGTGATTTTATCTCCAGAAGATAAAGCTGCTTTAAAACTTTATGTTTGGAAATTATTCCCATTATTTTTCAATTTGATAATTAGAATTATTAGGCTCTATTAATTCTATCTTATTGGGCTCATTAAGCTTGGGTTAAATTCAATAAGACTGATTGTAGAATAATAAAATAATCAAAGACATTAAAGAGGAGCAGTTGATAGGAGCATTTAGGTGGTGTTCTTTGTCTCACTTAGTTGTACATAGGATTAAAAAGGAACTGTCTCTATTGCCCAATAGAAGAAAGGCACTGATCTATTATCCTTAAGTTGAAGTCTTTGTTCAAAAAAAAATTACAAGCAGAAAGTAGTCATTAGTATTTATTTCAAACCATATAGTACATTATTTTAAAACATTCTTTCAATAGCATTTCTATTATAGCATTTAAACAACATTCAATAATTGTGATACTCACAATTTGATTCCTCTCAAGTTCATTTTCCACTTTGAGAGAATCCAAAAGTTTTATATTCAGTTATTTGCTATAAAAGGCCTTTGAACCAACATATTTGGTTAAGGTATAGGCCCACCAGCCTTGGTCCTGCATAGCCATAATTGCAGAAGTTCAAACCCCTATTGTGGTTGAACTTGTTCATTGACAAAAACAATTGGATTTCCCAGCATTGGATTGGCAAGTCCATAGGAAATCCAATCCTTCATTTTTGGGCACCAACATAAGGGAAGTGTATCAAACCAATCCCCCATCCCACACATATGTAGTAATCGGAAAAGAAAGTCCTTCGTCGGTGGGCTGAATGGGCAACAAAATGCATCCCATACAATGTGGCCAATAGGGTGAAGCCACTCATTACTCCCCCAAAACAACAATGCATCAGTCATACTAGTACCAGGATCCCAAATGATCAGGCTCACACGGTCACCAGAAGTGAATCTAAAAGTCTAAAGATGGAATCAATACTAGACATCTCTCCATCAGTAAGAAATAACGCAAGGAAAAGCATATCACGCCTTAGGCAATAAGACACAACTGCCCATCTTGAACTGTTGATGTAGAAACCAAACTGCTCAACAACTGAACTCATCTCGTTACTCCAATCTAGTGACCAAGACTCATCTCTAGTAACTGGACCTGGGTCCCAAATTCTGCAATAAATCTCATCCTCGTCATGGGGATAGAAAATATCTTCCTCATCTAGCTCAAAAAGGGGGTTATCAAAAGTCAAATCAGTATCCATCTTAAACAAGGAATTGTCAATTGCCTGAAAGTTATCCAACTCATAAAGAAGTTCTGGATGATCCAAAGATTCGTTACTTGATCTTTTGGGACAGCTATCCAAGTCATAAGTCTGTTGTATGCTATCAAGTTCCTGAATCACGTCCTGAAAGAACTCATACCTTCCTTTGTTGTCTTGTTCCCTGTACTGGCTAGTGGCAACAATCTGATTTCTTGCTTCCTGAAGAGCAATACGTGTGTGCTCCAATGTATCTCGAGAAACATTAAGCTCTTTATTGAGCTTATTAATCTCGTCCTCCTTTTCCCTCAACTACTCAGCATATATTCTAGCAACCTGTAACAGGTAGTCGCGATCTGAAAGTAGACATAGATATTCTGATTTCCAAACCTCAAAAGCTGTTTTGCTCCCCTGTAAATCTGCAACATAAGATCCAATCCTTATACCACTTTTCCCTTTTTCCATCTGAGCCTTCCTACAAAGCTCCTCAATAATCCTGTGAGTGCTATCATGATATACAAGAGCTGCAACAACGGCATCGTCATTAACTTTCAGCTGATTCTTCAAGGCATGCTTCTCATCATTGTCATTTTGGAATGCATTATCTGATTGGTCATCCAAATCAGCATTATGCATAAGTGAGGTGCTGCTAAAGAAATCACAACTTCCAACTGGTTGTCACAGCCTTTAACCATAATTTTGTTAATCTCAGCTTCTAAGTCACCAAAGTAGAGCTTTGAACACTCTTCACCTGTGATGATTGATTCTTCTTCCATATTAACCATCTTGGCTGATTGGAAACTCTTTTCCTTTGGATCTTCACCGTGTCCTGAAAGAGATGTATTCAAAGCTATATTGTCATTACCACTTGGCTGCAATATATCTTCTCCCTGATGAATACCGCAAACATGTTCATGTGACTAGTCCTCTTGGCATATAAAACAAATCTGCCCTGTTCTCATTTGGCTCTTGCCCATCCGGAGATCCTGCAACCTGTATGCCTATTGATAATTGCTCATTTTTAGTCAATAAATCCTTGAATCTTTCAACCTGATGCTTAATCAAATCAGCTGAGAGTTCATATGCCATGGGTGAGGTCTTTTGTTCTCCTCTCCAGATTGCCAACAAATCTGATTGTAATTGTTTATGTATGTCATTATCCTCATCTAAGATCAAGGACATGAGTCTTTATGCAAGCCTTCACATTTTCAGGATGATGTTTCCTGAAATTACTTAGGAGACACTGAAGTAACTATTGAATCATCTTATCACAACCGAGATTCAACATGTGAATGAAAGTTCCAGTTCTTGTCATTAATTCCAAGATTTTTGCTTGCTTACCAAAGGTAGGACTTTTATCATTATTTAGTCCACCTGAACTGTCCACAATCATCTGTAATACTTGCTTCCAAATGTAATCGGTATAAGGTGTAATAGGGGCTGTAATTCGTGTGATCTCACTGAGACATGAGGCGACTGCAAGCCTAACGTCATTATGTGGATGCTCCATAAACCTGCATTGGCCCAAAGCAACCATAGAGGGCTGCAAAGCTCAATTGAAGAGCCTACAATTAGATTGATCTATCCTAGATAGATATGAATTTATCTCATCTAATTTGGCAAGCATATCTCCCATAACTTTCTTATTCTCTAATTGCCATCCAAGGCAACATAATTCATTTCCTATTTCAATTTCCTTTTGTATGTCCCTTAGTTGTTCGTCATAAAATGTGTCATTGAAATCTTTTGAGAACACAGGGCTTTCCAGGGTTTCCATTGTTCAAATTTTAACTAACACTCCCCGTTTTATTTAGCTCAGTATTTGAATAGGGAACATTTGAACAAAGCCAATCTCTTCTTCTGCTCGTACTTAAATACAGATGTCCAGCTAACACAGTCAAGAACTGCTACTATATTTGCAGTGAAAACACTAGCTAAACATGAAAGGGGTCTTTTTTTGACCTTTTTATAGCCTCTTGTCAGAAACCTGGAAGTGCATGTTGCTTCAGACTTCCATTGACAATTAATTTTCCTTATTGTGAGTAAACACAACAATTATAACACATTTTAGGTCTGAGTCTATGGCCTTACTGCTGCACAACATGTTCTTATAATCTTCTTCAATTCCCACCTTCCATGTCCCACATGCAAATTGATCATTTGATTCCACATAGTTCGTATATGCTCTAGAATACCCAATACAATTCGGTAACCTCTGAAATCTCGTTAAACTGATGGTAGTATTAAAACGCTGTTCATTAAGACACTCGTAAGACTCCAAAATTCCAGACGTATTCCTTGCAAGTCAGGTCTATCCACTTGTAACGGCAAGAGTTTAGATAATTTCCACTTTGCAGTATCAGATTGTCGTAATTATTGATTCCATTGCTCCAAGTTTCTTTGCGCCAGTGTCCAAGCAATCTGTGACTTTCTTCCTCAGTAGTTGGCACCTATCAATCTTCCGCACAATGGTCAACCAGTATTTACAAGATGTTCAAATATCATTGATAGCTACAGAAAATTGTTTTCCAATGAAACAGTTCCCTTCCGCTCCTATTTGGTCTTATTCAATCTCGAATGCTGCTCCTTGTTCCTCCGGCTCATTACACTCCCGACCACCTTGTTGGGTGCCGTCAATGAAGGCACAACCAATATGAGGGGTGCCATAAAGAAGGAACTCCCGGTGTGCAATGTGAGTCGCCACGACAGAAGAAGGCTTGCGACTTCAGTGAATACACAGTTCTCCCGCAATGTTTGGCCCAGCTTGTGTGGTAGTCACCCGCATTGCATACACTGTCATCCACGCTGGGAACTCATTAACTCCCGCACTGTATACACAAACACCCGTGCTGCAGACTCCCTGTTATATGCGCTGGCATACACACTAGCTTCCACACTGTATACACCAGTCACCACCAGTATTAACATTGGTCCTGTCAAGCAGTCTGGGCGCACGTACAAGTCTTAGCAATGGTGGCGAGTCTCAGTAAGTTTGTATTTCCGCCCACAAGGAGCACGTTGTTGTAAATACCAGTGGATGCCTTTCCACCCGCATGCACGATATGCTAGTGATTGCAACCAGCGTGTGATCAAGCACCACGCCTCCTAGCTCGGTATCCTGTTGGGTATCACAACCAGTAGACAGATGAGGTCGCGTGAGGTAGGAAAGCGCCCAGTCACGCCTTGAAGTGAGGTAGTATCTAACCGCTGTTCACGCGTGAGCGTTGCTGCCAGTTTCAGCACGTAAGCAGAATGTGAAGGAAAGTTGGAACCTGGTCTACTAATTCCAACCATTTGCCATTTTACTTCACTGTCGCAGCCCAATAGTGGATTTGGTTCGAATCCCAATAGCCATTGTTGTTAACAGTGAATATATATCTGAGCATAAAGTCTTCTTCCTACCACTGTGACACATACTGAACTTCACAAACAACTGATTTCTTCTCTGTAAAAATGCTGGAAGTGAAAAGCTTCTTACCAGCGTAGAAAGAAAAACCATATAAAATCCGGCTTAATCAATTGAATCTTTATTTTTTGCAATATTTGCCTCTGGATTCAATTTTATAAAAGTTAACCCTTCAGGCTGGCAGGATACATGACTCTGATACCACTGTAATATTCCGGATGGATATTTTTCCCAATCTTTCTCACAAACGTCTCAAAAATTTAAACAAATACTTGCATGCAATAAAATAATGATTCAACAGGTAATAAACAAGCATTACGCTCCAATAAATCCTCAGAAATTGTTATTGCATCATACAACAATGAAATTACAAAACAATCCAATTTGAAATACAGTATGCAACAGTGAGATCGGATAATATGAACTTGGAAATACAATGGTGAACTCTACTATGAATCCACCTGAGATGAATTGGGTTTCCGTCCAATCCACCGAGAAAGCCTGAAGGTTTCCGTCCTCAGGTCTCAGAATTGAAAGCTGAAAGCTTCCTGGATTCTCCAAGAGAAATAAATTCATAAATCAAGCATATCCCAAATGAGTCTCCATTCCTTCTTTTAAAGCAGTAACTGTGACTCTTCAGTTTCCCTTCTCTGTCTTTTCATATTCCCACTTTAAGTCACTTTAAATTAATGTATCCATTTAATCATAAAGTGGCATAATAATAAAGTATGAAATCTTCTGGCATTAAAATTGAGGACCAAACGAACTCAGAAGATGATGTGTGATAGCTTGCTGGAAAGCTCTTGGCGAGACGCTCCAAGCTCAATACTAAAATGCCAAGGAAACTGAACTCTGTCGACTTACTATAAATAGTAAGTATCTTAAAAACTTTGCAGAAACTGCTCTGATTGGCCTGAAACTGGAATTACCTTGGCCAAATATCAAATTGATCCATATAAAGCCCTGGTTAGCCCACCGGACCATGATGCAACGGCTAACGACGCAACACGAAATAATGTGCCCGTAAAATGGAACATTACATATATTCAACTTCTTAATATATTATCATCGATAATATATTCCTTAATTTGTAATTCGACTTTGTTGTCTAACTAATTTTCATTATGGTTCTAATCCAAGGTTGCGATACTCTATAAGACATTATCAATGCACATAATCCTCGGGGTGTTAATAAGACTATATCATTATTGTTACCAGTCAGATCGTTGTCTTCTATAATCGATTTCTCCCTTCTCGATATATACTTGTATTAAGCCTTTGAGCAACATCTACCATTAATTGCTAATGTCATGACATCCTTCGACGATGCTCTCTTCTTTAACTATTAACTTGTTTTGTACTCAAGTATCTAGATTTGCTGTTGCACATCCCTTTTTGTATTGTTTGGTAGTCACTGTTTAGTTCCCTAAAGATGACAGATCCTTCTAATATAGTCATTGTTTGACAGTCTCTAACTTCCCATAAATATATTCGCATACGTACAACAAACATATCTTTTTGATCGATAGTAAGCCCTTTGCTTGCTGCTCCTTATGATCTCTGTTATGGTAACCACATGCCCTAAACTATTGGCATTCTGTATTTGCCTTAGTCAAATTAATGATGTGCGTAACATATCAAGCTAGCCATCTCTAAAGGCCAATCATTACATATTGATCTCTATCGAATACTAGTTGTCACTATCTCTATTCTAAAGATTCTTTATTCAATTCTTTCCGCAGCTTTCTATAGCGATAGTCTTTTATTAATTCTTTTGCAA
Organism: Chamaecyparis obtusa; assembly: GCA_027943335.1. Taxonomy (NCBI): domain Eukaryota; kingdom Viridiplantae; phylum Streptophyta; class Pinopsida; order Cupressales; family Cupressaceae; genus Chamaecyparis; species Chamaecyparis obtusa. Next base: position 195,998 of record BSBK01011690.1, on the reverse strand, counting down.
CTTTGCCTAAAATTAGTTGTCTTGTAACTATATTGTAATTGATCACTATTTATTTGTTTATTTATCAATTTTTATATCTTAATTTTATTATTAAATCTTATCTTAGAAAGGGGACACACAACCATGCTCACCAACATTAGTTGTGCCTGTGTCTTCTCGCGCCCTATCCTCCCTTTTCTGTCATGGCTGGTCGATCCAATCAAGGTCCTTGTCACTAAAGATAGGATTCGTAGCATCAGTGATCTTCTCATATTGTGAATCGATCTCGTCTACTGTGATCAAGTTGAAGTTTGTTAATATTTTGGCCTTTACGGCAAAGATCAACGCATTGGACAAAGAGATAATAATAATAATTCATATATTGGATATATTATTGATATATTTAACTATGATAAAATCGGTTGGATAATAATAATTAATATAAAAGGTTATATTTATTATTAAGGATTGATTTTGTTGAGCAAATTGGATCGTCCAATAGAGATAATATATACGAGTGTGGTATTGTAGAATACAATTGCCTTCGTTATTGATTGATTCTACAATATGCAATGATGATATATATAAATACCAAAAGGTATAGGTGTGAAGAGTCATGACTAAGCGTAGAGACAACTATGAATAGTCATGACTGTTCACATTAATTAACTGATTTAGTCTCAGCTTATATATGTATAAGTTTACACTTATGCATATTAACATACTTTCCCATTAGATTATATATCCACGTATATGCATTATATATATATATATATATATATATATATATACATTTCATATGCATATAAATATATTCTTTTCAACTATATATATATTACATTGTATATATATATATATATATGTATACACACACACACACACACACACATATATATATATATGAATAATATGATATGCATATTGTTATTGTCTCGTTCTATTAAACCCGAACGAACAATACTTTTAACACTCCCTCTTGAGAGAGAGTTTAATAGAATTTGTAGAATCTTTTCATATCATGATATCTGGCACATCCGGGACAATCCCTTCCGGGAGTCGATCATGATAAGTGTCAAGATATATGGCACATCCGGGACAGTCCCTTTCGGGAGTCGATCTTGACAAGTTATTACACTTCCATTAATAACATAAGCAACAAGATATCCAGCACATCCGGGACAGTCCCTTTCGGGAGTCGATCTTGAAGCCTGGTTAACTATTTTCAAGATCGTCACCTTGAAATAGTAACCCAACACATGAAAGATCGTCACCTTTCATAATATAACACAAAATGAATGGGCCCATAGAGCCTACCATGACTTCCGACACTTCGGGACACACAATTTAATGTAGTCTCGTCATGACAGTAGACTTCAATATCATGATGTCCGGCACAGTCCGGGACACACATAGGGAGTCAATCATGATATGGTTTCGTTATTACACAACAAGCAATAACAAGAGTCAAGATATCTGCACAGTTCGGTACACACTTAAGTAGTCAATATTGACACTTTGGTTCACTATTATCAAGTGAGGAAGGCTTCCACCTTAAACTTGTCTATCAAAGACAAGAATCATTTAAGATACAAAATGATAGATCACTAAGGCTGAAAACCTCTTTTCAGCTAAGACTTTATTCCTCAACATCAGGAATACTTCCTCTGGATTAATATGACCACGATCTTGGGTTGCCATCTTAATTTGATCTTCTAGCTTCTCCCACTGACATGAAAGCATAGCCTTCTCACATGGTAATTCATCATAATTCTTTGCTACAGTTTCTTGATCACTAGGTAACCAACAAAACATGGTCTACTCCCTCTGAATCAAGATCTTCGAATGTCCACTGATGCAGATCCTTTCGCTTCCTCTTCTGTCATGGAGGCATGCCTTGTTTATAAGCTCATCTCAGTGTTACTACAGGATGTGACTCCATACCTTTCTTCCTGAGAGAATTGATGTCTCATACATGAATAATCTGAATAGACATAAGGTTGCCGACTCATATTGACTAGCATAGGATGCATTTTGATCTTTTTCAAGGCCACAACATTAACACTCCCTCTTGGACTTGAGGGAAGATAATAAAGACCTCTAGTATGATGTTCATCTCAATGAACTGTAGTCTCAAGATGTATGAATTACTTCAATCAGAGATTCTATCCATGTGCATCTCATCTGTGATTCTATCCACGAGTTTCCACTTCTATAGCCTTACAATTGTTTCACCTTTAGCAGTGATCTCCCTCTCAATCAATATGGTCAATTTTGTCACAAGTTGACTGAATCATCTGCTCCCTCTAAAGCTCGAGTTCATCAATTCTTGATCTCTTTTGAGGATGCCAGGCACCTTCTGAATCTGAATTTCATATGCTTTTGTCCTTGAGTTTCAATTATTTCCTTTCGTCAGGTGTGCCCATATAGGAAATATCACACATGAATCAACTCTCATCGTAATTTAGCAAAGAAAGCCCTCCAATACTTCAAGGTGATATGAAGGCTAGTGTCACTTTTGTTATTCCATTTTATTTCCATCAGTGAACCCTATATAATCGTTGAATAGTATAATTCTCCAATTATCGTGATAATAAGAAGACTTCATTTGATTTCCATTGAAGGTTCTGCCACAAATGTCTGCAAAGGAATACATGTGGTGCATAGATCCTCTTTTCCTCTTAATATCCCTGATAAGATATCAACCAATTCTACCTCTTTTCCTTAACACACTTTGTTGGAATGCAAACTTATGTTGTTTAATTTACCCATCTTTCTTGATCATTGTGATGCCCATAAATGATCAAACATTATCTATAGAGGTCTAACAAAACTAACATAAGTTTTGTTAGTTTAGGATATAAGAAAACATAAGGGAAGAATAACTTGTACCCGGATTGAGGCAATTCTGAAGATGACTTCCAAGTTGCTCTTGAAGGTCTTCAAACTTGGTCTAACATCACTGATGCATACCATGTTGACTAAAATTATTGCTCAATGTATATATAAATGATGCAATATGATAGGAGACCGACTTTTAGATTTGCATTGTATGGTTATGTTGATTGTTTGTATGTTCCTTTGCTCCACAACTACCTGTAGCTACTTTCCACACACCGTTCTGATCCTCCTCTGAAGTCTTTCGTAACTACATATACCAGATCTTCTATCGTCGAGCAGAACTAATACTCCTCAATTTTCTCTTGTTCAATGATTTTAGTGAATCCCCTGCTGCAAGGTATACACTGGGAGTGAAGATTTATAATCTCCAATTGAGACTCACTGTCAAAGTCTACTTTTCTATTTGATGCGTTGACAACTTGTGAGGAAATGGATTATTACTTGTGCCTCTAGACCGTCGTGAATCTTCCTTTCTGTTTGACTATGTTGATCTGGATATCCTGGGTCCCATAGGTCTTAGTCCAAATACGGTGGAGATGATATGTTTCTTACTCCTCCTTGAATTTCTGTATGCTATAGGTAGTGTTCGCTGGTGATTCCAATAACTATATCCTCCATTTTATTAATATCGCTGGCCTCCAAAATATGTATCCGTAAGATGCTTCCTTCGTATATGGGGATAGAAACGTACAAACCATCGTTCACTGTTGCTATACGCTATCAACCTCCTTTTGACCCGCCATTATTGATGCTACTTTCTTTCTTAAGTCAAAGAATGATTGACTCATTGTCGTTTCTATAGTTAATAGTCTCTATTTGAAGTCGTCTACCCATCGCATGTTCTTGAGTTTCTGTAGCATGATCTGGCATACTAGTCCAGCCCTTTTGACATCTCTCCTTTTGTGTAATGGTCCCTCTTTTAATCTGTTGACCGACTTATCCCATGTAATTCCAATTTATATGTCGATGACCTTCTACATATATTGCGGCCTATAATGCCCTCTTCATTTGCATGTATTCCTGTCAGATTCTATCGTTGACTGTATGAACTGGGTGCTGAGTATCCATCCCATTTACAACCAGTGTTCATCTTATCTCCTCCCCATCCTAAGATTTGTCGAGTGCAGGATTGAACACGATGTTTCCTTATTTTACTTACTGATTTGTATATATATATATTCTCTATAGGTTAGGCTTTGATACCATGTTGAGCAAATTGGATCGTCCGATAGAGATAATATATACGAGTGTGGTATTGTAGAATACAATTGCCTTCATTATTGATTGATTCTACAATATGCAATGATGATATATATAAATACCAAAAGGTATAGGTGTGAAGAGTCATGACTAAGTGTAGAGACAACTATGAATAGTCATGACTGTTCACATTAATTAACTGATTTAGTCTTTTATTATATATGTATAAGTTTACTCTTATGCATATTAACATACTTTCCCATTAGATTATATATCCACGTATATGCATTATATTATATATATATATATATATATATATAGATATAAAACATTTCATATGCATATAAATATATTCTTTTCAACTATATATATATTACATTGTATATATATATATATATATATATATATATATATATATATGTATACACACACACACACACACACACACACACATATATATATATATGAATAATATGATATGCATATTGTTATTGTCTCGTTCTATTAAACCCAAATGAACAATACTTTTAACAGATTTTAATAATTAAATATGGAGCAAATAATATAGAAGAATATATTATTATTTTGGGCCCAAGTCGGCCAACTTGGGAAGCCAAGAGTTTATCCAATGATGCTCATATATATTGGAGTTTTTGATGAAGGACAAACATATAAAAAACATAACATGTGAATGTCCTCTTCATCAATGCTTGGAGCGAATTAATGAGCGATTTATTTCAGACCACTTAGAAGCGAAATTCAAGGTTCGAATTGGAAGAAGAAGAGCAGATATTGAAGTGCGAACTATACCAATTTGGAGCAGACCTTGATAGTGAATTAAAGAGAAGATTGGAGGCTCCTAAGAGCAGAAGAATTGGCGCAGCATTCAAAGACGAAAACTAGGGCAGAATTCAAAGTCAAATTAAGCTGCCCTAAAGGTCGAATTAGGGCAGAATTGGAGCAGCCCTAGAAGAACGAATTGAAGACCTTCAAGAGCTGATTCACAACAATCATTGAGGGCAACATTGAAGGACTAATTTGAAGAATACATAGTGCAGAGAAGATAGGAATCTAAGTGCTGATAATGGGCCAGATCTGAGAGCTGATTAGCAACAAGTTTGTATCAGATTTGGGAGAAGCCCTAGGTGTGCTAATTCGAATTTGGAAATGTTGATTTTTGGGTACTATCTCTTCTTTCTCTGTGATTTATTATATCCTATGTTTAGTACATTGACATATTTCTGTTATGTATGTGCATACTTTACACGCATGGCTGATTAACTTGATGTATGGATGGAAACATACATTGTTTTGTTTGTATGCATGGGAAGCATACTTTACATTGGCATATGTTTTACATTACCTTGCTTATGTTATATATATATGTGAACACATTTCTTTTATAGTAGGAAACTATATGATTTATGCTAGCATTGGCTTATGTTGACATAGGATTATATTAACAATGTCCTCATGTATTTTTGGATATTCTTATGAGGATAAGATTTAATTTTTTGGATATTCTTATGTGGATGAGATTTAATTGCTGTTATTCTTATGCTTATGTGGATGCATGAGATAAGATTTTGCTTATATGATTCATTCGATTATTTTATTACACTTATGCTCATGGCTAAGTTGTTCTTATGAATTGGAGATTTAGAGAATATCATGGATTTGATATTCTTCCCATGGATCAGGTATCCATTGTTTAGTAGTTGGTGGACATCATGGACTTGATGTCTGGAGACCATTGCTCTGAGCATTTGGTGAATATCATGGACTTGATATTCGTTAGACCAATGCTCATGATATCATGGACTTGATATCTTGTGGATCAAGGATCCACATTTGAGTAGTTGGTGGACATCATGGACTTGATGTCGATAGACCATTACTCCGAGCACTTGGTGAATATCATGGACTTGATATTCGTTAGACCAATGCTCTAAACATCATGGACTTGATGTTATTTTGGACACTTAAGTCAAGTTGACTTGTGGTTGGTAAACATCATGGACCTGATGTTACTTTGAATATCATGGACTTGATATTCTATCTCTTGAGTCCTTGTGACTTGTGGATCTTGGATCCACAGGTTGAGTACATGGTGACATCATGGACTTGATGTCAGGAAGCCATTACTCGGAGCATTTAGTGAATATCATGGACTTGATATTTGTTTAATGCTGTTGATATCATGGATTTGATATTGGTTGAGTCCTTGAGGCTTAGGGATCTTAGATCCACAAGTGAGTATATGGTGAGTGACATCATGGATTTGATGGACATGGTATTTGGTAAGCCAATGTTCTTGATATCATGGATTTGATATGATGACATCATGGACTTATGTCGGTAAGTTATTGATGAATATCATGATTGAGTTTGTTAGACTCAAAGTTGAGTATGTGGTAGACATCATAGTCGTAATGACTATAGGCCAATACTCGAAGCACTTGTTGAATATCATTGGTACTTGATATTCGGAATATTATCATGGATTGATGGAATACATGTGTGACTTATGTTTTCATCATGATTGATAAGATGATAGATGTGATATCTATGATACTATTGGATAAGGAATCCATTGTGGTTATGTTTTTGAGTCCTACTATAGATGGGAGATCTATAGGTTGATCTTTTCCTCAAGTCCAAGAGGGAGTGTTAATATTTTGGCCTTTATGGCAAAGATCAACGCATTGGACAAAGAGATAATAATAATAATTAATATATTGGATATATTATTGATATATTTAATTATGATAAAATCGGTTGGATAATAATAGTAAATATAAAAGGTTATATTTATTATTAAGGATTGATTTTAATAATTAAATATGGAGCAAATAATATAAAAGAATATATTATTATTATGGGTCCAAGTCGGCCAACTTGGGAAGCCAAGAGTTTATCCAATGATGCTCATATATATTGGAGTTTTTGATGAAGGACAAACATATCAAAAACATAACATGTGAATGTCCTCTTCATCAATGCTTGGAGCGAATTAATGAGCGATTTATTTCAGACCACTTAGAAGCGAAATTCAAGGTTCGAATTGGAAGAAGAAGAGCAGATATTGAAGTGTGAACTATACCAATTTGGAGCAGACCTTGATAGTGAATTAAAGAGAAGATTGGAGGCTCCTAAGAGCAGAAGAATTGGCGCAGCATTCAAAGACGAAAACTAGGGCAGAATTCAAAGTCAAATTAAGCTGCCCTAAAGGTCGAATTAGGGCAGAATTGGAGCAGCCCTAGAAGAGCGAATTGAAGACCTTCAAGAGCTGATTCACAATAGTCATTGAGGGCAACATTGAAGGACTAATTTGAAGAATACATAGTGCAGAGAAGATAGGAATCTAAGTGCTGATAACGGGCCAGTTTTGAGAGCTGATTAGCAACAAGTTTGTATCAGATTTGGGAGAAGCCCTATGTGTGCTAATTCGAATTTGGAAAGGTTGATTTTTGGGTACTATCTCTCCTTTCTCTGTGATTTATTATATCCTATGCTTAGTACTTGAAAGACCTCTATAGATTGTATATTCCTTGCTATAATCTGAAAATATTAACATGGTATCAGAGCCTAGGTTGAGAAAATATTTAATTTCAGATTGGAATTCAGTATAACTCTTTCAAAACTAAGAAATCTATGACAACTAGGGGTTAGTCTGAAAATAGTAATTTAACCTTACGTCTTGTGAGGGTTTCGATTTGCATCAAGATCTAAGATTCTGATTATGCAAATTCATTGGTCTTTTAGCCTTCTACGCCTAATATTAGTTTCTATGATTGGCTGGAAAGATATGGGTAAAATTGTGTCAATACATTCTTGCATGTTTTGAAACTATACAATTGACCTTCTTAGGGTAAATTTTAAAATATCTGGAAACCTACATTGAGAGGGAGTCTAACCTTGTGGATATTATAAGGTAAACCTAAGCTTCAAAGGGAGAAGATAGGATCTATATAAACCTCTCACCATATTGTTCTAGAGGGAGTAGATCATCTTGAGTGGCACAAGCCCCAGAGATCATAACCTGGTAGGACTTTAAACATTCACGAATAATATGAATCATGGGCTCACTTAAACCTGGTTCTATGGTATAACTCCTTCCTTACTTTTGCATAAATGTGCAAGATCATTTATTTTGACATGGCTATTTGATATAGCTAGTTAATTGTTATTTGATTATGAATGTATAGGAAGCACATTTTCTTTGGTATATTGTGATATACTTTACATTTTTTTGCAGCATTATGTATGTGTGACTACATACTTCTCTTTGGTATATATGTATGGGAACATTAACTGTTATATATTGGATACATACATTATGATACCTTGGGACTTGGTGAAGGTCACTTGGCTCAGAACTTGCCGAGTCTAGGAACTCTAGTTAAGATGTAATATCCCTTTTTTGAAATTGGATTTAATAATAAAAATAATAATTTAATTAAAATAAAAAAAAATAAAAATATAACATAATATTATTATTAAATAAAAGGGAGAAGAGTTCATTTGAAAAGGGAGATATGGAGGAAGAAAGAAAGGAGCAAAAGGAATTAAGAAAGCATTAGTGGAAGAAGAAAGGAATGTGAAGAAGATAAGGGAGTGACTGTTTTAGAGGGGCAGCAATGATTGAAGCTTGTGACCCCTTTAAAGGGTGGTAATTGTGAAATGTTGTGACCTTTATGAAGAGGTGCGACTCTTCCTCACATTGGAGGATACAAAGGGGAAAAGATTTCATTTGAGGAGGAGATCCAAGGGAGATCAATTTGGGGAATAATATATTATTCTCAAAGGCAACAATGAAAAGTGGTGACTCAATCCTTATGAAAAGTGGCGACCCTTCCGCAAATTAAGTATAAAGGAGGATTCATTTTAAGCATTGAAGGGGACCTATCAATCATCACTCACGCAATACCTCAAGGCATCAATCAAGGAAGATCAAACCATTGAGGAATAACACTCATCCAAGGGAACAGTGATCATAATTCAAAGAGAGAAAGTCAGAAGACTTGATATTATGTAATGTCCCCATTTTTTGCAGGTCATTGCTCTGATGGTGCTAGGTCATTATTATGATCCTCATGGTCTGGCGAGGTGTTTAGAGGGTCTTTGGTGTGAACTTACTATTTATAGTAAGTCCAATGAGCTCAGATGAGTTAGAGGAGTTGAATGATGCTCTCGGTTTTCATTTCTGGCTTCCAGTTTGGGCTCCAAGAATCTTGGAGAGAGCGTCTATTTTTAGTAAGTCACCCCGTCAAGTTCATTTATCATCTTTCATCATCTGGATCAATCCTGTGCAGACATATTTCGATTCAGACGCTTCTTCAGTTGTTTTCGCAAGATGGGTGGTTTATTATTATTATTTAATTAAATTTGCTAAGGTTGCCATTTTTGTTGGTATTATATGCTAGATACCTTAGTGTTATAGCTCGTTGGAACTAGGATGAAAAGTTTTAAATCTTGGGCACAAGAAATAGGGACCTTGCGTGTCATAATTTCATGATATGGGTGAAAAGGCCTTTTTTGGAGCCAAATGAATTAATAAATTATATTATTCAATATGTGCCTAAGTATAAAAAGTGTTTTAAGTGAAAAGAGTGTAAGAGAAGACACTTTTGAATTATAAAAGCAATGCTTTGTGAAAGGAAAATCATCTATTATTGAATTATGATTTTATTGATGTTTGGAGAGAGACTACTCGGCTAGGGTTTTGAGGACTGATTCCTCTTCTGGCAATTTGAGCGATTACAAGTTGATGGTGAATTTTGCAGCTGTAGAACTGATTCTGAATTTTAATCCAGTGCTGATGTATACTGGATTTATTTGGGAGTGTTTACTGAGAATCTGAATTTGTATGAACGAATTTGCAGCAGTCTTTGGAAGCTGCGTTTTTCCTTTAGCATGCTGTGTGTTGAATGGAAGTTATAGTGGTAATTAATGCCAGCCGTACAGTCTTAATGCTGGTGCCGTACGGATCTGCAGAGAGTTTCAGCTTGCTGGTGTATTGTCTCATTGACGTGAGGTAGGTTTGATCATTTTGGAGCTACGTATCAAACAGTTACAAGCAACAGGCAGGTTAAAGAGGTTGACGTCATCCTTTGGCAGCACATGAATATGATATAGGCTGCGTTTTGATTTCCAGCCAGTGGCGTCAAGTATTAAGTTATTAAAGGTGCCCAGATTTGTTTTTAATTGCATGTAATGTGAAGTTAAATTGATAGTTGATCAATTCTGATTTTCTGTGAGTAATTTGAGGGTAAATATTTGACTATTGATTTATTATCAAAAGGTTAAGATCTGAAAAGTATCTTTTAAATTCATATCTGATGTTCATTAATTTCAATATATTTCGTAAGAAATTTAGAAGAGCTATTTAAATTGAGTTAAGAGTTAGATTGTACAAGAGAGCCAACTGGGCTCTTTACATATTACAAGGTGCTTGGGGAATATTTAGGGCAATCCCCAAAAGGGGACATTATATACGACAAGAAGAAGCTCAAAACTCAAATATTTGAGACTCGAGAAGATGTAGTGGGGTGGTCATTTTGTTCCATCTCCTCCAATACTTTTGTATAGTTGTTTGAAGAAAGTTTCTTCAAGATCTTTCTCTTTCTTGTTTATGATGTCTTTATCTTCTCAATCATTGAGTTTATGTCATCATATATATCTCCCATACAAGGCCTATCCATGTTGGTTTAATAGATCTTAATCAATATGGGATCAATGAAACTAAGGAGATATTCAATACGATTCCACCAATGTCATTTAAGATCATTCACTTAATATTTGTTGCTGGTTTAGTGGTAGATTGCTTTATTATTGATCACTTTGGGATGATGACCATGTTACAAAATGTCTCTCAAAACTTGACAAGTTGTTTCAAGACAATTGTGTAGAAGGCAAAATGAGTCTCCACATCCTATTTCAATATCATAAAAAATTTAAATTTACTCAAATAAAAATCAAAGTAAAATTAAAATTTTACTAAAGTGGAACTTATTTATTAAAATTAATCTTAATGCTTCACTTACCTTCAATATCTCCAAGTTTGAGAATGTTGTGAATATGTCTTGTGACATGTGGTTGGTGATCAACATTTGGATTACTTTGGCCTCAACATACACTTGTTTGTAGCATAAAGTTGGAGTGGACAACATAAGGTGTCCAAAAGTTGTGTGAATAACACTCTTTGACCAAAAAACTAACTACACTACAATTTTTGGTGTTTGTTATGACTTGGACAACATTTGGAGGACCCACATCCTCAAGGACTATCATAAGAATGTTAACAATAAATTTACCATCTTTCACCTTCCCTTCACAATCCACTGCTCTTGAAAAGATTGCCCCTTTTGGGGACATCACTATCATATTGATCAATGAATTTCTTGCATCCTTCCATCCATTGGAAATGATGATTTCACTTGTTTCTGCCAACAAGCCTCTTATGGGCTCTATGGACTTCACTTGTTTTTCCAATAAGTTACTACACACTTTCTCAAAAATTGGGTCCTTGTACCCTTTTGGAGCCTTATTACTTGCTTCCATTATTTATTGTTAATATGGTGAGTAAACAAGATTAAAATTTAACCCATTTGAATAGAGACATGTTGCTATATGTTGATTGAAAATCTCTCAAGACTCATTTTGAAATGTTGTTTGCATTGGTCTCTTTGTCTCTTATGTGGAAAGGCCATGGGTGGTTCTTTAGGTTTGGCAAATATGGGTGACTCTCTACAAGGTGATTAGAAAGCGATTGAGGGGACTTCATTCAGCAAGTTCTTTTGTTTAACAAAGGATGATTTGGTTTGTAGTCTGTTGCTTGAGTTGCTCTTTCTTGCTCATTAATATATGCTATGATTTGTGCTTTTGGAATGGGTACATCTTTTCCTCCCTTGGCAAGCTCCAATCCCTAGTCTAGGGATTTGACACAAAATGGCCTTGACTATATGAGCTTGAATATTTGACACCACACCATTGCAAATCCAAACATAACCCCACCGCTTGGAAGCTGCTCTACCATATCAATATATTTCCAAATGGGAGAATTTTGGTTTGTTTTGAAGCGAGGTTGGCCCATGGAGCTACAACCTATTTCCATTGGAATCCTTATGACAAGAAGTTTAGTAAACAACACATTTGAAGATTTAATTAAATGAAAACATAAATATGCATATCAAACTAACTCATTTAAAAAAGCTGAGCATGTGTTGTAGATTTGCAGAAGAATGAAATCAAAACAAAGAAAGGGAGTTCATTGTAAAAAGAGGAATGTAGAATAAATCATATAAGCTTGAAAAAAGCTCACCTCTTTTGTAACAATCTTACTCTATGATCTTCTTGGCAACAAATGGGTTCTTGCAAATGCATAGGATAGCAAACCAACCACATTGGAAACTTCCCCGATCAATCTTCAAGTCTATTTGTGCAATGGAAAGCAAGATTTTTTTTTTAATAATGATGAATGCTATTTTTGTTTTGCATTCCCAATAAGGGAAATGACTTTGTTTTTGTCTTCAAAATGCCTTGGTCCATGTTAGAGGGGGAGTTTTTGGGCATGTGGTCAAAGTTAAATGTGAAAATAGGAAAAAATGTCAAAAATCCCAAATGGACTAATGAGGATGGGACATTACCTTGGATGGCCCGCAGTGTGGACCAAACCCAAACCCATATTCAGTCTAAACCAGACTTGAACTTATAGGCCCTACATGCTTAATAGGTAACACAACTATGGAATCTAGTGAGAACAAATCATTATTTATCCCTTCTTCAAACAATTTTCAACCACCCACATATGTCACAGGAGAAGAGTTAACTCCATGTTTTGCTTTAGAAACCTGACCTAAACAGCCACAACACAAAGATGGGAGGATTTTTATAAATAAATACCCAATAATATCTCAATCGCATAGAACTTTTTTCTTTGAGCATATGAATAAAAAATGTAATTAACTTAGAATAAATAATTAACCTTACATGACATTTCTATTGGAAAAGCTATTGTTAGTGCTCATATTGTTGTTTGGTTATGAGTTATTTTAACAACTTGTTAATTCTAGGATTAGGTAAAACTGTATAAGAGAAATTCAAGGAAGACTTCTTTCTATAAAAATGTATTGTCCTGAATGGTTTGAAATGGTGAATACAAGCAGTATTATTTTGGTGTGCTGCTCTAGAAATATATTCTTTCTTGGAATTTCACAACAGTTTCACATGAAATCCTCATTAGTTTTGGCTGTCTAGACCATGACCTATTCGTAAGAAAGAGCGAACTATGCTTTGGTGCATATCTACGTCAACTGATCAATGCTTGGATTGCTAATGAAGGATCAGATTTCATGTATTTGAGAGTAAGTTATATGGAATGCATGGTGCTTCCTATGAGGAACAATGAGACATCAAATAAAAAATACCATTTGAATTCCCTGTAGAATTCTCAACATTTGATCAGTCACCAAGGAAGCCTTGTCCATGATATCCATAATTGCATGTTTGAGTTTCTTGGAATATTTGAGGTGTTGCTGAAGTTTTTGACAAGTGCATCTGAAAAAGGGTTTGGAACAGCCTAATGAAATTTCAAATATCTTTCTCATTTCTTAATGAAATTTGATGATTCAAATTGCGCTGGAAAGCTGAATAATAGGAGAAGAAAACCCAGAAATCATTAAGAAAAATGTTTTGAAATGTGAAAGCTGTTAATGGAAGAAAATAGACTTTTTATTAGCTGTTGGACATGTTTTTGATCAACTGGGAAGGAGCATTCAACTTTCAACCCTGCATGTGTCTCTGAATAAACTTCTACAGAGAGTTTGATGCATTTTATTCATGACAAAGGAATTTTGTTTTATGTTAAAATATTTTTTTATTATTAAGTTTGTCAAATTGTTAAAAGTGTTATAATCAAGGTGCACTATCAGTGGAGCATGACACCTTTAATTTGTTTTTTGATTAAGGTGTAGTCATGGACAAATTAAGTTTCATTGAAAAATTCTAGGGTTGAGATTTTCATACTTGGCAAATATAGATGCATTTACACTTGATCAAAATAAATCTTTGGAATGTTGTCATATCTAACTCAGTCTTTCAAGGTGATGCAAATGAACTTGCTAAGTGGACTATCAAAAATAAAAAAGCATTGGGAACTATTACATTGGTTTGTCAAAGCATACTTACACCTTGTAGATTTCATGAGGTTTTCAAAAGAGATTTGTGAGTCATAAACAAGCTTTTCGGACCCAAAGCAAAAAGTGCCAAGATGACATTGAAGTGTAGACTGCATGGATTGAAGAAGGATAAAGGTGCAAAAATGGCAGATCATCTAAGTAAGTTTCACTCTCTCCTAAATCAGCTAGTTAGCGTTAACGAGAAAGTAAAAGACAATGATGCCAAAGCAATATTTTTCAATAGTTTTCCTAGGAAAATGCCAAGTATGATGTTTACATTAAGAAAACATTAGTATTGAAGGATGAAGAAGTCTTCTATGTACATAACAAAGCAAGTTCACTTACAAGAAAGGGAAAGTACAAATTCAAGCATTATTTTTCAAAAGGAAAATAAAATGCTTCTATTGTAATGAAATAGGACATCTAACTTTGAATTGCAAGAAGAGGGCACATGATCTACAAGATAAGATAAGATAAGATAAATTATTAATGTCCAACAAGAGACCACCAAAAGGGTCTAAGGGACTGGATGACAAACTAAATCAACATGCTTTCTTGGATGAAGAAAATGTGTTTAAAATAAATTCAAGCTTGGAGGTAGGAGGCAATAGAGGAAAGATGACACTCAACATACTCTCGTTCGTGACCAACAACAAAGCCGCTTATCAGCTTTGGTGGCATTTAATTTTATATTGTGATATATGCTTCTATTTTATTATGTTTCTAACAATTGGAAATTTCATTTCTTTTTTTTGGGGCGGAGGGGGGGGGGGGGGGGGTGTGGGGAATATAACACCAATTTTCCATCTCCAATGGCAGTGCCAATTTCCTATGATGTTGGAGATTGAGTGGCATGATTGACAATTGTGGCTGTTTCTATTCATAGGTGTGTTATAACCTTATGTAACCTCTTGGTATAAAATATTGTAATGAACAAGAAAACACTAGTGTAATGCAATTCACGGATCTTGAAAAGGTTAGTGGTAATATAGAAAATCATATGAGGTGAACAAATGAGTGTTATAAAATTTGATAGTTTGATATTAAACAATAGAGATGAAGTCTCCTTAAATAGAAAATTACAAGGCAATATTTAGAAAGTAACTAATAAAACTAAACTCACTAAAAATGACCATTAGAAACATTACATTAGTATTTTAATATCCTTCCTTAATGGTCATTGTACTAACTACCCTACATAAGACAATATGCAGGTCTTTTGATCATGGATGCATAGAAGGTTGCCCCCTTCTCATCAAAACACGCTGTGACTTGAGCTTGTTGCTGAAACCCTCCCTGAATCTACAGAATTTCTGGAAATGACCAAGAGTACTAGAAGCCGTCCAACCTGATGCTGGGAAACAAAGCTATCCCTCTGAGATCAACTGTTGAAACGGACAAAAAACTTAAAACAATGTTTTTGCATGATTTTGTCAAAAATTGCAAAAAAAAACATTTGCAGATGTTCACCCTAGCAACTCTAAGTGTGACCCAAAACAAATTGGAAAAAAACCATGATTTTTGTGGAAAAAAATGCCAAACCCTGAAATTGAAGCTTACAAAGCATTGTTTTTTCTCAGAAAAACGGTAAAAACCCTAAGACTAGCAACACCAGTTATGTTTTTTTTAAAAAAAAAATCAGAAAACTTAGGAACAATTTTTGAGGATAAAATAAAAAAAACCAAACACGATTTTTGAGAAGAAAAATTGATCAAAACCAGACAAATTCTAAGACAAATCAAAACACAAAACCTCGCTTTTGAGGAAAAATGGTAAAACCCTTTTACAAAATGATTTTTGAGGCAAAAAAATTGCACAAAACCCACAATAATTTTTTATGGACAATTTATAAAACCCTCCCAGAATTTTTAAGGAAAAATTTATGAAAACCCACAATTTAATTTTTGAGGACAAAATTATTAAAACCTGCCCACTAATTTTATTTTTAGGACAAAAATTAGAAAACCCATCACCATGATTTTTTGTGGAAAAAAAATTAGAAAACCCACCACCATGTTTTTTTGTGGAAAAAAAAAAACAAAAACCCACCACCATGATTTTTAGGACAAAATCATGCAAAACCCTCGCATTGCAAAAAATAGGTTGCAATTGCAGCAAACAAAACAACCCATCACAGAAATGCTCATGTGGCAAAACACTAGACTTTGCGTGGTAAACTACCCTAGAAAATGGCCAAACTTTATCATGCGGTATAACAAGAAAACACTTTGTGCGGAAATCAGCACATGCAAGCAACATGCATGTACATGCAACCCACATGCCCCTGGGCCTCCCCTGAGGGAGTTAGACCTTGACCCGCTCTAATACCATGTTATAAAACTTGATAGTTTGATATTGAACAATTGAGACAAGACAAAGTCTCAAATAGAAAATTACAAGATGATGTTTCTAAATGATACAATTGTTAACTGAATACGAAAATAGAAATTAACTTATAAAACTAAACTCACTAAAGATGAACATTACAAACATTACATTATTATTTTAATAATGAGTGTTTTAGTAAGCTTGTGTGAAAACCATGAAAGGTTGATGAGAGGTGCCTTTGTTTGAATCATGATCACAAGCGAAAAGAAATGGGCTTATTGCAGTTGAAAGTGTGGGTTTATATCATGCTCGCACCAGGGTTGGGAATGTTGGAAAAACTATTTTTAGTGCTCATATTGTTGTGTTGGTTATGAGTTGTTTTACAAACTTGTTAATTCTAGGATTAGGTAGAATTGTACAGGATAAATTCAAGGAAAACTTCCTCCTGTAAAAATTTATTGTCCTAGATGGTTTGAAATGGTGGATACAAGCAATATTATTTTGGTGCGGTGCCCTAGAAATTATTAATTTCTTTCAGCTCATTGGAAAAGTTGGCCATAAAAAGGGAAACAAATCATCAAACAAAAACTTATCTATAAAGAATATATCTTGAAAATGTGAATACCCATTATTTTCTCTACTTTGACGATAATCTCTTCCAAGTGGAGACTTGGTGATAAAATAATTGACAATAATAATAATAATAATAAGTTGGCCTACACTTTTAGTAGTGATATTATTTCTCTAGAAAGGCTCATTATTCATTCTCATTTATTGTTCTTAATTCTTCAAGGTAATTTCTCATCTTCAAGTGATCTTGTCATCTTTAGTAATCTCAAACTTCCAGGCACTCTCCAAACTCCTTTTCAAATCTATTTTGGGCATTAGTCTTTATCTTGTATGCTATCTTAGACACATGCTCTTATCTCATGATTATACAATTTAAGTCTTTGTGTACAAAATCTAGAAGCTCTTGCATGTATACCCATGGTTTACAAATCTGGGGTAGAGAAATAGTAAAATAAAATCTTGTCAGTGGAACACTTTTATATTGAATCTAGTGCACATTTTGTTTGATATCCAGTTCTGGTTCTTGTGTTGATTTCATTATTAAGCCTAATGCATTCGAGAAACAGTTATTAAAGGAATAAGGAATTTAATGAGAAGCATGTAGTTTTTTATAATATCAAATTTAAATGGTTTTTTATATGCAATCAAAAGAAAAGGAGGTTTTTATCCTCTTTTGCTATGCTCTTTAGATGGACATTTGCTTTAGAAAAACTATCAGCTGATATCCATCGTGGTTGCTCTAATAGGTAAGGACCTTAAAGTTGAACACTGATATTATTATTGACTTTGGACTCTGTTCATAGGCTACTCCAGAAATGGCCGTGACATTACTCGAAATTGCAAGGATTTTTGCAACTAAAGTGCCTGGGAAGATAGATGCAGATGTCCTTCAACTTTTGTGGAAAGTAAGTACCTTCCTGTTTTGGAGTTTTTCTTAGAATATAGTGTACATTTTATATTGGTTATTCATCTCTCTTGCAGATCATGCATTTTTTTTTTGATCCATTTTACTTTTGTTCAAAGCAATCTTTCTTCTGCTTCAAAGTTTTGGGAACATTTCAAATATTGATAAGTTGTAAAAGTTTAAAGATGTAAGATCAATTTCACAAGAAGTTATCTGAAGAGCTCCCTCAAAGATGATACTACTTTTTCAATATTGTAACTTTAGAGCAGTATAATAATGATTGTAATGAAAATTATGCAACACTTGTGCCCTCAGCTATGACTGTTTAATCTTAAGTAATCAGTGAAAGAGAAAAAATCTATCCAGTAGAATATCTTATTCCTTCAGATATGTCTGAGAGGAAAGTTCATGGATATCTATGCAGAAACACAAGCCCCTCTAAAGTTACTATAATATTGGTAAGGCTTTTTAAACATTATGCTCATTATAAGCTATTGTCATGGTTCGATCTGAAGCAATAACTGAAAAACTATTCTGCATGGTGACTTTTAAAAAAATATGTTTATGAGTCAAGCCTACTTAGATAACTACGGAATCATACATGCCTGTCTATAGTTAGTATATAAATTGATAAACACAATATAAACTGTAGAAGCAAAAATCTGCAAAAAATCCTGATTATTCCCGATTAATCCTGAATCTTGGAGCTTGCCAATTTTTTCCCTGAAAAAATCGTTGACCCGATTTTCAATGACCTTTTTGCCTTTAAAGTGCATTAAAATCATATTAGAATCCCTAAAAAATGGCAAAAAAATGTAAAAAATCATTACAAAATCCTAAAAGCTCACGAAATTGAGGACTCACTTAGAAATAGGGTTGATTCCAAGACGGAAGTGAAGTGAATAAGGAATCAGCATGGAAAAAATTTATAATTTTGTCCCTTTAGTTTTCTTTCCGACCTCTGGAAAACCCTAATTAGAGGAGCGAGAGGAACAATGGCACTTATCAACGAAATTTGAAAGGGCCTCAATAATCCTAAATTGTCGGTGACATGTGAAATAGCGTCGAAGCAGCTAATGAATTTGTTTTTTAATCGTGGTTTCAATATGATTTGATGAGATCAACTATATAATTAATATTATACACTAATTTAAAAATTATAATTATTATGCACTATTATAGATTGCCCTTTAACGGGGAAGCAATGAACCCCTTTAGTTTATAATTAATATTATAAAGTAATTTCAAAATTTTAATTATTATTGACTATTGATATATATTAATAGCATAGAAGCAGAAAACGACAAAAAATCACGATTATACATGATTAATCAGGAATTGACATGTGCAGTGATTTATTCCTTTGAAAATTGAGATTTTTGGTCAATGACTTTCAACGCTTTTTCTGTGATTTATTGGGTGATTAATTGGCAGAACGCAATGGATTGCGGGAAACTAGCTGAAACTCTAAAAGCAACACTGATGGGAAACCTGCATAAACGTGACGTGATTCTCTATGCAATCGACGTGCTACGTTGAAGACGCAACAGGGAAAGTTGGCCCGAAAGTTTTGCGAGGTCCCAAAGTGTTGTAGAGTCGGGAAGTAGCATGGGCAATAGGCAACTACAAACAAAATTTTCCTCTCTTTCTACATTGAATATACCGTATAGCTTGATTGATGCTATTTCTTTTTTAACATTGATTTTGTTTGTATAAATTTCAAATATTTAAATTGTTGCAATATGAAACAAAAGAACACTGTAACAAAGCTGCCTTATTTATTTGTTGTGATATGATCTAAAAGAGCAGGCTAACAAAGTTTTCCCTTATTTATTTTGGAGAAAACAAAGAACCCTACAATAATCATTATAATCATTTTAGGCTCGTCAATTATGACATATAAGTTCCGATTAATCAAATTGCTAGATATTTATAACTTTACTCAAATTAAATTAAATAATTCATGCAATTTAGTCTCTAAGCTCAACATATATAAAGTTGTTTTGGTATATACATGTGTATATATAACCTCACATATGCGTATATCATGCTAACTTTGTATATAATTGTTTTTTGAGTATATATAATAAAAGGAACTTGAGAGGATTTTATAAAATGAATTCTCCTACTAATCAATTGATGAGATTAAGGGGCTTTCTAATGAATGGTTCATAAGGCACAACACTTGCTGAAGCTTTTACAAATGGTATTGCAAGCAAAGTGGCTTTAACCTTGGAGGAAACTCCGTGGTTACACATGCTTTAGCTGTAATACTGGGATGAGTGACCTCCCAGAAAGTCCTAGTGCTTCACCTCTATGAGCATCACCTAGGTGCAATGAGTGCTAAGTGTTCCATTCATTTTCATGAGAGATGGGTTCTTGTGAACCATTACTCATGAAACTTGGGTCAATGTGTTTAACGCAAAAACTACACAGATGAATCCTGATAACAATATCACAATTTGGCTTGTGGAAAATATCTCCTACTTATCATTTGATGAGCTTAAGGGGCTTTCTAATGAATGGTTCATAAGGCACAACACATGCTGAAGGTTTTGCAAATGGGGTTTCAAGCAAAGTGGTCTTAAACTTGGAGGAAACTTCGTGGTTAAGTGCGCTTGAGTTGGAGTAGTACTGGGATGCGTGACATTTTGGGAAGTCCCAATGCTTCACCTCTATGAGCATCGAGATGCAATGAGTGCTAAGTGTTCCATTCATTGTCATGAGAGATGGGTTCTTGTGAACCACTACTTGTGAAACTTGGGTCAATGAGTTTGGCTCAAAAACTACACAAATGAATCCTAATAGCAATATCACAATTTGACTTGTTGTGGAAAATATCTCCTACTTAACAATTGATGTGCTTTAGGGGCTTTCTAACAAATGGTTCATAAGGCACAACACTTGCTGAAGGATTTATAAATGGGATTGCAAGCAAAGTGGGCTTAACCTTGGAGGACACTCTTTGGTTAAGCGCACTTGAGCTGGAGCAGCATTGGGATGGGTGACCTCCTGGGAGGTCTTGATGCTTCACCTCTGTGAGCATAACCTAGATGCAATGAGTGCTAAGTGTTCCATTCAGTCTCATGAGAGATGGGTTCTTGTGAACCACTACTCATGAAACTTGGGTCAATGGGTTTGACTCAAAAACTACATAGATGAATCCTGATAGCAATATCACAATTGGACTTGTGGAAAATATCTTCTACTTATCAGTTAATGAGCATAAGGGATTTTCTAACGAATGGTTCGCAAGACAACACTTGCTAGAGGTTTTGCAAATGGGGTTGCAAGCAAGTGGGCTCAACCTTGGAGGAAACTTTGTGGTTAGCGTGCTTGGGCTGGAGTAGTACTGGGATGGGTGACCTCCAAGGAAGTCCCGATGCTTCACCTTTGTGAGCATCACTTGGATACAATGAGTGCTAAGTGTTCCATTCATTCTCATGAGAGGGAATCTTGTAAACCACAACTCATGAAACTTGGTTCAATGAGTTTGACTCAAAAACTACATAGATGAATCTTGATAGTGTTAGGAAATCAGATCTTTGGGAATATATTCACTGTTGATATATTCAGTAATATTTTTTATAAATGCAGATATATGTATATGATTATCTCTGATTATTTGAATGTATATATTGTATGCAGTGAGGGGAGAATAGCAATGAACGTTTTAACTGATTGATTCAAAACCCACACTGCATACAATATATATATATATGTATTGATTTGTGAGCGGTCACATCCAAAGGATCGTGACCCTCACAAAACAATACATATGATAAACACAGTG
Organism: Chamaecyparis obtusa; assembly: GCA_027943335.1. Classification (NCBI taxonomy): domain Eukaryota; kingdom Viridiplantae; phylum Streptophyta; class Pinopsida; order Cupressales; family Cupressaceae; genus Chamaecyparis; species Chamaecyparis obtusa. The sequence continues at coordinate 174,148 of BSBK01011690.1, read as the reverse complement.
CTTCATAACACATATTAGTCTCTGCGCATATAATAAACATTGTATACAGTAATCAGCGCATATAATAACAATAAGTATTGCATACAATATACAATAATCATAGCATACAATATACAACAGTCGCTTACATTAACACATCGACTGTTAATGTAAGCCGATACAATAGGCTAGTCGGCATTGTATATATAAGGTTCGATAAAGTATTACATTGTTATTTCGATACTGCATCAATATCATCATTACTATATTGTTAATATAGTAATGATAATATAAATAATATATATCATGTATTATAATATTATCATTACTATATTAATAATATAATAATGATAATAATATAATGTATCATTTATTACAACTTCATCATTATAATAAAGTATCAATATATATATATATATTAATACGAATGAAGCTATATCTTAACACTCCCTCTTAGCGAGTGAGTATTAATCATCAAAAGTCTATCATGATATCCGCAATTGGGACGTACAAGTTAATGTAGTCTTATCATGAGTATAGACTTGAATATCATGATCTCCGCACAATCGGGACACACAATTAAGTAGTCTATTATGATATGGTTTCGTTATTACACATCCAGTAATAACAAGAGTCAAGATCTCCGCACAATCGGGACACACAATTAAGTAGTCTATCTTGACACTTTGGTTAACTATTTACAAGATCGTCACCTTGAAATGTTAACCCACACACAAATGATCATTTTACACAATATTGCAATATACACATATTTTACATTTATTCATGAATAAAAAACTTATAAATAAGAGGAATATAAACCATAATTCACAACTTGATCATGCCAAGTTTGTTTCTGAAGTATTCTGTCTTCAGCTTTGCCAGTGGCTTAGTGAAAATATCAGCACTTTGTTCTTCAGTACTAATGTACTCTAGCCTTATGATATTTCTCTCTACCATATCTCTTATGTAATGATATGGAATCTCAATATGTTTGGACCTGTTATGGAAAACTGGATTAACAGATAACTTGATACAACTTTGATTGTCACAATGAATCACAGTTGGATCTAGAGGTTTTCCAAACAATCCAAATAATAGCTTTCTTAACCATACTGCTTCACGTGCTCTCATGGATGCTGCCATATATTTAGCTTCAGTGGAGCTTAATGCTACTGCTGACTGTTTTCGATTGAACCAAGAGATCATAGCTGAACCAAGACTGAAACAACATCCTGTAGTGCTTTTTTCTATCGGTAGTACTTCCAGCCCAATCAGAATCAGAATACCCTTGAAGATTGATTTCTACCTTTTCATACTTTAGCCCAAATCCAATAGAGCCTCGTAGATATCTCAAGATATGCTTAGCTGGCATTAAGTGTATTTCCTTGGGCTCACACATAAAGTGACTCACAACATTGGTTGCATAACAGATGTCAGGTCTAGTGTTCACTAAGTGCATAAGGGAGCCAACAATTTCTCTATACAATGATGATGTAGGATCTGCATCATTTTTAGAGTATCCTAATTTTAAAAGATAGCTGTTTATCCTTTCATACCAAGCTCTGGGAGCTTGTTTCAACCCATATAGTGCTTTCTTGAGTTTGCAAACATATTTTGATGCCTCATGTATAATAAACCCTTCTGGCTGCTCTAAGTATACTTTTTCTTCAATGGTGCCATTTAGGAATGCTGTTTTCACATCAATCTGGTGTATCTTCCACCCTTTAGATGCTGTTATAGCAATAATGGTTCTGACTGATGTATACCAAACTACAGGGGCAAATGTTTCTTCATAATCAATTCCTGCTTTCTGTGAGAATCCTCTAGCAACAAACCGAGCTTTATGCTTCTCAATACTTTCGTCAGGAGCATATTTAGTTTTGAATAGCCATCTAGAAGAGACAACAGTTTTATTTTTAGGTCTAGGTACTATGTCCTAGACATCATTCTTTATTATAGATTGATATTCTTCAATCATTGCCTCTCTCCATGCTTGATTAGATAATGCCTCCTTTGGATTTGATGGTTCTGATTTATTGATTTCTGTTATAAGAGCTGCATAACATTTCTGAGTTCTTGTCCTTTTACTCTCATGAGATATTTCATTAGGTTCTACATTATTTTCTTTAATTATTTGCCTTGCCCATAATGGCCTTTTCTTACCATTGATTACATTAGTATTCTCATTTTCAATGATAGGAGATTCAGGTTCTTCTATATCCTCCCTCTCAATTTCAGCAGTGAGATCTTCTTCTATCTCCAGGGTGTTATCTTCTTCAAGGTTTTTAAATGTGTTATTTTCAACAAATTTTACATCTCTACTCATCTCAACAGATTTTTGTCCTGGAATATAGATTCGATACCCTTTTGTGTTTTCACTATAACCAACAAGTATGCCTCTCTTACCTGATGGTTCTAGTTTAATCCTCTTCTCTTTAGGTACATGAATGTATACGAGACATCCAAATATTCTAATATGACTTAGGTCTGGTTTGATCTCTGTAAATGCTTCTTCTGATGTTATGTTTTCTAATATGGAGTGTGGACATTGATTTTGAATATATACTGCTGTATTTGAAGCTTCTGCCCAAAAAGAAGTATGAAGGTTTTGATTGAGCATCATGGCTTTTGCTGCTTCGATTATGGATCTATTCTTACTTTCTGCTACTCCGTTTTGTTGAGGATTATATGGTACAGTATACTCCCTCTTAATCCCAACAGAATTACAAAATTCTTTAAATATGTCAGATTTGTATTCACCTCTATTATTTGATCTTAATACTTTTATTCTTTTATCTGTTTGATTTTCTACTAATGCTTTAAATTCTTTGAATTTAGATAGTACCTCACTTGATTCTTTAACCTTAAGAAAGTATATCCAAGTTTTTCGAGAATAGTCATCAACAAAAATAATATGGTATAGTGATCCTGTTAATGAAGGTGTTGACATGGGTCCACATAAATCAGTATGAATTAGTTCTAAGATTACTTTAGATTTGTGCTCACTTGTAGTGAAAGACCCTTTTATATTCTTTCCTAGTGCACAACCTTTGCAAATGCCAGGATGATTATTTTTAAAGTGTGGAAGACCCGTAGTAATCTTGTTTATTAAAGGTAGAGCATTATACCTTAGATGTCCCAACCTCTTATGCCATAATTCATTGTGATTTGTGATTTCATGAGTTAGTGCAGATTTCTGATCATTACATATTTTATAAAGACTACCATCTCTTGTCCCTATGATTGTGGCATTCTTCATATTTGAATTCTTAGGCCATAATAGAACTTTGTCTTCATTAAAGGTGACACGAAATCCTTGGTCTGCTAGTCCTGATATAGAGACTAAGTTTCTTTTGATTCCAGGTACAAATAGAACATCTTTTAGTTGTAGAGATACTCCATTCTTTATCTTTATGGTACAGGTCCCTATTCCTTTCACTGGGTAGGAGGAGTTATCCCCAATAGTCACTTCTTCGGTTGAATAATTTTCAAGTGTCTCAAACTGATTTTTGAATCCGGTTATGTCTTGATGCACCACTATCAATTATCCAAGTTCTATTATTGGAATTTAGTTCACTTGAGAGAGCTGTAAAGAAGAGTGGAATTTCTTTTGCTTTAGCTACGGTGGCTTGAGTCTTTTGCCTTTCAGGACAATGTCGATGAGTGTGCCCATATTTATCACATTTGTAACATTGGATTTTAGAAAAATCTCTTTTGAATCCCCTCTTTCTTTTAAAGGATTTTCTCTTTTTGTTGTGGGACTTTGTGTTGAGTGCTTATGTTTCTCCCTCTTTCTTTAGACCTATTTCTCTAGTAATAAGTCTTGATTCTTCCTGAGTACAGTTGTTCTTAAGTTGATCAAATTTTGGTAGAGGTGGACGTATGCTTATGCATTGAATAAAATTCTCCCAGGATGTTGGTAATCCCCTTAATGCTATTAGAGATAATTCCATTTCTTCTATAGTGTTACCAATAGAGAATAGTTGATCTCGTATTTCAGAAATTCTTAGAAAATAGGATGTAACTGTTTCACCTTTATTCATCTTTATGGTCAATAATTGTTCCTTCAATGTCAATATACGACTTGTATTGTTTATTTCATATGTTTCTTGAATTTTCTTGAAGACCTCATATGCTGTTGTTAATCTTGCTATACTTGGGAGAATGGAGTCTTTAATTGAATCAACAATTAATTTCTTGGCTTTATTGTTCCTCCTTTTCCAAGTCGTTTTCTTTGCTTCGTCTATAGGAATTTCTTTTTCTGCTTCTATGAAAGATTCTAATTCCAGTTCTTGCAACGGTGTGGTGATTCTAATTTTCCATGATAGAAAATTTGATGCTCCTTCCAATCTATCTTCCATCCTGATTCCGGTGGTCATCTTTAATGATTTGTGATTGAATCCTCCTCTTTTAAATGATATCTTTCCTTTATATTTCAATAATAATTCAGAATTTTATTCCCTTTAACTTGGCTCTGATACCATGTTAGGAAATCAGATCTTTGGGAATATATTCACTGTTGATATATTCAGTAATATTTTTTATAAATGCAGATATATGTATATGATTATCTCTGATTATTTGAATGTATATATGGTATGCAGTGAGGGGAGAATAGCAATGAACGTTTTAACTGATTGATTCAAAACCCACACTGCATACAATATATATATATATATATATATATATATATATATATATATATATATATATATATATATATATATATATGTATTGATTTGTGAGTGGTCACATCCAAAGGATCGTGACCCTCACAAAACAATACATATGATAAACACAGCGCTTCATAACACATATTAGTCTCTGCGCATATAATAAACATTGTATACAGTAATCAGTGCATATAATAACAATAATTATCGCATACAATATACAATAATCATAGCATACAATATACAATAGTCGCTTACATTAACACATTGACTGTTAATGTAAGCCGATACAATAGGGTAGTCGGCATTGTATATATAAGGTTCGATAAAGTATTACATTGTTATTTCGATACTGCATCAATATCATCATTATTATATTGTTAATATAGTAATGATAATATAAATAATATATATCATGTATTATAATATTATCATTACTATATTAATAATATAATAATGATAATAATATAATGTATCATTTATTACAACTTCATCATTATAATACAGTATCAATATATATATATATATATATATATATATATATATATATATATATATATACGAATGAAGCTATATCTTAACAGATAGCAATATCACAAATGAATTCTACTTATATGAAAATGAAGATTTTCTTTTATTGACAATATTTTGCGAAGAAAGCTTCATTCTGTTTTTGAAAAATAAGAAAGCCCACATTATATTTTGGTGCTACTTCAAATCATAGCTTGATTGAAATTTATACAAACAATATCACTATTAAAACTTTTAGTCCTCCAAGTGTAAAATATATCAAGAGGAGGTTGTGCAAGTGCTCATCTATGCTATGGAAATGTCCTTTAATTTTTTTTAAAAAGTAGTTCAATTGTTTTTCTTCAAATTTTCACTTTTTTTGTAAGTTTGATTTTTTTCCGATTTTTTGCCCATTTTTCTCTGATGTTTTCAAAAAATCCTACTCCTTTGGTTTGCCGATTTATTCCCCAAACGATTTATGTTTCTATGATATAAACATTATGCTTACCATTGGCTATAGATCTTCAGGTTCAAATTAGAGTTGATATTTTCTGGATCTGTATTTGAGAAATGGTTTGGTGAGATTAATTATGTACAACAAGCTTATAATTTGTGGGAGACATCTCTTATAGCTGTTTTGTATCGAATAAATTAAGAGACATTCAAAACATAAGTATATATATCACCTTCTAATTTAGTTCGAAAACATGTTGGGAAGTTGTCCAACCTTCCCAAATCCCAATCAAAAAGGAACTTTGCCAAATTTCTACCAACAGTATCATATTTCAAGACTGCAATGGAGAAGGACTCCAGTAGCTGTTGCAGAAAATTCATTACATCCAGAGGGAGTTGAATCGCTTTTAAATGTTACTACCATATAGGCTGCTCTACAATTCTTTACAGTCTTTTCCAGCATCAATTTTATAGTTTTATGGTTGTAATGTTCTGTGCTGCTATTAGTATTATGAAGAAGAGCTTTGAATCTTGGCTGTTGCTGTTCTGGTTTCACAATCATTGGAATTGAAAAGAAAAAATACTCTTTAGCAAAGAATATTACAGCAAGTAATTGGTAAAATACTTGATATATTAATAGAGATCAAACGATCTTTATATACACAAAGAATAAATGATGTTTCCTTAGGAAATGATCATAAAGAATAGAAACATTCTATTCTAACTAACTGAAAACTAAATATTAGAAAGATTCTGATATTTACAATAGATTTACAACAGTTAAATAGATAACCATTAATAGAAACTAACTATTATTGTAATACCCTCCCTTAATGGTTAATCTATCCACTACACCAAACTGTCCTCTGAATTTGGCAAACTTGTCTGGACCAAGAGGCTTGGTGAGAATGTCTGTAGTCTGATCCGCTGTAGGAACATACTGCAAATGTATTATCCCCTTCTTCAGAATGGTTTGCAACAAGAGAGTAGAGCCTGCCACAGACTCTTCCACTGACCCTCCCTGAATCTGCAAAATCGTTGACCAAAACTCATCACAAAAACATCCAACTTGATGTTGGATAACTGAGCTGCCCTTCTCTGTAGACAGAGACACACTAGGAACAACTGCCAAACCCTCCAAATTATTGCAGATGAGCAGGATGCCCCAAAACTGACTGCAAAAAAACTATGGTTTGACGAGTACAAAGCATTGTTTTTTTGAAAAAAATAATAAAAACCCTGAAATAACATCCCACACAAACTTCGCGTATTATAGAAACCAAAAATGTTTTTTGAGACAGAAAATTGACCAAAACCGAACACGATTTTTAAAGTGAAAAATCAATCAAAACCCAACATAGAATCCGAGACACAGATCGAAGAATACCCCCAAGATAATTTTTGAGGATAAAATTTCTCAAGATAATTTTTGAGGAAAAATTATTAAAACCCTTCAAATAATTTTTGAGGAAAAATTATTAAAACCCCTAAGAGAAACCTTCATGCGGCAAAACACGAGACTTTGCATGGTAAAACAACACATGCAAGAACATGCAACTCACAAAAAGCACATGCAAGTAACATGCAAGTAAAAACCCAGAAGGAATATGTTGTCAGTTTCTGGATTCGTTGGCTCGAAAATCTAGGCACCTAGAAAAAATGGACGACAACCTAGTTGAGAGCTCGAAAAAACCACAAGGAATATGCTGTCAAATTTTGGATTTTCTGGCTAAAAAATCGAGGCACCCCAAAAAAATGGACAACAACCTAGTTGAGCTCTCGAAAAATCCATCAAGAATTTGCAAATTTTTTTTGATCCGATACAAAAAATCTTTGAAAACCCTATCTGGTTCGAAATAGCTCCAAAAAATTGCAGAAAAATAGAGTTTTCTTTCAAAAAATGGCAGATGCTGAGAGAATAACACCAGCAGTCATGAACCTTGAGAAGATCTTTGCAAAAAACTAACCCAAAAATGATTTTGAAAAATTTGATGGATACATTTTTCAAAAAAATTGAAGTATTCGCTCCGATACCATATTACGGCAAGTAATTGGTAAAATACTTGATATATTAACAAAGATCAAACGATCTATATATACCCAAAGAATAAGCAATGTTTCCTTAGGAAATGATCGTAAAGAATAGAAACATTCTATTCTAACTAACTGAAAACTAAATATTAGAAAGATTCTAATATTTACAATAAATTTACAACAATTAAATAGATAACTATTAATAGAAACTAACTATTATTGTAATAAAGAAAACATGCATATCTGTTTGGCCCCAATATTTGAAAAGCTTCCAGGAATGTGACCTTTCAAATGATATAAGTATTACCCTTTTACCGAGCAAAGAAAAGATTGGCTTTGTATATGGTGAGGGTGGGGCTTTTACATTCTTGAATGTTTGGTATTGATGGTATATAAAAGCTGGTTCGTGGTTGAAATGAATCTTGAATAATCTTCTAGTCTTCTTGTGCACAAGGAGTACACTTATTTAACAAGTCTATATGCTAAAAATTCATGCTTCCTAGCTCTTACCCCTCTCTGTCCATTATTGATATTGAATCTTGATGTTTGACGAATATATTTACATGGATGTTATAATTACTTGAGAGATTTTTGTAAATTCATGAGTTTATTTTCAAGTTAAATTTTCATCAGTTGCATCTGATAAACTGTCTGAATGAGAGTTTCTAGTTTATGAATTCATCTTTTTGGTTTCTATTCCAGACATGTCTTGTTGGAGCTGGTCCAGGTGGAAAACACACTGCTTTGGAAGCAGTTACTGTAGTCCTTGATTTGCCACCGCCCCAACCTGGATCAATGGAGGGATTCTCATCCATAGATCGTGTTTCTGCTTCAGATCCAAAGTCTGCGCTTGCACTGCAACGATTAGTGCAGGCTGCTGTAAGTGCCAAAGCATAACCCCAAACATTTTCTTGAGTGTGCAAATTAGATTAAAAATAAATGAACAAGGAAGATGCATTTGTTTCACTTATCTGAGAAACCCAAATTTCAGACTAATTTAGTGAAGTGTGATGTAAGACTTATTTACTGTCGAGGTATTCTGAATAGGAATATGTTTGCTTGCAGGTCTGGTTTTTGGGGGAGAATGCAAATTATGCTGCATCTGAGTATGCTTGGGAGTCTGCTACACCACCTGGCACTGCTTTGATGATGTTGGATGCAGATAAAATGGTAGCCGCTGCCAGTTCCAGAAATCCAACACTTGCTGGAGCTTTGACACGCCTTCAAAGATGGGCATTTAGTGGAAGCTGGGAGGTATACTGTGTAATATATTAGGCATTTTCTTAAGATTTAACTGTTTTTTAACTTTCAATACTATCTTGTCTGTAATAACATCTTTATTTGCTAGGTAAGTTTTATTGTTAATTTTAGCCTTCCAATGAGAATGCCAAGATACATTTTTGCTTTTCTTGAGAATGGTTGTCAGGTTTCTGTTTTCCAATTATTCATGGAGATAAATAAGATTTCTTTTTTGAAGTTCTCACATCATATCCTATGTTTCTTTCATTCTTCTTACCAATAGTATATTCATATGGGGTTAACTTACTACATGCCTTGTTGACAGGTAAGGATTATAGCGGCCCAAGCTCTCATTACTATAGCAATAAGGTCGGGTGAGCCTTTCAGATTGCAAATATATGAGTTCCTTCATGTGCTAGCTCAAGGTGGAATGCAAACAAAATTTACGGAGACACAACTTAGTAATGGTGAAGATCAAGGAGCAAGTGGCACTGGCCTTAGTTCTATAATTGTTCCAATGCTTAGGGTCCTCGATGAGATGTACAAATCACAAGATGAGTTGATTAAGTAAGTTCTGAAATCCACCCCAAGCATGATAACATTACAAGCTCTTTATCTATGTTTTGTTGTGTCAATTTTGCTCACTTTGTTTGTTTACATGATCAGAGAGATGAGGAACCACGACAACAACAAGCAGGAGTGGACAGATGATGAACTTCGAAAGCTTTATGAGACCCATGAGCATCTTCTCGATCTTGTCTCTTTATTTTGTTATCTTCCTCGATCCAAGTATTTGCCTCTTGGGCCAATAAGGTATAAAATTGACATGTTTTTCTTTCCATTAATTATACAGAACATGACATCTGATTGATGCGTATCTAATTCTATACAGTGGATACATTTTACTGTTTCATGCTTGTGGGGAGAGGCTTTTTAAAGCTAAAAAATTGCAGCTACTTTAATGAAATCAGTTTTTTGTTTTTATGCTATGCTAGATTTTACATTTAATAGTGAACTTGCATGCTTTACGGCATAAATAGCTTGAATGCAGAACTTGGAATTTCCTCTTATTTCAGTTGGTTTTATGGAATAAAACGTGATAAGTTAAGACTGGGCTTGATGCTATTTCAATAAGGATAGAAGGATTTGAAAAGCTTAATTGCTTAAGTTTTGAATTGATTACTGAAAAGTATCTATATTTTGGCTTCAATCATTGCCTTGTAAAATGAAATATTACTTCCCTGACCTACTACAGATGTTTGTGAGCATTCTATATCTGAGTAGATTATGTCTCAACTAGATATTTTAAGCTTTGATAAGATTTGCAGTAAAATTTATTGCAGGCTTGAGTTCCAAGATGAATAAAAAAGATAAAAATATCCAAAATAACCAAAATTCAGACAGATTCAGGTTGCTATTCTTCTTGCATGCAAGTTACTTGGGTTTAGTCCTCTTCCTATGCATGTTGGTAGAGTTTAGATCTCTTCTTCTGCAAGTTGGTCCTGCCTTGGGCAAGTTGCCTAACTTTAAACAGGAAAATCTTAACCTTTCCTCATTACATATGAATGCAGAAACAATGATGCAGTGAGTAATGAATGAAGAATTCTTTACTTATCAGTTTAAGACCTTTCCTTTATTCAATTTAGCCATGTACGCTTATTTTTTCAAAGTAGGTAGGAGGGAATCCTCTTCATGGGCTTCTTTCTCAAATTTGAATGGTGTAAGCTTCCTCATAGTGACATTCATTCTGTTTTTGTTATGGTAGTTTGCATGGTGATTTTGGTCCTTGATATCGTGTAGTATTTTAAAAACCAGTTTTGTCTATATGTGGGGTCATCAATTATCTTATTGCCAAGTTATAGAATGTAGGATTCATTTAATCTGTAGTTTCAATTTTATGAAATGATGATTGCAATATAAACACAATGGTTCTACAGTTTGCAAAAGCAACTAGTGTACCGCATGACTTTTTTAATGCGAGATGTAAATCTTGAAAGCAAATTGATAGATCTATCTGTTCAATGAGAGCCAGATCACAATGGTCATAGTCCACATTCAATGTCTTTGGACACCAGCATGCAGCCACTTAATTAGAACTGAAGTAATTCTGGCCCTCTGGGTACCTTTGACAAAGACTTTCTTCTCTTCAAAAGAGTCCTACCTGCGATTTGCAGTATGGCATCCTGAAATTTTTCTCAATGAACATTTTTTTTCTTACCATATGAGTAATTATCATTTAGTCAATAAGACAAAATGTGAGCTGTCAACATGTTAACCTTCATAAGAAGTAGCTCATTTTTAATAAGCAGTGAAGAATAGAGTAGACTTTTAACAATCAGAGATTTTTTCCCAACTTAAACCTTAGCCATAGTTGGAGTGGAATCTTCCTCAGCTTGAAGCAGACTTTACTAATTGTGAAATACGTATTAAATGTTCCCTTGTGATCTTACTGTTTTGATTGTATAGCTTGTGATCTTTCTACTAATCAATCTCTAATAGTGTTACTAGTCTCAGATGATCGGTGCATAATTTGCAGATGTCTGCTATTTTTGAATGTTAGTGTGAATTATTTTTGCTTTCTAAAATCTGGATCTTGATTGAATAAATGAAAAAAATCATTTGTTTGTTAGTGTGAAAAGGAAATTTATGTTGTGGTTGAGTTCTTCTATGAAGTAGGTTATGATTTTTTCTTATGACTTGATTGAATGCCTTGGCAGTGCTAAGCTGATTGATATTTATCGAAATCGTCACCATATAAATGCTGCAACTGGCTTTAATGATCCAGCTGTTGCACAAGGGATTTCTGATCTCATTCTTGACAGAAAAGTGGGGCAATCTCAATATACATCAGTCAGTATGGAAACTGCAAATGCATGGGCGGCACATCTCAGTGATGGTTTATTGGGTGACGATGCCCCAGGTGTTAACTTGGTGAGGAACTACTTAGCTATTTACTCTTTTTCTTTTGTTTTCTTTTGTTATTCTTTTTGTGCCTTAGCTTAAGTTGTCATTTGAGAGGTTTAAGATGAATATGAGGATTATTTTCGGAAGGCTAAATATTTATTTAAATTTTATTAGTTAAATGCAAATCATGGCGAATATTTTTGATGTCTGTTTGACACACCCATTTTATTTTTCAAATTCTTGTTAGTTGTCAGTTCATTCCTGTTAACATGGCATATGAATATTAGATGTGCATAGAGTGAGTAATGTGCGTTCCATTATGGTGCTCCCTCTGAAACATATTGGGAATTTAACCAACACATATTGACTATGGTTAAAACTTAAAACTTAAAATCGTCTAACTGATAAACAATTTTCGACAAATATAATTTTTAATTGTTGCAAAATGGTTTACAACTTGTCAGTGGCTCAATAGGATTTTGGCTTTCCATTCATAACATTTATACTTCTGTTAAAACCTTTGAATGCTAGAATTTTCGGCACTGACAGTAGCAAATGCATATATGTTACCAACAGTAAATTTAAATTGTACAAATCTACTTTTTGATCCATTTCTTTTTAAAACAAAAGCAAAATTTCTGTAGGTAAACGAATATCTTGCGGGAGCAGGTACTGATGCTCCTGAAGTGGAAGAAGAAAACTTAACCTCTCGGGCATCTGTCAGTTATGATGATATGTGGGCAAAAACACTTCTGGAAGCATCAGATGGGGAGGTATGATAACTGACATAATCTTGCTTATATTTATTTTACGCTTAATAATCTTTAACGGAGAATTTGTTACACATGCACATCTTGACATATTCTTTCATAAATTTTAATTGTTTCTTTTCTTTCCACAGGAAGATGATGCACGATCTTCTGGGACATCCTCCCCTGAATCAACTGCATCATTTGAAACCTCAGTTTCATCTCAGTTTGGTACTATGCATTATCCATCATTGTTCAGCTCAGGACAATCTTCTTATGGAACAGCTTCACGTTTGGTATGCTACAGTAATCGTTTTTTGATATTTTTAATTGCATGAGAAATATACAAGCTTCTGTTCAGTCCTCAAATACAGTGTGAAGTTGAGCTTAATGAAGCTGGGTAAGAAACGCTGATACTAATATGATCTTTATTTCTTTTAGAAGTTCTATAAAGAAATGTACATGATAGTGCTAAAATCTTTGGATGCATTAAAATTTGCAATTTTTGAGGATACTTTCCAAGTTTTCTATATTGGGTGTTTGTTCAAATAACATGAAATACTTGATAAGTGGAATGTCACCCAAAACCAGATTAGTTTTTTTTGCCTTTTCAAGTGTCAGTTTAAGGGATCACTATGTACAATTTTCCCCAAAATGAGTCTTAGTTTTATAAATATTGTTATATTTACATCTTGACTCCAACAATCATCATGTCTTGCAGGCAACCCAACCTTAGAGTAACCACAGTTTTAATACCTAATCATACGAATTTCCATGCATATATTATATATACTGATCAATCATTTTAATACCTTACCTTTAAATATAATCATCACTTCAAACACATTCAGGTATGATAAATCAAAATTTGGCTTGGTAATATTCCTTCTTCTTTAAATATGTACTAAAGAAACAAGGATGTCGCCCTCAAGGATATGTAAGAAGTATGAAACATGTCAAGTATGGAAAGAGTAGCATGCATAAAAGAAAGAGAAAATAAAGAAGGAATGCCCGCTATAAATGTATACAAATGTTCTGCCCCCACAGTGAAGCCAAAGAATTCAAGTAGCATAAGTTTGTCACATGAATCATAAAGAGAAAGTACCAATAGTGTGTTATCATATGATTGGGGAAACAAATTAGTAAGAACATAGAGCATATCATAAAGCAGGTATGAAGAAGCAAGACAAATACATTAAGGAAAGAAAATGCAACATGAGTAATAAAGTTGAAAAGAATAGGAAAAAAGAAGTCAAGAGTAGATATGAGAGTATGAAGTAAATAAAAGTAAATAGGCAAAATGAAACACAAGGGGATCTATGTGTATGGGGTTAGGAATATGGGAACTGTATATGTATATGTCATCATTCATCATACACATGGAACAAGAATTACAAAGCAAGGAGTTAAGAATTGGGATACAACAAATATGTTGAATAGGCATGGTCCTTTTTGGGTCAACATGAAAAAGGTGTGAAATACATCAGTAATTTGCACCGTCCCCAATAAACCAAGAAGAGGAAAATACAAAAAGAGTGGCAGCAAGATATAGAAATTACAAAAAGAGAGGTATACCAAACATATAGTAGAAATGAAAAGAAACGAATATCTACAGTGGTCTGGTCAATATGAAAGAGGCACTAGCACATTAGTGCATTGTGTCCTCCCCAAATTACATAGATATAAAAGGAGATAAATTTGGAACTGAAACTAAGTAGAACTGTATAAATAGAAGAAGCAAGTACAAACACACATAAACAACATATAACGTGTTGCTCCTATTATATGTAATCATGCACCACCAAATGCACCACCAAAGGTGGCATGAGTCATTAGTAGAGGAAGGAACAAAAAGAAATTGGTCAATCATAGAATCATAAGGAGCATCCTCTAGGTAGTCATTGTCATCAAATTGTCTGAGTGAGAGCTCTATAAGTTTTTACGAGAGGAGAAAGTTCTGGAGGAAGCTCGGTTGGGTGAAGTTCTTCTATGAGAAAATATAGAAGTGAGAGAAGGAATATGAACAATGGCTACGTCACAAGGTTCGAATTTGAGTTCGAGTTCGACAACAATAAAATTTGGATGAAGTTTGACAAGGAGAAAAATTCGAAAAAAAATTCGACATTAGATTTGTCTTATAAATTGAATTTAAATAATAATAATAAACCCACATAATTAAAATATATTAAATATTAAAGTTTAATTATTAAAAGATTAATATTAAAAATAAAAAATAAAATAACTGTTAAGGTTTTAGGATCATTGCAAATGTAATAGCACTATCTTTTTGTATGTATTTTCCAACTTGCATTTATATTGAGAATGAGCCAAGAAGAGACATGTCCCTTCATGGGACATGTCTATTCATTATTATCTAATTAATATAATGAGAATTATGACTATATACATACATACATACATACATATATATATATAATATCTCTTGAGTATTATATTAATTTCTCTAATATTTACATAATAATAATATTTGTATATATACACATCTCATATATACTAAATATATATATACATATCTTTACTAGCATTGACTCAGTGTTTATCTGACTGAAGCTACAAAACATCAACACTTCCTCTTAGCTAGGGAGGATAAATCAATTCAATGTCAACACTTAAGACACTTGACAACATCAATCATATGATATAAGCAATAAAGACATCATCCTCAAGATGTAATCAATAGAAACATAGTCTCAATATGTGGATTGCCTCCATCGGTGATTCTATCCACAAGTTCTTAGGTGGATTGCCTCCATCAGCGATTCTATCCACAAGTTCTCAGGTGGATTGCCTCCATCGACGATTCTATCCAAAAGTTCTTAGGTAGATTTCCTCCATTGACGATTCTGTCCACAAGTTCTCAAGCGGATTGCCTCCATCGACAATTCTATCCATTTGATATCTTGAGTATTGGCCTATCAGAATGTCAACAAATGACATTCATCAAATACTCTGAGTATTGGCCTATCAGAACATCAACATATGATATTCACAAAGTACTCAATAAGGTACTGGCCTGCAGAATACCAACACATGATATTCACCAAATACCTATCATATATCTATACAAACAACTCATAGACCTTCAATTTAATGACATCTAACACTTAGTTGTTGATTTAATCCATCATGATCTGTTTCAACATTATAAATAATGTATATCATGATTTAAGTTATTGTAAGATCGTCATCTTCCAATAACTCCTACAAATACAAGTGATAATCATTTGGAAGTCGTCACTTCCTCATGATTTACACAGGGCCCAAAAGGCATTCATGATTCCTAGTCCTTTGACTATTATAGATTCTTGATCATTGGAGAATCCATCTCTGTATGGACTACTCCCTCTTAATCAATAAGATTATCAAAAGTTGATTTAATCGTATCCTCTATGTGCTCCCTCTGAAGCTCAAGTTCTTGTATCAACCTCTTGTCCTCTTTTGAAATGTTAGACTCCCTCTGCATCTGGTCTCAATCATTAATTCGTTTGCTAGCATTAAGTGCTTTCTCCCTTGAATGCAATTTTCTTGTGCTTTCGTCCTAAAGGTATGTCAGAGATAGTACAAATAGCTCACTAAACTATCTCGACCGAAAATACCAATGATAGAAGCATACAAGATTTTACTAACCATTAGTATAGCATGAATTACAAACTTAAAAATTATGTGCATTAATAAAACATGGAATACTTATCTTTTATAAATTTCAAATATTTTATTTTATAAGGTGAGCCCATATAGAAAATATCATGCAAATTCACAGAATGATGTCGCCATTCTCGAACATTACCATAATTCTTCACATGACCTGTCTTGAATATCTAAAGGTTCTATACACTATGACAACCTTTAATATGATCAGATCTCCCTTCAAGCGGTTAGGCTTTTAACGAAGGAACCTCACTCATTTATAGATTTTGCATAGACCCGTACACAGTTGTCATAACTTTTGAACCTGACATTTTCTCTCCAATCGCTCTGGTGAGATTCTTCTAAATTTGTTTATCACCAACATATCCAAAATTTAGCAAAATCCAACGGTTCATTTGTGAGATATGGTCCTTGTACTGAGATTGTATTTTCTGAGACAGTCACACATTCACCATCAACAAACTACTCTCTTACATTTGCAACTTGGCTCTGATACCATGTTAAGGTTTTAGGGTCATTGCAAATGTAATAGCACTATCTTATTGTATGTATTTTCCTAATGCAACAATCTCTTGCATTTATATTGAGAATGAGCCAAGAAGAGACATGTCCCTTCATAGGACATGTCTATTCATTATTATCTAATTAATATAATGACAATTATGATTATATATATACATACATATATATATATATAATATCTCTTGAGTATTATATTAATTTCTCTAATATTTACATAATAATAATATTTGTATATATATATACATCTCATATATACTAAATATATATATATATACATATCTTTACTAGTATTGACTCATAGTGTTTATCCGATTGAAGCTACAAAACATCAACAATAACATTAAATGTAAATCTATTAAATGATAATTTCATAATTAAAAAATACATAAGATTAAATTTAAATCTATTAAATGTTAATCTAAAACAAAAATTAATAAAAATAAAAAGAATTTATAAAATCAATTATACATATTTGAAATGTTATAAAGCATGGGAAGACCTAAAGAAAAAATAAATTATAAAAAAGTTAATCTCTTCAAATGCTTACTGCCGCCTCCACTACGAGCCAACACAAATATACAAAATTCGCAAAAGACACCCACGCTAAATTGATCCAGCGGTCAAATAATCTGTGCTGAAAAAAATTGTGCTGAACGATGCATGGCTCGCCCCTCCAACTCTTGTCACACACAACAAACGAAATGCCCTAGCTGCTCTCAGGCGATTAGACAATCTGCATGAATCGACATTAGAAGATATGTGGGTTGTAGCTTTGAAAACCTATTAAAAACCCCTACCGAAAACGTTTTTGCAGAAATACAATCGAATAAAAAACTGACACTTTCTTCGTACAAATATATACGCGATGTTTTGTGAATTCCATACCTATCCTAAATGTTCACCAAATTTTGAACTTCAAGCATTAAATTCAGCAAACCCTGTGACATAGAACAATGGTACGAGATAATGTCTAGTTTGAAGAATGGAGAGGTCTATTAGGTACCGTAGAAGTGGGATGAGTAGTAATAACAGTAGAGAAAGTAGAAAGAGTAGGAGGGTCCTTAGGAATGGTAATAGGGCGCACTCTATTGTCCCTTCCTTAGACAACTCAAGTGTTGACAGAGGTTGACCTATTAGCCAGGTTCCCGTAGGTTAGCAATGTGGATAGGGGACCCATCTAGAGGTTTGTGGAGCTATGCAGGGGCTTTATGAGCCGTTTTGGACAATTTGTGACAATCTCCTAAATTCTATGAGGGATTCCTACTTTTTAGGGATTGACTGGGAGTTGACTAGAACACACCAAGGGACCTCTGGGATCATTTTGGAGACTTTGGCTGCAGTTCCAATTTTTTAGGGAGGATCCCTACTTTTTAGGGGAGATCGTTAGTTCGCCTGCAACATTCAGTTAGCATTCTTGGATTGGTGGCATCAGTCAAGTTTCAGTTTGGAGTCTAGATGATTAGTTTATGAATAAATTGGGAATAATTAAATTATTTCCTAAGTTGGATTTAAATAAAATAATAATATAGTGATTTAAAATTTTAATCAAATCACTTTATATTATAATAAAATATAATAAAGGGCCCATGACACATTTGCCTAGGAAAATGAAGTTATATTTAAAAAGGGGGCCATTTTTATAATGATAAATAAGGCCTCACGTGTTTCGAATTCCTAGGAGGGTAATAAAATAAAATATTATAAAGTTCATTAAAAATAAATGATAAGAAACCCTAAAAGTTCAAACTTCATGGAGAAAGAGGGAAAAGAGATAAAAAGAGTTTGTGGCAGCCATTTTTGATCATCGAGGTTATTTTTTCTACATCAGCACATTGAAGTTTGAGCTCTGAGAAGGGTTTGAGCAGAATGTAGGCTTCTAGGAATTAAAAATCCTCGAAGATCAGGGAGTTGGACGAAACCCCAGCTTTCCTGGTTACAGATTACATCACAGCTCAGAATTAGTGTCGAATTGGCTTCAATTTTGTGAAGGAATTTATCAGATCAGTCAACATTAAGGGCAGAAATTTTTTTATCAGACATCACATCTGTTTTTGTACGGCAGACTGCACACCTTCCAGGCTTCATAGCCGTACCACTCCCAGGCTGAAACCATGTCCTTCCAAGTTGGACGTCAGGGTTTGGAGGAATAATTCAGGGGAATTCAGATTTAAAGTTGGATCAGATTCCTTAGTTTTGAACAGCAGATACAGTTAATAGGTGAAGAAGTTAATTGTTGTCATTATATTGGCTGGTGAAACAAGCTCCAGGCCGTACAGCCCTGGCGCGGGTATATAATTCATTGTTTTTGCAAAAATAAAATCAGAATTACCTCCTTTAGTGTGTCCCTGATTTGCAACTTAGTTTATTTCAGTTATTTTTGTCAAATTTCATTCTTTGCATTCTACATATCCAAAAAACACAAAAAAATCAGAAAATTTGAAAAAACCAAAAAAATCAGAAGTGCCCACATCCTCCCTGCATAATGAGGGAACAACTTTCCTTCGAAAGTCTACATTTCCTTCAAAAGCCTACATCTCCTCAGAGTGTGTCAAAATCCCTCCTTTAGTGTGCTGCACACAAGATAACAACTCCCTTCCAAGAGTTGACATCTCCTTCGAGTGTTTCAATATTCTTCCTCTAGTGTTGTGGAAATAATGTTTCCTCTTCTTTACAAAAGAACCTCAACCAATGTGGATCCATTAATTGGACGAAATGAAGCACTGTGCTGCCCAACCAACATCACCATGTCTGAACAATGATTGCATCTTACGAGCTGAAACCACCATCGGTCCTCCATTAGGGAGTGCCTTAAGCACAACCTTCCTGCCATTTGCCATAAATGCAAGCTGCATCCTCTTGAAATCCTGTACATATCTCCTAAGGGACTGTAACCACTGGATGCTCAAAACTGTGTCAATCTCTCTTAGTCCCACAACATAAAAATCATCTGTCAATGTATAATCACCCATCTGAATACTCAATTGTGGAACTCTCCTGGTGCACCATAGAGTGAACCCATCACCACTGTCACACTAAATCTAGGAAAGTTCTCTGCATGTAACCCTCATCTGGCAGCCAGTCCCCCATCTATGAAATTATGTGTAGCTCCATTGTCTACCAAACATGTTGGACACAGCCCCTTGATCACTCCCTTGAGTCGAGAGGGATGGATCTCTTGAAAGAGTTGCAAAGGTACTTTGTGTAGAAACCACAATATCATCATCTCCAAGGTCTACCTGCTGTGCCTACTGCTCACCCTCTGCACCACTATCCTCAGAGCCCGTATCTCGTACTTTCTCATCATCCACATCCGAGGTGACCTCAATAAGGTGTGCCTTGCCTTTCCCAGGGCATCTGTGTCCTGGCTCCCAGGGCTCCTTACATGTGAAGCACAACTTCCTCAACTCGTTACGAGACTCCTGATCCAACCTGGGAGGTGGAGGTGGAGGTGGTGCATCCTTGCATTCTGTAGAAGCCTTCTAAAAAGGCTTGGAGCCTCTGAAAGGTTTCTTATCCCGGGGTTAAGAAGAGGGTGGAAGTGTAGTGTCCAACTCAAGTGTGGTCTGAATGGCCTCCTCGAGTGCTTGAGCTTAAAAGCCCTAACCAAACCTCGTAGTCTCTCCTGTACCTATTAATCCTAACCAGTTACTGAGAGGGGCAGGGGGGGGTGAATCAATAAATACAATTTCTATTCTTTAATTTATTCTTCTAAATTTACTCTTGCATAATTAAAATAATATAACCAACACTCATAAACAAAAATAGAAATACACAGGTCAACACAACATATATATGTGGAAACCCTCGGTTAGAAGGAGAAAACCACGGTGGGACAGAACCAACAACTTTACTACTGCAGTAATAAAGGTGCCCTGTTAAGAGCTTACAAAGCACTGGTAAGAGTGCTACCCGGTAAAGGGATTTGGTAGAAGACCTGTTAAAATTTTGACCCTGTTAGGAGTCGCCTGATAAGAGGACTTTAAAACACCAATAAAGATGTTACCCGGTAAAGGGATTTATACAAAGAACCTGTTAGGGTTCACTCTGATTAAGGGATTTAAATATGCTTCACAATCTAAAGCAATGATCTATTATGACACTTTTTGTCTAATTAGAGCATACCTATTACCCTTTCCTCTGCTTGGTTGTTGAACCTTTCTCTGCCTTTCACCTCTTAGAAGATTCTCTTTCTCCTGCTTTGTTCGCTCTCAACATTCAACAACACTTCTTGTGTATTCTCTTACTTGTATTTATAAGAGATTAATCTTATTAAAATACTTCTCACGGTTCCGCCAAACTGTAAACTCACCCATAAATCATGCATGCAAAAAAAACTTGCAAAATGATCTTGAGTTTACCTTGAAACACCGTAGATGAAATAAAGCTAACTCCAATTAAAAAACTAACTTTAGTTTCAACTTTGAATGCTCCGTATAATCTGGTTCCCTGTTCGGATTATCATGCATTGACCGGTTAAAGAACTCGTACCCGGTCAGCCATCTCTTCCCTATGTGTATCTAGACCGGTATAAGCGTGACTTGCAAAGTACACCACTTGTTTAGTCTACCGGTGCATACTAAAGAGTACCGGTGATGTACCGGTGCTACCGGTGAGATGTTTGCCAAAAGACTTTACCAATGACAACTTAAATATGTTAACAATCTTCCCCTTTGGCATTGGTGGCAAAACATCTACTGATACAACTGTATCCTGTCTACCTGTTACACACACTGTTTTATCTGATCTGTGCTTATCCGCTCTCTGTTGATCTTCTTCCAATTCACCATCTGATCTTCAGAATCTTCTTCCCCTTTTTGCCTCCATAGGTCAAAGGGTTGTTACGTCTAGATATGTGGCTTGTCATACCTGTAACTTATTGAAAATATCCTTATATATTTTCTTTACTGAATCAAGGAATGGCTTCTATATGCTTGTGACATGTGTCAAATTCTTTCTCGTTGCTTGCAGTGAGACAATTATGTTCTCCATGTCTTCAACTGTTTTGTAGTCTGGTTCCTTGATTAGGTTTTCTGCCTCGGTTGCAGTCATTTGCATGAGATCAAATGTAGGGGCAAGAAATAATTGGAATCCAATGAGATCTTGAATTCTCTTTATCTTCTCTTCTGAAGCTTTTCTGATAACGAGAGCAAGACTGGTCATTTCTCAGCTGTATTCTGTTGCAGAGGAGTTCTTTGCATCAAACTTGGATGAAATTTTTTTAATCTCTTCTGAAGTCTTGGAAGTTTTCTCCGTAATATCTTGAACAAAGTCTTCAAAATTTGAAGTCCTTGTGATCAGTCTTCCTACTTCCTGTACCAGTTGCAACAACTCCCTGGTTCTTGCAGATACAGTGACCTTTAATTCTTCGACCTGTTTGTGAAGAATTTGAATTCGCTTTTTCTCATAATGATCAATTGCTAGTGTCTTCGGGTCGGTGACATCTTCTCCTATAGCTTGTGCTAGTAACTCTAATTGATCAATGACAGGTTCATCTTCATCAATATCTGCATTCGGTGCGAAGTTGTACAAGATGTTTCTCACACTAAAGAGGACCATATCTTGTTTCCTCTTTGTAAGCTCTTTCAGTTGTCGTGTTGACATCTTGCTTATGTCAACTACAATATCATTAACTTTACTTTTCTTTGATTCTGAATCTGTAGCAAAAGTTAGTTTTCTTTTCAATGTAGATGAGCTGGGAATATCTATCGGTTTTTCTTGTGCCGGTTGCTCTTTTGTTGGCTTTTCCTGTTCTGTGTTAACAGGTACTTCCTGTTGTTGAGGTATATCATCTTGTTGCACCTCTTGTTGCTGATGCACTTCTCCTTTCAGTTGAACTACTTCCTCCGGATGTACCTCTTCTTTTGGACGAACTTCTTCTTTTGGATGAACTTCTCCAGGCTGGACTTCCTCTTCAAGATGTACTTCGTCTTCCAGTGGTTGCTCTATTTGTTTCTCTTCAACAACCTTTTGTTCATTCACAACAACTTCTTCTATACCTGTTCCTTTATCAATAGTCATCTTTTCTGATGACTCTACTTGCACTTGATCTTCTGGAATAATTTGTTCTCCCATATTCACTTGTTCACTGGTTGTGAATGTTTTTGTTGGAAATTGTTGCTCACCGGTTGAAGGTTGTTCATGAGCAGTGAATTGAACCGGTGGTATCAATACTCTCTCAGGTTCCTCTTGAGAGATTTCCTGAGGACCCGTATTATTTAGAGTACTGAAATCATATTGCTGCTAGAACTCCAGTGTATCATTGTACACATCTTTTTCATAACCATTGATAATATTGGCGACCCTGTTCTTTGTGTCCAAATTCATTGACACTTCCTCCATTAGAAGTTTAGTTGTCTCTTCACTGAGACCTGGTTTTACCTGTGTCAATGTTTCCTTTGCAATTCTATTGTTGGCTGCCAGACCGGTTCTCCATTCAACCATAATTCTTTGATTCAGTTTTGGAGGAAATTTAGCCCTATAATCTCTAGGACTTCTGTTGAAATTTAAGAAAGTTTCCAATAGGGCAACCTCTATTTTTTGCTTATCCTCTTCAACTAGAACAGTGAACCATTTGGCTGCATTTGACACTTCACCATAATCCATAACTTCATCAACAATGTTCTCTACAGTTAAGGTTCTAGCCTTACCTTTTCTTGGGGATGCAAGCAGAGTTGGTGGAGTCAGATCACTAGCTTTATCATTAGTGATATCAACAATGACCGGTCCTGTTGATATCTCTGCTTTTCCCTGAGTCTCAGCTCCCAGTATCCCTTTTCCTTTCCCGGTATCTATCACCGATGACTCTTTGGTCTTTTGGCATTCTTCTTCTGCCTGGTGTTGTCGCTGAAGAAGATTTGTCCAAGTAGTGACTCCTTCATGTACTTGGTCTACTTCACCAATCAGCACCTGACTTATTCTCTTTCTTATCTCAAAATTATGTTTATGCAAGTCAGCTTGTTGGGTTGCTTCTTCTAGAGTGAGACGATTTTGGACTTCAAGTAGAGCTTTTATTCTTAGCTCTCTTTCCTTGTCAATTGAAGACTTCCATCTTCCTTCTATAATCTCCAGTAAATCATCCGGTATTACTGTGAGAAGCTCAGTTGGAGTGTAGTTGAACTTGTAGAGATAGTAAACTACAACTTCTTCTATTTTTCTTTTATCTTCTTCATTACTCGTATATCTTCTTCCAGCTATTCCCAGTCCACCTGCCTCCTTAATTCCTTCAACTAATTCATCAATTGTTGGCTTCCTTCCTCTTGGTGCATCCTCTTTCACTGGTTTCTCGGTCTTTCTCTTTTTGTGAAGAGTGGCAGTCTCTTCAATCTCAGTTTCTTCAGTTTCTTCCCCTTGAGTACTAGACACTTGTTGTGGTCTTTTCCTTTGAACCTTGGATTCTTCTATTACTACTTTCTTTTTCCTCGGTGTGGGAGTCCTTTTCACATATACTTTCCACGGTTCCTTAACTGATGACTTCTTCAGATTTTCCAGAATTATTCATAAGTCCCAAACTGGTATGCAGAGAGATCTAGGTCACTCTCTTGCAATGCTTATGCGTATGCCTTGGCTACTTTGGTGGAGATTTCATATCCAAGCTCCGGTGCATACTCAATTTTGGGCTCCACAACTTGAATTATACAGTGATCGGTGTTGACCAGAAAACACACCTCATCCTTGTATAAATCAACAATGGCTAAGGGAATTCTTTCCCTGGCGTGCATTCTCAGCTGGAAGGCCTCAAACTAATCGGTCATTACTTTAGTAAACTGATTTCCTAATTTGTTCGCCATATCTCCTATTTGAATCATAATCGGTTTATCTGCTAAACAGGTTACTTTTCCTATGACCGGAAAGAAATTTTGATAGTAAAAGAACAAACATACCAGTAGAGTTCCATATTTAAGAAACTTCTTCACAAGACCGAGCTTCTTTAGATTTTCAAAAAATTGCTCTCTTAGCATGGCGCAAATATCATACTGTGCGTTATCATGCACGATCCGGTGTGTGACATGTATAGCTCCTCCCGGTACACTGTTGAGTTTGCTTGACTGATAGATTTTGTACCCTATCACAACAAATGCAAACTGAACGCCTTCGTCCTCTATGTCATTAACAGTCATCAATCGACTGTTGGACTTCGACTTTGTTAACCTTGCGACTACAACATTCGCAATGGTTCTAAGGGTAAGAGCTTCCCCTTTATTGCTGTAACTAGCAACCCTTCGCAGATCCTCCTTAGTGATCGGTGTGACTGCGCCTTTCGCTAGCCACATCCCTGGTTCGTGCACTTGACTCAGAACCAATCTTATCCAATCCGGTCGAAACAGGGTTGGATACCTAACTCCATTGATCAATCCTGAAGTGACAAGCTTCGCATACTTATCTTGAAGCTTTCCATCTTGGCAGAGTGAGATAATCGCTTTGGATGTAGGTTTCATCCAACTCTTCCTCTTTGGCGTGGATGAATGCCGTAATGTCTTCAGTCAGCAGAACTCCATCAGGCACCGATGATAGCGCTCTTGTCATATCATTGTCTCGGTTCTATACTAGCATGATGTTGTAAACTGGTCTGTCGAATTGATTTCCTTTAACTAGGTTGACAACAATTGATGATGATGCCATCGTATACGGCCGGTTTACACAGAGAGTTGTTGATCGAATTTATAGAATTCACTTAGCAAAGATCGTAAATCAAAGCAAGAAGAGATTACTCAAGCGTAAGAAAACAAAAATCACAATTTGCAATGTAAAGTGAAAAGAGTAATCTTCCTTCCCTTAAATAGACTTAGGGTCTAACGGTAATTACCAAACGGTAACAATTGTTAACGGCTATAACATTAATTACCTTACCTAATCTTTTCTTCGACAACCGGTTTTCATGTATTTACTTGTTGATCAAACCTCGGTTGAAATGTTAGCACTTACCTATCCGATTCACATGATAGACCAGTGACATCTTTCCGGTTACTTTCCTTGACTGAGTGAGGTCACATCTCACAAGTCATATCGGGAACAGTAGATAGATTACCTGTTCCCTTTAAGCCCTTAGGCTCAATTTGCTGAAAAGACATCACCATCAGCAGATGATGACCTTTCCTCAGTTTTCTCCTTAGCGGAGCTCTTTGATTCCTTTTTGAACCAAATCTTCTTGACTTCTTTGTTAGTCTCTTTTCCCTTGTTTCCCTTTTGGTTGGGAGACAAGTTTTTCTTTACCGGTTTGGCCGGTCCTTGTCTTTTGTTCATTGGCCGGTTTCTGCATACCTTGGCCAGATGCCCAATCTTGTTATAGTTGTAGCAAGTCATTCTGGTTCCTCTCCATGGATTGCTTGTTCTTTCCCTGTCCATGGGTGAGTGACATGCAAAGTTGTTGTGGCCTAATGGCCCATAGTTAGCACAGTTGGATGCTTTCTGGTTTACATTCCTATTATGGAATATCAGTCTTGGTGGGGATTTGAATGCCATAGTCCTAGACCTGCATTCTTGAGTTTTGTGTCCAAACTTGTTTCATGCATAACAATAACCTTTGAAGTTTCCCCTGCTACCACTAGACACACTGTTGGGGCGTGACGCAATCAAGGGTGGTGGATCCAATGAAGGACAGTTCAACCTTGCAGCCAACTATCAACACAACGGAATAACACAACAAGATATGCTCAAATCAGAATTTCATTTAACATGCCCGACTGTAAGGCCTTCCGGGTTATGGCCAATTACAATCAAGAAACAGTTCTGCAAGATCAATAAGATCCAATCCCAACCCTAGCCAGTCCAGTTCTGAAAACAATCAACAATTGATGGAAACCCTAAGGCAGATCTGAACTTGAGCTCGCAAGCCTCCAAGCAATCTCCTTGTCTCCAAGCATGCACACCACTAGCTTTGCTATTTCAAACTATCAGATAACGATCTGATATTCAAGATCTCGTAGGATCTAGATCTAATCGCCCTCCCATCTGCTCAAATCTCCTCCCTAAACAACTACCCAAACACTCCTTAAATACTAATCTTCAGCCACAAGTCGGTTGGAAGAAACAATTAACTCCTACAAACAAATATTAAATGCAACAACAGTTGGCTCTCAAATAGCCTTACAAACATTTAATTCTCCATGTCGGCCTCTAGATCTACATAGGAGAATACAACAAAAGATACCAACAATAAATGCACCAAGTCGGCCAACCAAATCACTAAGAACTCCAGTCGGTAAACCAGGACTACCTAGCGCCAGAGAAACAACCGAGCACCAATGAACAACTGACCAAGCCAAGCAACACCGAGCAACACAGGCATCACCAAGCACAAGCTCCACCGAGTACCAAAAGCTTCACCAAGTTCCTTCAGCGACTGAGCTGCCTTCAATAACCGAGACCACAGGTTAAAGCTGCAACTGAGTAACACAGAACCAAAACAACACACCTCCATGCAGATTCACCGAGTACTCTAAAATGCCCCTGCATCAGGGCGTGACCTGCACCCAAAGGTCCTGTGGCCATACTTGTAACAGTTACTGCAGTGACTGTTAGAAGTGAATGGTTTCACCGGTGCATTTTTGTAGTCATTTGTTTTATGACCTAGTTTGCCACAATGTTTGCAAGAGGTTTTGAAGGACTTTTTACCCTTTTGTTCTACAGGTTTCTTCTTTTCCTTCTTCCCTTGCTTGTCTCCAGAGGACTCACCAATTTCATTGATGCTTTGACCGGTTTACCCAAGTCCTGTGGGATCCTTGTGCTTTCTTTGAGCCCTCAGTTGCCCATCAAGCTTTTTTGAGCTCTCATTGTATCTTCTAAGTGTCTCATTTCTTTCTTCGAGAACTTTCATCTATTCCTTTAGTTGATACAATTCAATAGCCAGCCTTTTGCATGCATCATCTTTATCATGCCAATTTTTGTGCATGTTTGCATTTTCTTGTGTAATTATCTGCATGTCTTCTTGAAATTGTAGAACAACATCACTTTCACTTATTGCATCTTCTGCCAGATTGCTTTCTCTTTCGGAGGTTGCTAGTGATTTGACAACACCGTTCCTTTCATCTTCAACTTTCCTCTTTACCTCAATGATTTCAGTCATTCTTAGAGCATTGCCTTCCTGCTCCCTTTTCAGGTTGGAGATCTGATCGGTTAGAATCTGATTCTTTTCCATGAGATCAGAGACTGCCTCCTTTGCTTTATCAGATCCACTTTGCCCAGAGAGTTCTTCAATTGTTTCATTGCTCTCACTCAGTTCTAGAGCCAGCTCTTTCCTCTTAGCAAGAGACTTCCCCAATTTGTTCTCGAGAGAGGCAAGTATTTCATTAGCTTCCTTAAGCTGCTTCTGATACCTGTAACCCTGCATGATCTTTCCTCAAGCGGTTAAGCTTTATATCTTTGAGAACCTAAGGCTTTGATACCAATTGTTAATCCTAACTGGTTACTGAGAGGGGGGGGGGGTGAATCAGTAAATACAATTTCTATTTTTTAATTTATTCTTGCAGAATTAAAAGAATATAACCAACACTCATAAACAGAAATAGAAATACATAGGTCAACACAGCATATATACATGGAAACCCTCGGTTAGAAGGAGAAAACCACGGTGGGACAGAACCCACAACTTTACTACTGCAGTAATAAAGGTGCCCTGTGAAGAGCTTACAAAGCACTGGTAAGAGTGCTACCTGGTAAAGGGATTTGGTAGAAGACCTGTTATGATCTTGACCCTGTTAGGAGTTGCCTGATAAGAGGACTTTAAAACACCAGTAAAGATGTTACCCGGTAAAGAGATTTATACAAAGAACCTGTTAAGGTTGACCCTGATTAAGGGATTTAAATATGCTTCACAATCTAAAACAATGATCTATTATGACACTTTCTGTCTGATTAGATCATACCTGTTACCCTTTCCTCTGCTTGGTTGTTGAACCTTTCTCTGCCTTTCACCTCTCAGAAGATTCTCTTTCTCCTCCTCTGTTCGCTCTCAACATTCAACAACACTTGTGTATTCTCTTACCTATATTTATAAGAGATTAATCTTATTAAAATACTTCTCACGGTTCCGCCAAACTATAAACTTACCCATAAATCACGCATGCAAAAAAAACTTGCAAAATGATCTTGAGTTTACCTTGAAACACCCGTAGATGAAATAAAGCTAACTCCAGTTAAAAAGCTAACTTTAGTTTCAACTGTGAATGCTTCGTATAATCTGGTTCCCTATTCGGATTATCATGCATTGACCGGTTAAAGAACTTGTACCCGGTCAGCCATCTCTTCCCTATGTGTATCTAGACCGGTATAAGCGTGACTTGCAAAGTACACCACTTGTTTAGTCTACCGGTGCATTAAAGAGTACCAGTGATGTACTGGTGCTATTGGTGAGATGTTTGCCAAAAGACTTTACCAATGACAACTTAAATATGTCAACAGTACCCCCTCAATGAAGAGCACCACATCACACCCAAGAGGCATCTCTGGAACCATGACATACGTTGAAACTCATTGAGGTAAGTCTCAACGTGATCTGTCTGTCTCATCAAGGCTAGATCTCTGTAGTATAATCCCATGTCCTTTCGATCAAATCTTGCAATAATTCGCTCTGTGAACTCTGTATAAGAGTGTATGAGTTCATGGGTCTATGTGACCAATCCGTGGTACCACCAATCATATGCAACCCCTTCCAAATGTAGCACGATAAACTGTATAGCCTCCTGCTCAGGCACAGGCTTAAGTGTCAAATATATATCCAATTTGTGCACCCAAGCCCGTGCACTCATCTTCCTACTGCCATCAAATGGAGATAATGTATGCTTGCTAGTAGCTCACTTAAGACCCCCATTCTATTGTTGTTTGGGCCATCTATCTCCCCTAGGCCTCAAACTATCCCTACGCTATGCACAACACTAGGGCAGTGGAAATGCATCTCTGACGTGCTGTGGAAGGGTTTGCCACTCATCTATAGCTGCCATCACTACATCTTGAAATCCAACACCCTCCAATGAGTCTGATGGTGTCTGTTCCTCTTTGGGAGGGAAGTGTGGCTGCAAAGGCCTATCAGTTGTGCATGTGCGTGTCCTGTCCCGTCTAGGAGAGCCAAATGCACTATCATCCAAGGAAAGAGACCTGCTGCTCCTGTGACTGCCAACAATTTATACTGACCTACTTCTGTCTCGCCTACCATGCCTGTCTGTGTCTACCCAACTCCATCTAGTCAAGAGTGTTAAGCAGCCTGTCCAATGCCTGTGCTATCCATTGTTGAGTGTTCATGAGAATCCTAAACATCTCCCAGTCAAGATCATCCCAGTGGTTCTGCCTAATGCCATCATGTAAGTCACCCATGTTTGTCGATTCCTCTGTACTAGGATCTACCTATCCTTGAGCTCTCCTGCAGATGTAATATCTATAAATCTCAGATCTGCCCAGATGCATAAAACTGAACCCAAAACCCTCAAGCTGGCAAAATCAGTGCTTTGATACCACTGAAAGATGTGAAGTAGGAATCTCTGATGGAAATACTGAAATTTGATTGCCAATTGTGTCTTTGACCAGCGTATGCTACTTTTTTTGGTTTTTTCACTTTTCTGATTTTTTGTTTGTTTTGATAGTTTTTTTATATTTTTGATATAATAGGATGCAAAACAATTTAACTAAACTAAAATAGCAACTGCGAACCAAATTTTACACTAGACTGAAACAAAGCTGATCTCTGATTATTATCAATGCACATTACAGGAAAACCGTACCAGGTAATTATTGAAAGAATGAATGCTGATAAATTTGTACTAACTCCAACTAAGTCTGCTGACTGAAATTGACGATTCTGGGCATAATTTTTGACAGGTCTGCTAGAATTGTGTTCTCCAAGATTGACGCCTGCTGCTGATAAAGTCTGTGTGGCCAGCAAGGAGATATAGGGCTCAAGTTTAGGTGGCACGGTTAGCTGGTAACTAGATATAATCTGCGATCATGTCTGTCAACTACCAATCTGAAGCAATTCACACCAAAATCTGCTCAACCCCAATCTGAAACTATGCAAAATTCTCCCTAAATGATGACATAAGCCTCTCCTGGTGAGGTACAGCTTGCTAGAATGTTCTACGAGACCCCAACTCAACTCCAATAGGTCTGATCTGCAAATCTGAAATAGAATCTCTGCCCCTTCTCAGCAAATTGTATAAATCTTTCACCCAATAGTACTTGAATTGCTCTCTTAAGCCGATTTATCAATGATTACAAAACCTGTAAACAAGCTGGAGGACATCCAACTCATATCCCTCAAGAGGTTTCGTTCTTAAGGTTGGATCTGCTGCATCTCTGCACTCTTCAGAGCTCTGCCTCAATGTTTGATGAAGACAAATAACTTGGATGTGTAAAAATGAGCCTCCAAACCCTTTTTGTTCTTTCCCAATGCAAGTCAACCACTTTTAGGGTTTCACCAATTTATTTATTAACTTTTATTAAATCTTATTCCTCATGAAAATCGACCTCCAAGGGGTTATATTTTATTATTGAAGTGGTTCCCCTTTTATTTTAAACAATTTATGCCCATACACCTAGGGAAAGGGGCCATAAATTATTGTAACTTATTACTTTACAAAGTGACTTATAAAATCACTTTAATATTAATTTATTCATTACCAACTTAGGAAATATTTAAATATTTCTTGAATCATTCATAAAATGCAAATCTGGACCCATAATTGAATTCTGACTGAAGTCCTATAATCACTGATGTTGCCCGAGTCCTGCAGGCCAACTGACAGTTCCTCCTAAAAGTAGGGATCCACCCTAAAAAATATGAACCTCTCTCCAAACACCTGAAACTGCTCAAAAGGATCCTACTCTGCTCAATGGTCCCCCAAATGGTCATCCAGTCAACTGCTAGTTCTCCCTAAAAATTAGACCTCCCTAAAATGTAGGTACTGCCGTCTGAAAGCCCAAAATAGCTCACAGAGCCCTATGACCCTCAGAATGAGTCCCCTAACCATTTTGTTGACCTGCGGGAACTCGAATGATAGGTCAACCCTCCACAAACTGTTGATCAATCTAACGAGGGGACATGACAATCCCATAATAAAATTAAACAAAATCAGCTAGTGTTCCATGGGGAAGTGTCCCTCTAGAAAATAATGGAGTTTCCGAGATGTGGACGTCTCTGGAATGGGGGGATGCCTCCAAAACGTCTCTCTGCCACACCCCCACCTATGCCACATTTCTTTGCCGACCCGAAGACGTTTCCCACAACTTTGAGCCAAGTAGAGACATTTCTTTTAGAAGGGACGCCGTTGGGGACATTGGGAAGTCTCTGAGACACCCAGATGTCTGTCGACATGTAAAAAATCCTAGATGTTTCCCTCTAAGAAAGTCAAGTTAAAAAAACCAAAAACAAAAAAACTAACCCTTAATTCTTTTTAAAGGTAATAAAAGGTTATGAGAGACATTTAGTCTTACATCACACACGTAAAAAGACTAAAGTCGATTGATCTTGAAGAGAAATATTATCAAGAGACAGGGTAGATTGATGATGATGCTACAAAGATAGAGCTGGTTGGTATTGGTCTCGATGATCTTTTGGGGTCGAGCAGTTCGAGTGGTGAGGACATTGAGGAGTTAGGCGAGGAGCTTGGGGATGATTAGGGTCATTAGAATCTACTAGTATTTACTATTTACTATTTTGTTTTTGAAGTTTGAAGTTTGAAAATTGTTGAACTTTGATAACTTTATTAGTTGATTGTAAGTTTGATGCACATTAAATCATGATTAATATGATTGTGAAATGAAAAATCAATTTTTTTGAAAATTGTCGTTGCAATGCCTATATTTGATATTTTCAATTTTGACATTTGTCATTTGAATACTACTACTAGAATCTAGTTATTATGTTATACATCTTTATCTTTTTAAAACTAATTTTTCAAGTGCTAATACTACATGTATTATGTCAGCACCGCTCCCCCGCTGCCGTCCCCCTGGCATTCCCAAACTTAGGCCCCAAGTACTACTGTCTCCAAAATGCGTTCCCCCGCCCCCCCAAGTTAACGTCCCCAAACCCGGTGGAACACTGAAATCAACAGCATCATAATAAACTTATAACTATACAAAAATAAACATTAGTGTTTAAAAAGAGCAGAATAGGAATAGTCCAGAATTGTGGATGTCACAATAAGACTTATCAAGGCACCTTAAAACTTTGGGTACCATTTCTGTTCATGACAACTAAATTGGTCTCATTTCACTAATAAAATTATCTGGAGCTTATAAATATCTTTCTTGCAGTAGATTTCTCTCTCTATATTTACCAATCTGGTTTATAAATTTCCAATAATTTGTTATCAATTTAGATTCCCTAGAGTTTTAATGTTATTTATATTTTGGGGAAATATTTCTGAAGATTGCAGATGCTTCTGAGCTGAGGTAAGAGGTTTAGAGAAGGAAAAATGGTGCAAGAGAAGTCATTTTAAACACTGTTTTGGTCCTAATGAATGAGAGTTTATTGGTTTATTTCCTTTTCTTGAAGCTGTAACAAATAACAGGCATCTTTGATTGAATAATGAACAGCTTTGTTTTAAATTTGAACTAATTGTTTAAACAGAGGGTTTAGGTCCTAGGTGATATTAATGCATTGTTAGGGATGATATGCTTTGACCCTTCAAATATCTATTTTCTTCAACTAATGGATGCTCTAAATGTCAGGTTGTTTCTAGTTTATGGTAATTCTCCCCAGAAAGAGACACCATTGAAGAATTAATGAAAATCTTGTGGATTGTTTTCCTGTGTTATTTTTAAATATAAATTCAATTTGAGATGATTAGTCCTTGATGACTAGTGATATGCCTGGAGATCATATTATGTAGTGTTATCTGATAACATCGTATGCTGCAGGCTTCTCTATTTTTTGTCCATAAATTTATTTTCTATATCTTTTTCTCTGTATTAAACCACGACTAGCATATGTCATATATGATGCATCCACCCACATTCAATCAACTACACCTGCCATGCAAACACTTCTTTATATTTGGCGAGCATATGTTTCTAGATCACCTTCTGGTGGCTCACTTCGAAGATTTGCAAGTTGCTACTAGATTTATTCTTTGTAGAGAAATAGGTTTATTGCCTTGCATTAACGGGCAGAATAATATGAATTTTGTCCATATACTCATTTTTAATTGAAATGCACAAGAAAGCTCTTAGTGATGAACTGTTCCATATTTCTTAGGCTTATTTATGTGATTTATTATGAGCAGTTGACCATAATGCTTCATTTGATTACTTTTATGGAGCTTGAGATTACTTTCTTGGTTTGCACTGTGCCTCTTTATTTGAGAAACTAGAAATGAATTCTACATTAGTACTTCTTCAAGGAAATTTTCTGGTCAATATGACATTTCTGCAATTTTAAATGCTGCAAACATAATAGTTAAGATTGAAGAGCTTTGGACATTGAAAGGAAATATTAATGGATGTCTGCTACTTGACCAGGAGGATAAGTCTGTACCTGGACAAAGCAGACTAAGTAACCTTTCAACAATTTCATCATCCCAAGATCACCAGTTAGACTCCCGCGTGAGTATCTTTAATTATGTTTAAACATTTGATAGTGTTATGGATTCCTATCTTACAGTTTATCCATGCCAGGTATCTAGGGGTGAACCCCCAAGTTATGAGTCAACTATAATGCAGAGATTTGAATCATTTGAAAATCCAATGGCTGGCACCATGACTCAAGATTTCGAAGAAGATGAGGAGCATGTAGAAAATCCACAGTTTGGCAAGGCATTATATGATTTTACGGCAGGTGGCGATGATGAGGTAAACCATGAAAGACATGAGTGGGCATGGCTGAATTATTTTGAAATGGATACATGCGATCAAGCATTTTTTAAACTCTTTGTTGGTTAATGTTGCACTTGCAGCTGAACTTAACAGCTGGAGAGGAAGTTGAAATAGAATATGAAGTAGATGGTTGGTTCTATGTGAGTAAACTTATTTAATAAAAAATAATGGATTGCATCTCTAGGCCAGGCTATTTTACTGGCTAACCTTTTATATATCTAAATTATTGCAGGTACGGAAAAAACGACCTGGAAGAGATGGTAAAATGGTTGGATTGGTCCCTGTGCTTTATGTGAGCCCTTCCTAGAGCAGTTTTTATGTAGCAAACAAATAGATATGTAGCCCTTCTGTCCTGATCTTATCCAAATTTAGTCATGATCTAGTCTTGTCATGTGTGCATTATTGCCCGAGTTTTGGTAGTTTTGTTTGAAATTAGATGTGCATTTGAAAAATAATGACTTTCTGAAGATCCATTGGTTCCTAATTCTTTTATATTTTACCCTCAAGTCATCTATCTTCGTGTTCTTTTCCGCATGCTGATGTGCTGTCATGCAAGTGTGAAGTAATAGTTGCTTCAAGTAAGGCATTCTCCCGCTTCATATGTGCTCATTTTTTTGGTCTAATTGAAGGATACTAAGTTGATTGTGGATATAATCCTATATTTTATTGTAATATATTCATTACTTTTTCCATCTCAGCCTTTGTAAACATGTTTCGGAAGTGATCACACTAATGTGGTAGTTTGTTGCATGACACTCGTGTATGTTCACTGTAGTTGTAACACCAGTTTCACATGCCTTTTTACTCAATGGCGTTCTTGGGACTGTATTATTGTAAAATTCAGACGTCATAGTATCAATTTGTTATTTTGATCTGATGGATTTCTAGACATATCAGGGAGTTCTTTACACGTGGACTGGTTTGATCCATTTGCTGTGAGAACGATCATTTACCAAATAAACTATCTTTAAAGGCGCTCTACTATTGCAGAAAGATGAATTTAGTGTGAAGTTGGTAAAATGCTGCTTGTTAATGCCTCCATTGGAATGATATTATGTGTTCAGGCTAACAAATTTTTCATATGCATAGAGAGCTGTTTTTGTGCCGGACCAGAAGTATGAAGTGATATGATTCTATACATCAATAACAAATATGGGTGTTGTAAATACAATGGAAACAATTATGTAAAACCTTATTTTTTGATGGAAGAAGCTTTAAGTCCTGCTCTGAAATGTTCAACTTAAAGTTCCGAATCTACATTGAAGTCCAGAGTGGCAACAAGGATTGTGTGATGAGAATGCTTCATTTGATATTATATTTTTCCAAACTAGTCATCTGATATAGGTTTTCTCAGAAAAATGTTGGTATGATCATATTTAAAATTTAACAACTATGTCACAGGGTCCTCAAATAGTAGTTTGAGTGGAATGCTAGAAAATGTTTAATTAGCTCCACCTCAGAAGCCGCTAATTTCCACAAAAGTATATGGTGCATATATCGGGTACAGACATGTTCCCTTTATTGGAAATAGGTATGGAAGATTGATAAGACAGCTGCTGGTATTCTCATTCTAGACTATAAAAATTACAAATAAATGAAAAAAGGGGAAACAGAATCACTAATAACACAACTGCAAGTAATCTCTAAAATTTGCAGAGCTGGAAAAATGTTGTAGGTTTGACATTCTGGTGATAAATTTGATCGTTATAATTTTCAAATAATTGTTTTAGTTTGTGATTTTAAGTAGCAACAACATGAATATTTATTGACCTTTTACTATTGTACTAATGCTTATAAATTTATAGCAATAATGGTGATGATTTTATATCGCTACACATCATGATTTATGACGATAAGATTAATATGCACGCATCTGATTAGTTTTGAATTATTTGTGGCTTCATATTTTGGAAGATTTTGCTAGAAACTGGTAAGCAATAAGAGAGATGAGGGATCCTGTTTTGATACATGGATTATCGAGAAAGTAGGTCTTGAGAAATGCTTATTTGTTGGATTTCTGGTTAAAATTGGATTGTGGAGTTTGTAGATGTTTCACCAATTGCAGGTATTATGTCATCAAATTTGGTGCAAGAGTATATTTCCAATAGTCTATTATGTGTTTGGTGGAATAAAGATTGAAGTTGCAAAGGTTGTCTTTTATTTTTTAATATTAAATTAAATTGAAACATGCCAATTGAGCAATTTAATGTTTATATTTGGGAGGAAAGAACCTGAGAATTAGATTATTGTTGATGCAACCTCTAGTAGAAGCATTTGAGTCGAGTGTTTATCGGGAAAACAATGCAATTATCTCTCCAATGCTCTGGGTAAGTAGTTCTAATGTATGTCTCCCGAATTATGACATTTAAAATACTTGTAACATCCATTCTAATGTGTCTCCCTAATGTATGTCTCCACTTTTCCTTTGCTGGCGGATTCCAAGCTCTTTGCTGGCTGCTCTGTGGTTGCTGTTCCTGCCGGCCCTGTCAGTGTGTTGAATGCTGAGGGTTTTGGTGTTCTTGTCTGGCTTGCTGGGATTAATTCTGGCTTTGACTCAGAACCGATGTTGGGAGTTGGTTCTTTTGTCTGGAATTCGTTGTGTTGGCAGGATGAGGCTGCGAGAGTCGAAGATGGTTGGATTACTGTTAAAGGGAAACAATCTAACAATCCTCCTTTTCTTTTGACATGACCCTTCGTTCCCATAAAAAGGGGAATATCGGATAGCCTTGCTGCTATTTTCTTTGGACTGTTGTTTCTAATGATCCTATTTTTGCAGTGTTTTGGGTTTGTTGTTTGAGTGTCCTGTCTTTTGTTTTGACTGGTCTGATTCGTTCTGAGAGCTTTTAATGTTCTATCTTAAGGTTTTTTTTTGTTAAAGAGTTTCGGGGCCCCTTCAAAACTTGTTGTTACCTTAATAGAAAAACATCCATTCTTATTGCCTATCAATTCCTGAATTTTGTGTAATATGTTGGGGTAATTTTGGAAAGCATTGCTTCTTTTTAATTAGGTGAAGATACAAGTATATTTGGTAATTGGGTTGAGGTTATTAGTGCCATCATGACATTTATTGTTTGAGGAATCAAATGGAGTGATTTGTTCAACCTTAGGACAATTTTGGTAGATGAGTTGCGAGAATTGAATGGAGATTTGCATGATAGATGATACAGAGTTTTATACAGCAATGTTGATTAGGGAACCCAAGCACAAGGATACACAAAATTAGAGAGAAGTATAAAATCACAATTTAATGTGATAATATTTATGGAGAAGTATTATCTCCTTGTTTATACATTTGTAAGTAAACTTACCTCACCACCTTACCAATCAAACAAACAATACTTATGGTTGGTAGGAGGAAACAATTGAAGAGTTAGATTATTGTTCATGGAACCTTTAGATGATCATTTGATTCATAGGTTAAGGTAATTTTCTAGAAAAGATTGTGATGTAGTCCAAAAGCATTGGTATGTGGGGCTAATGATTCATTAAATGCAACTTATTACATACATTTTAATGCCCAATAAATCATGAATTTTATGAAATGTTGTGACAATTTAAGAAAGCACCAATTTTTTTTATGAGAGAAATATTAATGTGGCTGATAATTGAGTTGACATGCTTGGTACCATCATGACATTTATGGTTTGTTGAATGGGGTGAAATGGTTTCCTCAAAATTAAGACACTTTTGGGAGATGAATGATGAAATTAATGAGAGAATGCCATGATAAATGAAATAAAGCTCTTCAAAAGCAAATATCATACAAAAGAGCAAGATGTGTCATTTATGACATCTAAGTATATAAATGTTCAAAATTTAACAAAATAATATAGAAGTGCAATGTGATTTTATAGTGTTTATGGATAGGTATTTAGATCTCTAATAGATTTGAATAGGTCTTTCATGACTAACTATAGAAGCTCTACTTGAAATTCTTTGAAAGACCTAAAATAATTTGACAAGTACAATAGACTAACATTAATAATGTAGCCGTATCATTTCTAGTATTCAAACAATTGAATAACACAAAAAGGGTAAATGAGAACTAGATGAAACATGCACAAATTGATAACACCAAGATTATGCTAGTAAAGCCCTAGAAGGGATAGCCTTAGGTACTAGTGAGAAAGATGCTACTCAAGCCACTATAATCAAGGCTAGCACATTGTGGTAAGTAGAAAATACGTCTACACAAGACATCAAAATGCTTACTTGGCCTACAAATAATGTTAAACCTAGCAAATTAAGCTTACAAGAGAAATATTGGAAGCTTTGCAAATATTGTACAAATATTTACTATAAGACAAGAAAAGAAGTTGATAGTTGACATTACCATTTCATTATTAGAAAACAATTGGAATCACTTCTTGGACAAGTGGATAAGGCATGGTAGAGCTATAATTCAATCATGGAGGTATGTAAAGATCACGCCGGATGTAAATCCATTTGCAATGCTTTGAGAAACATTTGCGGAAAAGACTTGATGTTTTCAATATCTTAATAGATCATGCAAATGTGGAGCAAAAAAAAGTAGTCATAAAGGACCTTCATATTAGATATAATCATTTACTTCATTTGCTAGAGTCACATGAAACTTAGACAAGAATTATTAGAAGGGAGCTGATTACATTTGCAAGAAATTTAGTTTTCCACATACCTGCACACTTCAAGGACAACGGAGAACTTAAGGACAGTTTGGAATGGAGAGCAAATTTTAAGAACATTGTTGCTCCCATATTTGTAAACATTGATGTTGAAGAAGACACAAGTGCTGAAAGATTGTGTACTTATACAAGATCCTTTATATTAGATATAATCATTTACTTCATTTGCTAGAGTCACATAAAACTTATACAAGAATGATTAGAAGCGAGTTGATTACTGTTAAGATTTTGGGATCATTGCAAATGTAATGACACTATCTTGTATTGTATGTGTTTTCCAAATGCAACAATCTCTTGCATTTATATTGAGAATGAGTCAAGAAGAGGCATGTCCCTTCATGGGACATGTCTATTCATTATTATGTAATTAATATAATGATAATTATGATCACACACACACACACACACACACAATATCTCTTGAGTATTATATTAAATTCTCTAATATTTACATAATAATAATAATATTTATTTGATCAAATTTCACTATTTAGTTATTATGAAAATAATTATAATCTAACTTTATATATACATATATATCAATGTATATAGCAATATCAATTATATATATATATATATATATATATATATATATATATATATATATATATATATATATATATATATATATATATATATATATATATATATATATATATATATATATATATATATATCATATAGTCAATATTATTTATTTGAATGATGCTACATACATCAACACTCCCTCTTAGCTAGGGAGGATAAATCAATCCAATGCCAACACTTATGATCCTCACCATAGCTACACAAAATTACTACAATATTTAACACTCCCTCTTAACTAGGGATGATAAAAATATTACCTCAAGGTAATGTGTGAGTATAGATAATCATTTAAAGTTTATATAATTTTACTGATATTACGAGTAATGGCTCTTTAAGTATCAAGTCCATGATACTTAGCAAGTACTTAGAGCAATAGTCTCCAAATATCAACTCACAAGATATTCACCTAATTACTCAAAATGATTATCATGAGTAATGGTCTCCAAGTATCAAATCCATGATACTCACCCAAGTACTCAGAGTAATGGTCTCCAAATATCAAGTCCATGATATTTACCAAGTACTCAATGTGAGTATAGATAATCATTTTATATTTATAT
Source organism: Chamaecyparis obtusa (assembly GCA_027943335.1). Lineage (NCBI taxonomy): Eukaryota > Viridiplantae > Streptophyta > Pinopsida > Cupressales > Cupressaceae > Chamaecyparis > Chamaecyparis obtusa. The sequence goes on along the minus strand of BSBK01011690.1, from coordinate 133,799 downwards.
CATTAACTGATATTACAAGTAATGACCCTCAAGTATCAAGTCCATGATACTTACCAAGTACTCAGAGCAATAGTCTCCAAATATCAACTCACAAGATATCCACCTAAGTGCTCAAAATGATTATCACGAGTAATGGTCTCCAAGTATCAAATCCATGATACTCACCCAAGTACTCAGAGTAATGGTCTTCGAATATCAAGTCCATGATATTCACCAAGTATTCAATGTGAGTATAGATAATCATTTTATATTTATATCATTTTATTGATATTACGAGTAATGACCCCAAGTATCAAGTCCATGATACTTACCAAGTACTCAGAGCAATAGTCTCCAAATATCAACTCACAAGATATCCACCTAAGTGCTAAAAAATGATTATCAAGAGTAATGGTCTCCAAGTATCAAATCCATGATACTCACCCAAGTACTCAGAGTAATGGTCTCTGAATATCAAGTCCATGATATTCACCAAGTACTCAAAATGTCTAATATAGTATGTGCACTAGTATCACATATGTGATACTTACCATATAGACTGATCATGGCATGTCTACAGATATTACGTCACATAATATCCACCTTGAAGATCTCTAAATCATCTATGGTTTATTTAATGATACCAGCCTTATGAGATCTACCATGATGTCTAAGAGATCCTAACCATCATGACCTATCCATGAATATCAAGTCACATGATATCCATCATGATGGAGATGTTGCAAAGTCGTCACCTCAAAACATCAATCAAATACAAGTGTTCATTGTCGAAAAGTCGTCACCTTTCTCCAATGTTCACAGGAGGGCCCATAAGGCTTGGAGTCACACACATGAAATCCACCTTGACTCATCTCAGAGGGTGGATCCATCATGGCTCATCCCAAAGGGTGGAAACAAGGGCTTTCACCTTAGACTTCTCTCTCAAAGAGAAGAATGCAATAACATACAAGATAACAGATCATAGATATTGAAACTTCTTTTCATCTAAGGCTTCATTCTCCAACATACCAAGTTTATCTCGAATGTACACAACCTTCCCTCTAGCAAGAAACTTGATGAGAATATCAGCCATGTGTTCTGTAGTGATAATGTACCTTGAATAGCACACATATGCACTATATCTCTTATATAGTTTGCATCACTCTAGGTGAACCCCAAGTTATGTAGGAGCTAGCATAAAGGCATTTCAGCCATTACACATGAGGCTCAATCTCATGATCATAGTCCTGTGGATGCTTCCTTTAAGGTCTTGTAACAACCTCTTTAGCTCCTCATCCAAGGTTGTTTTTAGATGAACTATCATAGTCCACCTGAATCTAATATCAACCTTCTGCGAGCAAGTCATGTTGTTGTTCTTTAGTCTGCAAATCTTTTCTTGAATGCCCAACCATCTATCTAGGAATATCATGACCTAGATATTTGCATAAAATCCTTCTATCTCACATATATGGAACTAAATCATTTGAATCACAATTCTTTTTCCTTTTATAGTTTCTTGGTCACTAGGGAAACCATCTCAATATGGTTTACTCCCTCTCAATCAATATGACCAAGATCCTTGGAAATCAAATAAGGTAGATCCTCTAGATGTTGTAGTGACTCCCTTTGAAGCTTTGAGTACTAACATCAACATTTAACCTTCTCGTCCAAGGTTTCCTCTGATGGTTCATCAGACTTCTTCTAAATGTGATATCAATCTTCTGACCTTCTCGTCCAAGGTTTCCTTCTGTAGGTTTGTCCCTCTAAATGATATTTTATTTCTTTGAAGAAATGTTTCAGCCATCAACTCAATCCCATGGCTGCAAGCATCAAGCTCTTTCTCTCTTGAATGCAATCACATATGTCTCTCGATATCTTGAAAGTATTTCAGATAGAGATTACAAATAGTTCATAAAACTAAATTATCCCAAAGAAATATTAATGATAAAAGCATACGAGATTTTCTATCCCCATGTTATAGTATGAATTAATAACTACATAAAAAATTTATGAACATTAATCAACATAGAATACTTATCTCTTGATTAATGTAATGATCCTTTTCTTATTTGCACTATAAAAAGTGTTTGTAGCTTTTAATCAAAGAACTCTCTTTGTTCATAAATCTGCATAGACCTGTACACATTGAGTCATAACTTTTGAACCAGACACTTTCTTTCCAATCGCTTCAGTGAGATTCTTCTAAATTTGGTTTTCACAAACATATCCAAAATTTATCAAAATCCAACGGTTCATTTGTGAGATATGGTCCTCATACCAAGACTGTATTTTTCTGAGACATTCACACATTCACCATCAATAAACTACTCTCTTACATTTGCAACTTGGCTCTGATACCATGTTAAGATTTTAGGATCATTGCAAATGTAATGGCACTATCTTGTATTGTATGTGTTTTCCAAATGCAACAATCTCTTGCATTTATATTGAGAATAAGCGAAGAAGAGACATGTCCCTTCATGGGACATGTCTATTCATTATTATGTAATTAATATAATGATAATTATGATTACACACACACACACACACAAATCTGTTGAGTATTATATTAATTTCTCTAATATTTACATAATAATAATATTTATTTTATCAAATTTAACTATTTAGTTATTATGAAAATAATTATAATCTAACTTTATATATATATATATATATATATATATATATATATATATATATATATATATATATATATATATATATATATATATATATATATATATATATATATATATATAGTCAACATTATTTATCTGAACGATGCTACATACATAAACAATTACATTTGCAAGAAATTTAGTTTTCCATATGCCTGGGCACTTCAAGAAAAATGGAGAACTTAAGGACAATTTGGAGTGGAGAGAAAATTCTAAGAATATCATTGCTCCCATATTTGTAGACACTAATGCTGAGCACTTATTTGAATGATCTCTCAGAGCTTGAATGTAGAATGATTGGGATAACAATTGTCATAAGTTCATTTTTGGTATGAGTATAACAAGCACATTGTCCTTACCAATCACGCCAGAATTGATGACATACTTTCTCATTCAAGTTTGAGTTGCATGTCAACTTAACTACTGCACTGGGCTCGAATCTGCCACCCCAACTATCCACATGAATTGTTTGAATTTTTGTTGAAATGAAGCAAATGCAAATTTGATTTGCATATTAATCGATCATATCCACGACCATTTTTTGCTAATTCAACAAGTCACAAGTCTCCTTAAGTTTTGAAATGAAATGAAGTGAAGATGCATTTGTTCTACATTTCAATCAATATCTAGATGGGAAAATTCATGGCGCTTCATCATTTTGTAGTCATGTTCTCCACCTATGCAGTTACATTAATTTTGCAAAAGTTTGACTCAATTTTGAAGGCTGAGCATTTTACTCCAACATTCTTTTGTTAAGTGAAAAATATACTTTTGTCTTGTAGTGCTTTAAAGATTCCTTTGGCCTATTCTATTGTTATAGATTTTTCAAATGATTATATGATGTGTATATGGTGTTTGACTTCCCTATTAGATCAATAACTAGGCCATGAAGCACAACTCAGGGATTGGACATCCAAGCTGAGTAGCTATCTTTCTTGCAGAGAAGGCTCATTTACTTGTCAACCTAGGGTACATGAACTTGAAATGGGTCAGCACTGTATGTGCATTAAGTTCCTACTAAGGCCATGCTATCTTATAGGTGAAGGAAAGTATTGCTAAAATTTAAATGCTTGGAATGGAAATAATTCAAATGCTTGAAAGAATCCAAATATTAGAGTTAAACCACTACAATAAAGTTTAGGACATGCAGACAAGAACTACTCTATCTTTTGTGGTTGCAGGAACAATCACATGGAATAACTTCTAGTGGTTGTAGGATTAGAAAAAAATTTGAAACTTGAAATAAAGCTGAAGGAAACTAATGCTGAAATTGAAAATGAGTACTCCCAAGTGGCCCCCCTTGGATGAGTATCCAAAACTCAGTTACATGCTATGAACTCAAAACTTCATTGCGCTATTCATGTTGCCAAAAGTACTTGATTACAAAACATGACTGGGACTTAACTGAAACTGTATTGAAAACTAGAAAATGCTATTACATTGAATCTTTATCTAATTGAGCTAACTTTTGAAGAAGTTTTAGCTTCTTATTTATAACTAAAAGCTTCTAACCAAGTACACCTAACACATTCACTCCCAAAGGAATAGTCAACCATCAAATGAGGAACACATAACTGCCAAGTACATCAGGGGTAGACATAGCTTTGTCCAATCTTCCCTAGATTTTCTCCACACTTACGAATGATCATTTAAAGTTTGGACTTGTTTAAATGAGCTGCAACCAACTCATCTTTTGACTACTTCCATATTGATCCCCGTTGAACTAATTTGACTTTGTTCTCAAATATGAGCTCTTGAGCATCAATGCTTATCATACTGCTCCATTAATTATCTTGCATTATAATGTTAGCATAAATTTGATTTTGTTGAAGATAGAAATCGTATTCTCCATGACCATTTCTTTAGTTGGGATGGTCACTTTGTGTTGATGGTTAAGCCTTGGCATGAGGACTTCAACCCCTCTTCTGATTCTTTTCATAAGATGCCTATCTGGGTTAGGCTTCCAAACCTACCCCTTCATCTCTGGGTGGATCCTCTTCTAGAGGAAGTGGGTGAGGCTATGGGGGATTTCCTGATGGTGGATGTTGAATCTACTAACATTCTTCATTCCACCTATGCCCGTATTTTGGTGTATATTGATGCTTTTAAAATTTTACCTGCAGAGGTCAAGCTGGTCTCTCCGAAGGGTAGCTGGATTCAACCTCTTGACTGTGAAGGAATTCCTTTTAGGTGCAGAAGGTGCTTTAATACAGATTATGTTGTGGCAAAATGTGCTCGGGGTAAAACTAGACGTTCTGTGTCTTGGTGGAAAGGAGCCTTTTCCCACCACTACACGGTTTTTAAGAGTTCTTCTTCGTGGAGCTTTTCCCAGGTTGTGGCTTCCCCTAATTTTTTCACTCATGTCCCTCCGATTGTTGATCCTTCAGTGGTGGCCTCAGTCTTTAATGAGGTGGCTAGTGGCCATGCCGTGCCGGCTCTAGATTTTGTTGGTTCTGGTGTGCCTGTTATTGATAGCCCTTTGTTGGAAGACTCTTGTCTTCCTATTGATATGCCCGTTGTAGTTGTTTCTTCAATTCCTTTTGAGTCCCCCTCTTCGGTGGATGGCTCAGGGAGTGTTAAGGTTGTTGGTCCAGTTGAGCTTGTGCAATGTGCTGGTACCTTTTTGGGTGTTGGGGTTTCAGAGTTGGTTTCTTTATGCTGGAAGGAAGAGGCCTCCAAAGTGGAGGAAGGTTGGATTACGGTTAAAGGTAAATCTTCCAAAAAATCTTTGCCTTCCTTTGATATGAATCTTCGGTCCCATAAGAAATGGACCAAGGGATAATCCTGTTGTTTTCTCTCTGGATTGCTGCTTTCCAATGGTTATCTTTTGGTGGTGATCTTTGTGGTTCTTTTGGGGGTCTAGCTTTTTCTTGGTTCTTGCCTTTGTCCCTTTTCGGTGGTCCTCTTGCTGTCTTTTTGGCTGTCTGGGTCCATTGTGCTTTCTATCTCTTTTTTTCTTTGTAGGGATTGGGCCCCAGCTTTATTTGTGTTTAGTTCTACCTTTTGGGTTTGATCAGTAATGCCTATCTTTTGATCTTATTGTACAAGGTTTAGGGACCTTTCAAATCCTGTTTTTACCTAATCAGAACAATCTTTTGTGACCATTTTGTATTGAGTTTTGGGGTCCCATCAAAACCTATTTTTTCTTTAATAAAAAATATACACAAAACATATGCAACACACACACAAACATATCATTAGAGTAATCATTTATTGAACCATAATTAAGGCTAATATATATAGGTTGGATATATAACCATATAAAAGTGTCTTTCACCCATCACAAAGATATTAAAGTATAAGTTTTAGGTCTATGATAAATGCAACTATATAATGGCCACAATAATGTAGGTGGCTAAAAGGTCAAGGGTAACCAATCTTGCTGCTTCACTTTGCTTAGATTGATATACTTTGGTGCCCGCTTTATTGCTTCTCTGTAGTTGACAAGGGAACAGGGTTCTGATTTATTGAGTTCCATAGGAAACTATTCCACCTTTGGACCAAGTGTCCAATTACAATTTGCCCCTTAACTCTTGCCATCTGCTTAAATTCGCTATAATATTATTCTCTTAAGGGTAGAAGCCTATTTCCATGGCTTTGATTTGGTATGGGGGCTAGCAATCTCAGCCAATCATAATACAACTCCCTAGGCTTCTTGGCTTTAGGTCTTAAGGGAAAACTGAAATTGCATTCCTTTTGTTTGTATGCCCGTGACTTCTCCCCCATACTAATCTCATTATTGATCCATGCCATTAGCGCTCTCAAGTGAATATCCCCAATATAGAGAAGGGGATTCCTGTAATGCCCCGCCATGGAACCCATGATAGATTAACCTAAAAACTGTTACTAAGTTTATAGAATATTTTTTTTATTAAGATTTTACAAACAATATTTAATAACAAAGCGAAAGTACTAACATAAAGTCCATATATACTCATATACACAAGCTCAATTATAGATTATAAATCTCAAGGGTTCCTTGACGTAGAATTACATAAATACAACTTAATCTATTAAGTACAATAATCATATAAATCTTCTACATAGTAAAACTAAAGTAAATCATCTCATAAAAGAATAAACAGATACATTTGAACCATAAGGTATACATGATAATCCACATCCACTGCGCAAGTCGTAGGGTATGTAAATACAACTGAGTACAAAGTACAAATAGAAGAAAGAATATGAATGAATATCCAAGTATGAAAGAATAAGAAGTAACCCCAACAAGGATAATCCATCACTGGTATAGGAACATCATAGTTTCCAATGGTAAGAGAATCACTACCTCCCGACCTCATGGAAACCTGTGGTTCCATTCCCAACGTGCTGAGTAGATAACATCAGATGCCACTCGGATAACAATACCAAAATCACTCATCAGGTAATACTAAGCAAGTTGAGATCCTATAAGTTTTCTATCTCAAGGGTACAACTCAAAAAATCAAAGGTACACATACTAATCCAGAGACAACTAACAAACGTAGGAAATCTAAGATGAAATTAGGGAAGTGTCATCACATTTGTCAACCCCTTGGAATGATCTCACTTGAATCTGACTCCCAAGTGTGAACATATGCAGAACCTGAAATCCTCTCATGTAGACAAGGATAACTGATCATGCCAGAACTCACTGTCACTACTAGATGGGCAAACATCTTCTCCCACTCTCATCCTTAGCCTATACTAGCACTCAAGGAATGGGCAAGGAATCCATTATCTTATTAATTCATTTTAAATCCTTATTTAATGTATTATATTATCACTTATTTAAGTAACCTACTAAGGATACTCAGACAACCACTTCTGGGCTCCGATGCCTCCAAAGCAAGCCACTTCCCCTTTAACACCTAGATAACCTACCCTAAGTTCATAAATTTCAAAACATCTCATGAATCATTAAAGTAAAGATTTGGTTCCAAAATGTCACAGGAACACACATAATCAACTTCCATCACATATACATCATAACAAAATCAAGAGCTTCCATAGGGTTGGGTTATAACAAAATGGAATACCATACAAGTATGCAAGACAAACAATCATAATACAATTCCATAACCATGCCTCTGGTAACAATCCTAAAAGGATAACGTAAAAGACTCCCTCTCAACCCACAATCAGAGAAGGAAAAATAATCACAAAAATTTAACAATAATATATTTTTTTGTAAAACACCATTATAGAAATTAATTTATTAAAAATAATCACTAACACAACTATAATTACATCTTCTAAAATATTAAGAAAATTAATTTATAATATTAATAAAATAAATTGATTCCTAAATTAATAATTACTAAAATAATACAATTTACATGCATATATACCAAGAATATTCATTCCCTATGAATTTCAAATTAAATATCAAACATGAATTTTTCAATACCTTTAAACCCTTAATAAAATATTAATTTTGATTAATATCTATTAATCACTTAACAAATATTAAAATTTTATATTAAAAAAAAATTTAATTATTTTTAAAAAAAAATTATTAAATAAATCTTATATATAAAAAATAAAATAAAAATTATATTAAATATTGGATGGGGTAAATAAAACCCCGCAAACCTCGAACTCAATCATGCAAATCCAGAACTCAACTCAACTCAATTGAACTCCACAAACTTTGTTAACATCAATCTCTTTTTTGCATGATTTTTATATTTCTAATTAATAATTCAATGCACTTTTAGTATTTCTTGTTTATATCAATTCACTTAACTAATAAAAACTACTTTATTCTTTTAATTTATTTTAATTGATTGCACAACTAATTGCATATCAATTATAACTAAAAAAATATTATTTTAATCATATTATTATTTATTCAATTGATAATTCATTATCAATTAATAGATTTTATAAATTAAAAATTTAAATTTAATAATTAATTAAATTCTTTAATTTCATAATTAGACTTTTAATTAATAAATATATTTAATCAATTTTCATTAATTAAATACTCTCACATTTAATTTTCTATATTTAATAAGATTTAATTATTTAAACCATATAATTAATCTTGGTTCAAAACATTTAACAATTTCACAACAATCACACCAACCAGCCAAAGATCAGAAAAACCAACTGAACCTAATCAAATGATAATCATGCCCAAGGAAAAGTCTTATTAATTCACGTCGCCTGGACGAATTCAGAAGGTAAAATATCAGAAACTTGTCTACTATTTCAGGACAATAAAATGGCTTAGGTTGGGATTTGAACCTAAATGTTATCTGTCATCTCTTGCCATTGAGACATTGTGATAGGGAACGCTCATCCTGACAATTTAGGGAAGTTAATGCTCGATACTTGCAAACCTACATAAAAGACAAGCATGCACATCCACACACACACACACACACACACAACAAGCAATGGCGGGGATTGAGACATTGTGTGGATTCCATAAGTAGTAACTATGACTTCGTCCCTCAATCACATCAAACCAAAATGTAAAACGTATAAATAATCATGAATATAAACAACATTTTAAACATATAAATAAACATCATCAAAGTAACTAACATCATCTAACTTCAAACATATGATATCTCATAACTATCCAATATCAAATCACCATGTAATGTCATACATCCAAAAATCTCATAATAAAGCTGAAATAATCAACGCACACATGAAAGTGTCCTAAAAGATTTTGACAATATAAAACTAAAAAAAAAAAAACTCTGTGGGCACTACAATTCTATTTAGTATCTAGTGGTACTGCATAATTGTGTAGATAAAATTCACAAAGTAAATTACTAATGGTTGCAGGAGATAATTGATATATTTGGTTGGATTTTTGAGGGGTATCCAAGGTGGGACTATTGTCTTTGATAATTCTCATTAACTAAAACAAAAGATGCTACTCTTTCGAACACAAAGCATAAATTCTAGGTGGATCCCTACATTCCATCAATTGAGGGAGCATGCTTTCTATAACATCCACATTATGATTAATAAAATCAATTTCTTGTCTCTAATTGTCAATTTAGTCTTTTTGATTATCAATTATTCTTTGCAGTTTAGCCTTCTCAATTTATCATTTAGTTTGCCTATACTGCATATCTTTACAAAAATCTAGAGATACGAAATGACAAGTAAGAAATCTAGGGGGTTATATTCATATATACTTTCCCTCTTACTTACATGACTTGTGCTTGATTCTGGCTATTCTAACTACAACCCTTGTTGTTCTGGTTGTAACACTTGTTGTTATGGCTATAACACTTGTTGTTATCCCAAATTTTCCACAACAACTATGAGGTTATCAAAGCTTTGCAATTCCAGACCTTGTGTATGCTCCTCTTCCTCTTGAATTTACATATCTTGTTGAGTTGGAGGGGTTTCTTTTTTTACTACTTCCTTAGGCAATTCTTCCCTCTCTTCAAACACTTTAAACTATCCAAAAGGTGTTATTGGGAAACCTTCTTCTCTTATTTCCATCTCTGGAATCTCACATCCCTGAACAGGGTCATCCATCTGGACATCAGATGTGGATGTTGATCATTCTCCCCAGGGCTACTGATAATATGGGTTTCTTCCCGAGGAATTTATTGAAGGGATTCATAGGACTCAAAAAAAATTCTAGCAACTGGTTCTTCTATTTCATGTAGCCCTCTTTATAAGCCTAGAGCTTCTCCTTTGAGGAATCTTTGTAGTAACTTTAGGAGTCCTAGACTTACATTTTTCTTTGAGGCCTTGGCTTCAAGTACAAAGGCTGCAAACATGTGTGATTCTTCCTTCTTCCTTTTCTTGGAACTAGGGTTAACCAGCTCAGGATCTTGTTCTTCCTTTTCTTCTATGATCTTTTCACTAAGCTCATCTATCTTAGCTTTCCCTTTCTCCCTTCTTACAAAATCCCTAGTCCTTATAGGGGTTTGTTTGGAAGCAATGACAATAGGTTCTATTGGAGGGTTTATGTTAACATTGGTAACTGAAGGCTTGAGTTATTGTTGTGCTTCTAGCATAGTGGATGTAGGAATCTCATTTATAGGGCATGCCCTTGAGGAAGAGGATCCCACTATCATTTTCACAACTCCTTAAGGACTATCAACCCTATGCATTATTGACAGACCATTGGGTCCTACATTATCTAACTGAAACCTTCTAATTGCAACAAACTCTTCCCAAGTCATTTGGGAAACATCTCTTAACGAGCTTTATACTAACCATTTTATAAGACCATGATGAGTAATGAAATGAGGCCTACCTCTTTGTGTTTCTATAGCGCTAATGAAGAGTAACTTGCAGAGGTAATTGGGCACATTAACCAACATCCAATAGCACATATAGCTAAGTAATTTGAAATGCACATAATGTAGCTGGGACAACCTAGCATCATAGGTTAAATACATGATAATGTAAAATGCCACATCAACCCAAATAGGAGGCAATGAAAGTCTTTTGGTCTCTTGTTTGTCAACATGAAGAGGGGGATATCTAGGGTGTGTAAACTGTGCTTTTGATCATAATTCATGTAATACAAAAGTTAAAGAGGTGGTGCAATAAGAAGTCCGCTTACTTCTATCATAGGAACTGTCAAGTCTTCAAAAGGTTTGAATTACTTCAGGAACTCATCCTTGGTGATAGGTTTGTAATACAACCTCAATCTATGACCGTTGACCAACAACTTAAATCTGACTAGATCTATGGTTGATAATTGAACTGCTCCATTATGAAAGACTTCATTAATTTCATATGGCCCTAGCCAATGGGTTTGAAGTTACCCATAGTTTCTTTATATATGGAATCTTAGAGTAATGCCTAGTCTCGGGGGAAAAATTTCTTATCCTTTATATGCTTTTCATGCCATTTCATTTTTTGATTTTGTATTAAATCTATTTATTGCAAGACTGACTTTCTAATTTCATCTAGGACATTGAGAGACATGACTCTATCTTGTTGGGCTGTTGATAAATTCATGTCAAGCTGTAATACAGTTTTGAGGGTCTTATGCTCAAATTCAATGGGCATGACAATTGCATTTCCATAAAGCATTTCAAATGGAGTGAATCCTATTGTGGTCTTCCATGTAGTTCTATAGGCCCAAATTGCTTATGATAGCCTATTTGCCCAATCCTTTCTATGAACTTGCACTCTTTTTGTCAAGATGGATTCAATCTCCCTGTTGGTTATCTCTACTTTCCCATTGGCCTATGGATGATAATGAATTGACTTCCTATGCCTAATGTTGTATTCATTCACCAAGGCTATTATCAAGGTTGAGGTGAATTGTGCCCCCCCGATCTGTTACAATTTCTCTTAGTACTCCATGTTAGTGTTCAAAATTGCAGATGATCAAAACCAAACAGTAAATCTCTGTTTCATAACTCTAGCAGTCCAAATAGATGCATCAACAATATTAAACCCTAAGTTATTAAAGATTTATAATCCTTCTTCCCTTTGAGCTTTAAGCTACAGGTGGGTATTACCTTTTAAGATTAAATTTTCAAATATCTAAACAATCACTTGTATACTTGATACATATCTAATCATATAACTTTCTCACAACTTTAAAGTAAATCATTATTTTAATTGATTGATGATGAAAATAAATGCAAACTAAGTAATGACTAGTGCCAAATCCTAGGGCATCAGAGTCAACAAATGCACATCTACAGAAAATATCTCAACTCAAATAAACCCAAACCCTGAATAAAATGCCTTGCAACTTATCTTCTTATACACATATCATATCATCAAATTCATACATAAAAAATGAAATCTCAGAGACCTCACTCAAGATTTACCCCTCCCTTGAAAGGAACTCAAGATTCAACCCCACTATCTACCTTGTAGAAAGATGTATCTAAAATGCCTTGCAAATTTAAACACACAGAGAAATCACAATCACACATGAAGACAATAAAAGATATACACAAAACTTTAGTATATTTTATTGATAAACTTCTTGTATCAGTACATTTAGAAAAACTTGGATTCCTAAGAATCAAAACTAAATCTATAAACTCCTATTACAATAAGTCTTTCACCACCCTTTGGTGTGAGTCATAATTTTCTATATATAAAGAAACCATCTTGGGATCCTTGAGAAAAGGAAGCAACAAGCTTTAGATGGTTCTAATAGTGACTTGCACTAGATTACAAAAGACTTAAATTTGTAACCGAAACAAAAAGAAAATGACACCCGAAGTTGTTCCTCTTTATGGTGAGTTCCCTTTGAGATGCATCTTTCTCTGTCGGTATTCAGAGCAACTGCCAAATTTGTTATGTGAATGATGACCACCAACTGGCTAACCTACATCATTCCTTTTATGATACTTGTTCTCCCTTTGCTCATGGATCAGGTGCATTGATAGAACTTATTCTTCTTCTATGTCTTCAATGTCAATTGTTGCAGGCTTCCTCCTTTTGGGCTTTGTGAGATTATCCCATGCTATTACCTCCTCCTTTGTTGACCATTGAAAGCTCTAAATTTTTTGTAATTGCACCTTTTGCCTTTCCCATCTGGCATCTGTAATGAGCTTGACATCTGTGACAAATTTGGTGAAGTCCACCTTTTCTTTTATGGTTTCATCCAGAGTGGCATTAAATCTATCTATGTCTAATTCATTATTTTCATTAATGAAGGCCTCTTTCTTAGGCAATACAGGATCAAAATCTGATTTCCATTGATCTAACCCCTTTATTGAACCATCCTCATTCTTGATTTGAGGAACAAACCCATTGAATTCTAGACCAAACATAATTAACCTTGCCTCTACCTAGTTTGCTTTCCCTTTAAAAAATGGCAAGGTAGTCCAAATCCGATCAATCTCCTCACCAACTTGCAGAACAATCTCAGGAATATCTATTCTAAGGGATTGGATAGTTGCCAACATCTCAAAAAGTGATGCCCTTACTGACCAGGTTGTATGATACATATTTAGAATTGTAACAAAATTGTTTACCTCTGTCTATAGCCCAGGTAATTTATTATAAGCAGTGTATACTACATCTGCTTTCTCCTTTAAAACATTAACTCTATGCTGCAACACCTTTAACAAGGCATGTAATACCTCATAATTTTGCTCTATTTTCCCTTGTTCTATTGAGGTAACAACTTCTTCTCCACCTTCATTTTGAATCTCCTTCTGAGGGGGCTCTTCTGGTGGTGGGGGTGCAATCACAAGCATATTGATTATCTGTTGAGTCAGATCATCCACATATTTCTCCAATGCCTTTTCTTTCATGATATGCACTTCTATATCATTCACAAGTGCACAATAGTCTTCATATAGGTTTTTATACCTATCAGAGAGTTGCTTAGTTTTATTCTCATTTAATCTTGCAAAATGAGTAAGCACCTATGAGACTTTTAGGTCTCTAGTATTATGGATAGACCATACAATTTTATCCCCATCCATCTTCTCTTGAACATTTATAAGAGAAGGCTTCTGGTCCTTAGGGTATAGGCTCCATATAGCCAATGCTTGGTTCTTTGGACTATATCCAAATCCATTTATTAAATCCCCTACTTGGGTTTCTGAAAACAAATTTAAATTTTCTTGCTTCCTTATCAAATCTATTATGAATACTAAAGCAAGATCCCAACAAGGCACACATAGGATATTGCTAGCCTTTACCAATTTCCTTGCATCCTCTAGAGTGATAGTATTTGATTCAAGATCATAGTCTTTTAATGCTTGGATAGCTTCATCAGGCACCTGGCCTTCCTCTGTAATTTGTACACTTGAAGCAACCTACTATTGCTTATGCCACACTAAAAAATTCTTGAATTCGCCCATCTTTATGAATTCATCATTCTTCAAGAAATCCTCCTTCTAGAGAAATCTTTCATCTTGACATAAATCAAGGGAAACTCAACTTCCTCAACTATTGCTTTATATTTTCTCTTCTCTTCCCTGATCCTTTTTCTGAGTTGGTGATCATACACCCTTGTACTAGTAATAAGGCCCCCCACTCTGTCTTTTTTCTTCTCAATTGCTCTCACTTGGGAGGGCTCTCCCACTTGCATTTTTTTCCTTTTTAGAGGAGGCTCACTGGTATCCTGAGAACTTGGCAGCTCTGTCATATCCATAATTATATTTTCATCAGCCCCTTGCCCAGTAGAAGGTTGCTATTCCAAGACAGGAGGGCTATGTACTGGGTAGTCCCCATCACTGTCTTCCTCATATTTAGATGAAGAATGTTTTTCTTTCTCCCTTTCCTTATCATCAATTAATTCTTCCAAAGAATTGACCAAAGTATTAAAATTTCCATCATCTTCTCTAACCTTTGCAAATAGGGCAGTGACGGGTAGAAGCCTCCAAAGGGAATTCCCTACTTCTTTAGCTTTTTCTCAAATGACAATAATTCTTGGAATTGTTCATCTCTCTTCTGTACTTCATCATCCTCAAGGATGTTTCTAATCAAATCCTCTTCTGGACATTCCTCACATCTATTATTTATAGGAATAGTAGGAGTATAATACTTCCTAGCCATGATAATAAAATCCTCTGTATCTACATATCTGTATACAACAACATTCATCCTGTAATAGCCCAGCCAATCATTTAGTTTACTAAATGCATTCTTCCCAATTGTGAAGTTGCATACCTTGAAGTGCCTAGGGGTAAAGGTACCCTTCCTATGGGGGGCCAAGTGCTCCTTATCTGTTAGCATAAGCTGCCAAATAATTTCCAGAAATGCAATCCTTGGTGGCACAAAAAATGGTAGAACGTGAGGTGGCTGAGGGAACCCATAGACTCTGATTATTGTGTAAGTTTTCTCATTGTAAAAATCCCCCCAGTTGTGATTCCCAGCCCATTTGTCAACAAATTGACAAGGTATTAGCATTTGTAAAGCTCTTACTGGAAACCTAGACAAATTTGAACCTAGACTAAGCAAAATCGGTTGTACATTCTAGTTCTCAAACATACAAAAATCACACTCTCTGGAAGTGAAACTCTGTGCCCTTATCCAGAGTTGAACTGGATTAGGTTGACCATTCCACATCATTTGTGGCTTGAGGTACTTAAAGTCCATGATATTGTAATTGTAATACAGGATAAGATGCATGAGCAATGAGTAATGCATGAACCTAGGAGTAGGCTCCCTTTTCCTGATAGCTTCAAGCCCTTCATGCATTTTATTTATTAAATATCCTATGTAATCACATCCTTTTCTCACATGAAGAATTTTTGAGTCTATTAGTAACATCAAAATGTCAGATGAAATCCTGTCTGCACCACCATCAACCCCCAATAGTCTGCATAGTCCAAATACAATATACTTTATATAAAAATTCAGCTCCTTGTAGTAGTATGGGGCAGCCCCATCCACTACTACAATATAGCTTCTGTTGGCTCTTGGGACATGGTTTTGGATTGCTGTTGTTACTAGGGTTGACTCCCTAATGTATCTATTTGCCTGTGCTTGCAAATTGATTTCTGCAGCCATTCGGATGTGGATACCAAAAGCTTTCATAAATGAATTCCTATCTAATGTGACCAGGGCCGAGCCATAAGATTTTCTTATGGTTTTTGATGAAGGGTCATACTTGTTGGCCAATTCAGTTACCAAATATGTATCTAGGAAAACATCTAGGACTATTAACCTAGGCAACCCTGAGGTCCAAGGGTTTGAGATAGGCGCTGGGCTTTCAAAATTCTTATAAAAATATCTAAAGAGACACATTCCAGTTACATCATGTGTTCTTGCATCTCTACAAAAACTTAGATCATCAACAAAAATTTCATCACTGACATTTTTATTTTGCGTGGACCCTGGTAGTAGACTGATGAACTCATCTGAGTAACTCTCATTCCCCTTTTCTTTGGACCCCTTGTTGGTAGAAGCTCCGCTTACTGTTAGCTGACTCATTCTGATCAATTTTTAAAATCCTTCTAAGAAATCTGAAATTATGAACTCTCTAATTGCTGGAAACCTTCATAAAAACTCATAACCTTTTAGCTCCGGCTTTCAGAATGCTTGGTAATTTTAGAATGAGTGATAGTTAACTGTATTTATTTTGGAGAAGAATGCAATTTCCTGTTCAAGACTCAAGCTCTGTAATTATGTCACTTCCACCATTACTTAGCACGTTCTGAACTCAATTCACTAGCCGTGAGCCAAGAAAGTGACAGGTATTCAAAATTTGATTTCTAGCGACCTAGTGACTACACTTAGTCTCCCAGTCACCCAAAGACTTGGCACTTTTTCAATAACTTCAGAGATCTAGCGACTAAAGGAAAATCCTCAGTCACTGGATGATTCTATCTTTTAAATTTTATCACGAGACCTGGAGACTATAGTCTTAACTCATAGTCACTGAATGATTTAGCTCTTTGTGATTTTGTTTTGTGACTTAGAGACTACCATCGATCTTTAATCTGACGGCTCTTGATACCTTCTCACATTTTAATTCTTTCCTTTAGAGACCTAGCGACTATAGTTAGTCTCCTCATTGATGAATGTTTTAGATTCTTTTGACTTTACCTTGAGATTTAGCGACCACCATTAGATCTTAATCCAATGATCTTCATTAAGTTCTTTTAATTTTACTTTTCATTTAGAGACTTAGCGACTAGCAGTCCATCGTCGAGTCGCTACAAAATTTATCACTTATTAATTTTATTCTGAGACTTGGCGATAACCGTCTTTCCTAAGTCTCATTACCTTTCCTCTTTATTGAGAGACTTAGCAACAAGCAGCGAGTCTCTTAATCGACATAACTTTGTTTACTTTTAAAACTTTTTCGGAGACTACCCAACTAAGCCAATCTGGAGATCTGCAAACTAAATGAAAATAGCTTTAATTTACTGCATCTAGAGACTCAATGAATATAGTCTATCTCATAGTTGCTCATTTTTTTATTTTATCTTGGTGACCAATCAGGGACTAACACGTCACCAAATCCAGCAACTAGATCCATATTATTTTTCACTTTTTGACCCTGGCAAGCACTTAACCCTTAGTCTTCTGGCAATTGCACAACTGAAAACACCTCCTAGTCACTTAATACTTTCCTTAACTCAGGTTAAATTCAGAGACTACGCAAAAGCGTTTATTCACCAAGTCGCCAGATAACTTTCTTAACTTTAGTTAGATTATGAGATTAAGTGCTAACCGTTGATCTCTCCTTCATCCTACAGTCCTTGCTGAGTCGCTAGACACCTTGTGACTTAATCACTACATCATGAGATCAAGAGATAACCGTGTCAGTGGATTGCTAAATGTTTAAAACATAACCACCAGAATTAGGAGAATACGCGACTACTAAAATCACTGTCACTGGATAAATAGAATAACTACCCAAGAACCTGGAGACCTGGTGACTGAAGTAAAATACACCGCTATCTTTCATTTAAAGACTCAACGACTATAGTTATTCTCATAATCACTGAATAATTTATCATTTCATAATTTTATTTAGAGATCACCTGACTATAGTTACCTTCAAAACATTTATCAGTGTAGTCACTAGATCTCACAATGCATATTAGATTCATTTGGAGACTTCATGACTGAAGGCATCTGCTGAGTCATTAGAAAAAAAAGGAATATTCTCTTAATTCAAAGAGATCGTGTGATGAAGGGTTTTGGGGAATCACTAGACTAAAAGGAATATGCCAATTTTTTTAGGAGACTGAGCGATTAGATGGGGATTATAAAGTGCACATCCTTAAAGGATCTCTTAAGTGATTTGAAAAGGTAACAACAAAATAGAAATCGACTAAGCTTTTCTAAGGTTTTTTGGATCTTTAGAAGTATTTACGACCTAGCACTTAGGGTTTTTCACCATTATGAACATATTTCAAACTCTGGGAAAGGAAAATTGCAAGATATTTTAACACAAAAATAGGGAAAACTTTCAGAGAAGAAAAAATTTAAATGCAACTTTGAAAACTGAAAATACTACCAACAGTGGCTCTCTCTGAGGATGCTTGAATGTCAATTTATAACAAGAAACCAAAATCTCTGGGTAGAAGACCAAACAAAACTTAACCTATTGCAAGAAAATAAACACGAATTGAAATAAAACATACCTATACACTACAACACTACTGTGCATGGAACAAAAGTTATTTCAATTGAAGAAAAATTTTAGGAATTGTCCATGCACTGGCAATTCCTATTCTTCACCATCCATATTTCTCAAAAAATATGAGTCTTTTTCATGAGCCTGATGAATAATATAGGGACCCAACCATAATGATTCAAACATTTTATGCTTTCCCTTATCCTCACTGCTTGCATTCCATTGAAGGACCAAATCTTTAGGTTGGAATTTCCTGACAGTTGCTCTTTTACCAAACATATATTTCATCTTCTACTATAATCTAATATTTTCATTTTGACCTTCTCTTCTTGTTTCATCTAGTTCAACAAGTTGGATCATCCTATCTTGCAAAGGATCACACAATTTCTAAATCCTCCTCCTATATATATTTGTAAATAGGCATTAAATTGTTCATAGGAAGTCTTGATTTAATACCATAAACCATTTAAAAAGGAGACTTGCTTGTAGCTCTCTTTTCTATGATCCTATTTGCCCACAAATCCAATCTCAACTTTGAATGCCAAGTCCTCTTGTTCTTTTCTAAAGACTTCTTCAGAATCTGTAGAATACTTTTATTGCTTGATTCTTCTTGTCCATTAGCCTGTGGATGATATGGGGATGAATATGACATTACTATACCCATTTCTAGATAGAAATCCTAGAATTCTTGTGATCTAAAACTCATGGCATTGTCCATCACTAATTTGACAAGAACACCAAACTTTGTAACAATATTATCCATCAAGAATTCAATAACCACTGTGCTTGTAGCCTTTTTTGTTGGGATTTATTCAATCCACTTGGTAAAGTAATTAGTGGCCACAATTGTCCAACTATGTCCTCCAGTGGACTTCTCAGTGAATTCCCCAATGAAATCAATACCCCACATAGCGAAAGGAGCTTGAGCCACTATAGGGTTCAACATCAAAACTCCTAAAAATTTCAACTTATTTGAGAGCCTTTGGCATGGTTCACACTTTCTAAAAAATGCATGAGTGTCCTTAAATAACACATGCCAGTAATATCCAGCCCTCAAAATCTTATGAGCAGTTGCTCTGGCTGAATGGTGTCCTCCACACATTCTAGATTGCATTTCTTTTAAAATCCTCTCAGACTGTCCTTTGTCTAGACATAAGAGAAAGATCCCATCATTATCTTTCCAATACAAGTCACCTTGTAGCAGTATATACCTTTGGGATTGCAATTTAAGGCTTCTTCTTTGATTGTCATTAAGGCCCTTTGGGAAAATAGCATTTTTGAGAAAAAATAATATGTTTGTGTACCAGGGCTGCATCTCAATGCTAGTGACAGTTCCTTCATTGATGTCAACATTATTGACTTGAATTAGTTCCATATTTTCTTCAGTCATTAACTTTGCAAGTCCTAGACTTCTGAAAAGTTTAGTGATGTGAAGCTCTAAATTAAATTCTTGGATTTTGTTAATGCACTTGCATCTTTTGCCTATGACCTCACTTTGTACTAGAATATCCTTAATTGCAGCATGAGGGACATATGCATTTAATTTTGCACAAACCAGATAAGGTCTGAATGCTTTGACAACTTTTACTAAAGCATATGATTATTTTTCCATCAGCTCATAGTTCAACTCTGCTGACTGTAATGATTTGCTGAAAAAGGCAATGGGGTGCTCAAATCCTTCATCATCCTTTTGTAACAAAAATGCTGCAATGGTATGAAATGAGACAAAAGAGAACAAAGAAAATGGTTTAGAGTAATCAAGGGAAACTAGGACTGGTGCCTCCTAGATGGTCTATTTTATCTTCTCAAAGGCTTCTTGTGCTTCTTGATACCAAATAAACTTTGCATCCTTTTTTAACAGATTGACAATAGGTTTGACTAGCTTAGCAAAGTTGGCAATGAATCTTCTGAAAAAATTGATTTATCCAAGGAAATACTGGACACCTTTGAGGTTTTTGGGGGCAAGGACCTTCTTAATGGCTTCTACCTTTTTTAGGATCAATCCTTACTCCCTCTTTGGACACTATATGCCCTAGTAGATTTCCTTCAATGACAACAAAATGACACTTCTTAGGGTTTAAAGATATGCCATACTCTAGAGCTTTAACCAAAACCTTTTCCAAGTGATTGCAATGATCTTCAACCTTCTTAGAATATGCAGTTAGGTCATCTTGGTACACAACCATGAGAACATCAATAAGGTCCTTAAATGCTACATCCATTGCCCTTTGAAAAGTTGCTCCATCATTTTTTAACTCGAAAGGCATCCAGACATACACATATGTTCCCCAAGGAGTGGTAAATGTTGTCTTGAACTGCTCTGACTCCTTGACCAACACCTGGTTATATCTTGAAAATCCATCCATCATGGACAACAAATCATAGCCAGTTAGTTTATGAAGCATAGCCTCCATATTTGGCAGTCCATAGTTGTCCTTTAATGAAGCAACATTTAAGTTTTCAAAGTCTACACATAGCCTTATGTCACCATTCTTTTTCTGACTGGTACTAAGTTTGAAACCCAAGATGAATGTCTTATGGGCTCAATGATGCATGCATCCCTTAGCTTGGTCAACTCTATTTGCATTTTAGTAGCTAACAAGGGATTAATGGGCCTTTTCTTTTGCCTGAAAGGTTTGGTGTCTTCTTTTAGGGGAATTTCATGTTGAAATAGGTCTGCCCTATAGGCTTGGAGATCATCATATGACCAAGCAAAGACATGTTTATATCTTTTCAACAATCTTACTAAATTATTCCTTACATCCTTATTGAGACATTTCCCAATGTAGACAATTTGTGGGGAAGTTTCTGACCCTAGGTTTATTTCTTCTAGGTCATGCACCTTGGCATTTGACTTCTGGGATATATGATTGTCATTTATTTTGAACAAGCCTTATAACTCAACTAAACCCTTGGGGATATGGTTAGAAGGTAACTGTACAACCTCATTTCCCATGACACAATTTTTTCCATCAACAATTTCTTGATAAGCATCAAAATCAATTTTCTGATCATCATACTGATCCAACCCTTGAATAAACCTTAAGATGTCATTATCATCTTGAAAAACTTGCCAATTGCAAATATTATCAAGGACAACAAGTCTACTTTTTACTTCTAATTTTGACACTCTAGTAAGGGTTGCATCATTTCTTTTTAATGCAACATTTGCCAGGAAGTCTGCCATAATGTTTTTTGATCTTTCTACCCACAAAATATTGAAAGCATCAAAAAATTCAATCCTATCCTAGAAAACATATTTGTATAACTTAAGTCTGTCATCCTTTGCAACATATTATGATCTAATCTGAATAATGATTAATTGGGAATCTCCATAAACTTTTAAACATCTTATACCATGTTTTATTGCAATATCTAATCCCAATATCAAAGCTTCATATTCAACAGTATTATTTGTGCATTGGAAATTTAATAGAAAAGAGTACTTAAAAGTAGTACCTAAAGTGGATATAAGCAAAATACTAGCTCCTGAGCCCTCTTTAGAGAATCCTCCGTCAAAGTACAACTTCCATAGTCCATCTTGTTGTAAAAGAAACTCATCAACAATTAGATCAGTGTTCTTAAGCTGTGGCACTATTTCTTCTACCATGAAGTTGTTCATATCAATATCAACACATCAATTTAGATCCTCTGGAGCTACCATCTCAATCATTACTGATGAACGAGGTTCTCTGTACAACTTTACCTCAGTGCCATTCACATGAATTGTAGCATATGATAGATCTAACTGTAGCTTTCCTCCTACTGCTGCTGCCCACTGTCTTGATAGTAGCATACCATAATGAGGTTTGGTATCAACTACAACAACATCCATTTTTTAAGTGGCCTCAGGGAATGCATCAATCTTTACCTCTATTCCAACCAAGGTCCCTACCATAGGAACTGCTCTATTATCTATGGAATAGCATCTTCCATTAGATGTATCAAATTGTAGTCCTAACTCCTTCATTACGTGGTAAGGCATCACTGTAACTGCAACACTAGAGTCTATCATAAAATTTTTCAACAATAAATTATTTACAATCAAAGTGACATAGAAAGGATCAATGGAGGAGGGCTCTTGGGTTAAAATATTTCCAACACAAAATTTGGAAACCCCTTTTCCAGTGATACTCTTGATACTCCTGATCCTTTGAAAAGGGATATTGCTAGCATTTGTATTCATATTAGTATGAAGGAAAGCAATTTTCCTTTTCATCTCATTTGCATCAACCTCTAATTCTAGCTTCTCTAATTGGATGACCAAGTCTTCCTTAGCTTTTCTAGCTTTCTCTAGATCTAAGCTAGCCTGAGATATTGTAGCAGGATTATCCCCATTCTTTTTGGAATCATTTATGCTGATTCCAACTATCTTTTGTTTTCCCTTGTTAGATGCATCCATCACTTTATTTCTAAGATTTTCGTTTCTTTTGATCTCTAATGGATGCAACTGTCTTAGGATAGGGCCTTCACTCTCAACTTCATCTCTCTTGGGATTAACCTCACTGCTATTGAACTGATGTCTTATAGCTCTTACATCACCAAACAACTCACTATCTAAACCTTTAAACTTTTGATTTAGATCCTTTGCTTGGATCTCACTATTTTTTGTTTTTCTAAGGAGCTCTTTCCTTTCCACAAGTAACTCATAGATATCTTGTTCCCTCTCCTTCTGTCTTTTAGTAATTTCCAAAAATTGTTCCCGATCCTTTTTCCTCAAAGCAATAACTTCTTCCCACAATTTTTCAGAATCATAAGATTCAGTTTCAACATCATAAGCATATTCTATTTTCTCTTGATTTTCTTGTGCAAGAAAGAAACCAATGTCTATAAACTCATCTCCCTAAAGAGGACTAACTGAATCAGGGTTCATTCTCCTAAGGAATTCAAGATTTTTAGAAAATGACAGGATTTCATTTTGGGCGGGAATTGGAACATATTCTTGAGCCGGTCTGGGAGAATCATTACTAGATGTCCCCCTTCTGGACCATTGCTTTCTACTAGGGGTATGTAATTCCTCAGCCATCTTGCTTTCTGGGTGATCCCTATAATAAGACCTAGTATTCCTTGGCCTACTCATATTACTTTGATGAGATGATCTTGAAATTTTCAATAGCCTTTACCAGCAACTAGTAAACACAGAGTTTAGAGCCACTACCCACAAATTTATGGGAATAATTTGATAACCGGTCTTCAAATACAATAATAAACAGTCAAAAAATCTGTTAACAAATTTATTGCAGAAATATTTTAGAGTCCCCAGCAGAGTCACCAATTTTGTTAGCATTCAAAATTGAAGATGATCAAAACTAAACCGTAAATCTCTGTTTCACAAATCTAGAAGTCCCAATAGATGCATCAATAATAGTAAACACTAAGGTATTAAGGATTTATAATCCTTCTCCTCTTTGAGCTTTAAGCTACAGGTGGGTATTACCTTTTAAGATTAAATTCTTCAAATATCACAACAGTCACCTGTATAACTGATACAAATCTAATCATATAACTTTCTCACAACTTTAAAATTAAATCATTATTTTAATTGATTGATGGTGAAAACAAATGCAAACTAAGTAATGACTAGTACCAAATCCTAGGGCATCAAAGTCAAAAAATGCACATCTACAAAAAATCTCTTAACTCAAATAAACCCAAACCCTGAATAAAATGCCTTGCAAATTATCTTCTTATGTACATATCATATCATCAAATTCATACATAAAAAATGAAATCTCAGAGACCTCACTCAAGATTTACCCCTCCCTTGAAAGGAACTCAAGATTCAACCCCACTATCTACCTTGTAGAAAGATGTATCTAAAATGCCTTGCAAATTTAAACACACAGAGAAATCACAATCACACATGAAGACAATAAAAGATATACATGGAACTTCAATATATTTTATTGATAAACTTCTTGTATCATTACATTCAGAAAAACTTGGATTCCTGATAATCAAAACTAAATCTATAAACTCCTATTACAATAAGTATTTCACCACCCTTTGGTGTGAGTCATAATTTTCTATATATAGAGAAACCATCTTGGGATCCTTGAGAAAAGGATGCAACAAGCCTTAGATGGTTTTGATAGTGACTTGCACTAGATTACAAAAGACTTAAATTTGTAACTCAAATAGAAAGAAAAGGGTGCCAAAAATTGTTCATCTTCATTGTGAGTTGCCTTTGAGATGCACCTTTGTCTACCAGTAGTAAGAGAAACTACCAAAGTTGTTATGTGAATGATGACTACCAACCGGCTAACCTACATCATTCCTTTTATGATAGTTGTTCTCCCTGTGCTCATGGATCAGGTGCATTGCTGGAACTTATTCTTCTTCTATGTCTTCAATGTCAATTGTTGCAGGCTTCCTCCTTTTGGGCTTTGAGATATTATCCCATGCTATTACCTCCTCTGTCGGCCATTGAAAGCTCTGAATTTTTTGTAATTGCACCTTTTTCCTTTCCCATTTGGCATCTGTAATGAGCTTGACATTTGTGACAAATTTGGTGAAGTCCACCTCAACTTTTATGGTTTCATCCAGAGTGGCATTAAATCTATGTCTAATTCATTATTTTCATTAATGAAGGCCTCTTTCTTAGGCAATAGGGGATCAAAATCTGATTTCCATTGATCTAACCCCTTTATTGAACCATCCTCATTCTTGATTTGAGGAAAAAACCCGTTGAATTCTGGGCCAAACATAATTAACCTTCCCTCTACCTGGTTTGCTTTCCCTTTAAAAAATGGCAAGGTATCCCTAATCCAATCAATCTCCTCACCAACTTGCAGAACAATCTTAGGAATATATGTTCTAAGGGATTG
This sequence comes from Chamaecyparis obtusa, assembly GCA_027943335.1. NCBI lineage: Eukaryota > Viridiplantae > Streptophyta > Pinopsida > Cupressales > Cupressaceae > Chamaecyparis > Chamaecyparis obtusa. The sequence continues at coordinate 108,318 of BSBK01011690.1, read as the reverse complement.
CACAACTGCCAACCCCTCAAAAAGTGATGCCCTTACTGACTAGGTTGTATGATAAGTAGTCAGAATTGTAAATTTTTTTTTTACCTCGGTTTGTAGCCCATGTAATTTATTATAAGCAGTGTATACTACATCTGCTTTCTCCTTTAAAACATTAACTCTATGCTACAACACCTTTAAAAAGGCATGCAATACCTCCTCATTCTGCTCTGTTTTCCCTTGTTCTATTGAGGTAGTAGCTTCTTCTCCACCTTCATTTTGAATCTCCTTCTAAGGGGGCTCTTCTGGTGGTGGGGGTGCAATCACAGACATATTGATTATTTGTTGAGTCAGATCATCCACATATTTCTCCAATGCCTTTTCTTTCATGATATGCACTTCTATATCATTCACAAGTGCACAATAGTCTTCATATAGGTTTTTATACCTATCAGAGAGTTGCTTAGTTTTATTCTCATTTAATCTTGCAAAATGAGTAAGCACCTGTGAGACTTCTATGTCTCCAGTATTATTGATAGACCATACAATTTTAACCCCATCCATCTTCTCTTGAACATTTATAAGAGAAGGCTTCTGGTGCTTAGGGTATAGGCTCCATATAAGTAGTGCTTGGTTACTTGGAATATATCCAAATCCTTTTATTTAATCCCCTACTTGGGTTTCTAAAAACAAATTTAAATTTTCATACTTCCATATTTGATCTATTATGAATGCTAAAGCAAGATCCCAACTAGGCACAAGTAGCATATTGCGAACCTTTACCAATTTCCTTGCATCCTCTAGAGTGATAGTCTCTGATTTAGGATCATATTCTTTTAATTCTTGGATAGCTTCATCAAGCACCTAGCCTTCCTCTGTAATCTGTACACTTGAAGCAACCCACTATTGCTTATGCCACACTAGAAAATTCTTGAATTCATCTATCTTTATGAATTCATCATCCTTCAAGAAATCCTCCTGCTAGAGAAATCTTTCATCTTGACATAAAGCCAAGGGAAACTCAACTTCCTCAACTATCTCTTTCTATTTTCTCTTCTCTTCCCTTATCCTTTTTCTGAGTTGGCGATCATACACCCTTGTACCAGTAATAAGGCCCCCCACTCTATCTTTTTTCTTCTCAATTGTTCTCACTTGGGAGGGCTCTCCCACTTGCATTTTTTTCCTTTTTAGAGGAGGCTCACTAGTATCCTGAGAACTTGGCAGCTCTATCAAATCCATAATTATATTTTGATCAGCCCCTTTCCCAGTAGGAGGTTTCTATTCCAAGATAGGAGGACTATGTACTGGGTAGCCTCCATGACTATCTTCCTCATATTCAGATGAAGAATGTTTTTCTTTCTCCCTTTCCTTATCATCAATTAATTCTTCCAAAGAATTGACCAAAGTATTAAAATTTTCCATCATCTTCTCTAAGCTTTGCAAATAGGGTAGTGAGGGTTAGAAGCCTCCGAAGGGAATTCCTTGCTTCTTTAGCTTTTTCTCAAATGACAACAATTATTGGAATTGTTCATCTCTCTTCTGTACTTCATCATCCTCAAGGATGTTTCTAATAAAATAATCTTTTGGACATTCCTCATGTTCGTTATTTATAGGAATAGTGGGAGTATAATACTTCCTAGCCATGACAATAAAATACTTTGTATCTACATAGATGTATATGACAACATTCATGTTGTAATAGCCCAACCAATCATTTAGTTTACTAAATGCATTCTTCCCAATTGTGAAGTTGCATTCCTTGAAGTGCCTAGGGGTAAAGGTACCCTTCCTATGGGGGGCCAAGTGCTCCTTATCTATTAGCATAAGCTGCCAAATAATTTCCAGAAATGCAATCCTTGGTGGCACAAAAAATGGTAGAACATGAGGTTGCTAAGGGCACCCATAGACTCTGATTATTGTGTAAGTTTTCTCATAGTAAAAATCCCCCTAGTTGTGATTCCCAACCCATTTTTCAAAAAATTGACAAGGTCTTAGAATTTGTAAAGCTCTTACTAGAAACCTAGACAAATTTAAACCTAAATTGAGAAAAATTAGCTGTACAATCCATTTCTGAAACATACAAAATCACACTCTCTGGAAGTAAAACTCCATGCCCTTATCCAAAATTGAACTGGATTAGGTTGACCATTCCACATCAATTGTGGCTTGAGGTACTACAAGTCTATGATATTGTAATTATAATACAGGATAAGATGCATGAGCAGCGAGTAATGCATGAACCTAGGAGTAGGCTCCCTTTTCCTGATACCTTCAAGCCCTTCATGCTTTTTATTTATTACATATCCTATGTAATTGTATCCTTTTCTCACATGAAGACTTTGTGAGTCTAGTACTAACATCAAAATGTCAGATGAAATCCTATCTACACCACCATCAACCCCCAACACTCTGCATAGTCCATATGTAATATACTTTATATAAAAAATCAGCTCCTTGTAGTAGTATGGGGCAGCACCAGCCACTGCTGCAATATTGTTTCTGTTGGCTCTTGGGACATGGTTTTGGATTTCTCTTGATACTAGGGTTAACTCCCTAATGTATCTATTTTCCTACGATTGCAAATTGATTTATGTGGCCATTGGGATGTGGATACCAAAAAATTTCATAAATGAATTCCTATCTAATGTGATCAGGGTTGAGCCATCAACTTTTCTTATGGTTTTTGACAAAGGGTCATACTTTTTGGCCAATTTAATTAAAAAATCTGTATCTAGGAAAACATCTGGGACTATTAACCTAGCCAACCCTGAGGTCCAAGGGTTTGAGATAGCCACTGGGATTTCTAAATTCTTATAAAATATCTAAAGAGATACATTATAGTTACATCATGTGTCCTTGCATCTCTACAGAAACTTAGATCATCAACACAAATTTTGTCACTGACCTTTTTATTTTGCGTGGACCTTGGTAGAAGACTGATGAACTTGTCTGAGTAAATCTCCTTCCCCTTTTCTTTATATCCCTTGCTAGTAGAAGCTATTCTTACTTTTAGCTGACTCATTTTGATCAATTGCTAAAAATCCTTCTAAGAAATATGAAATTATGAACTCTCTGATTGCTGGAAACCTTAAGAAAAACTCGTAACCTTTTAGCTCCAGCTTTCAGAATGCTTGGTAATTTTAGAATGATTCACAGTTAACTGTATTTATTCTAGAGAATTGAATGCAATTACCTGTTCAAGACTCAAGATCTATAATTATGTCACTTCTGCCATTACTTGGAACGATTGAACTTAATGCACTAGCCATGAGCCAAGAAAGTGACAGGTAATCAAAATTTGATTTCTAATGACCTAGCGACTACACTTAGTCTCCCAGTCACCCAAAGACTTGGCACTTTTTCAATAGTTTCAGAGATCTGGTGACTAAAGGAAAATCCTTAGTCGCTGGATGATTCTATATTTTAAATTTTATCATGAGACCTGGAGACTTTAGTCTTAACTCATAGTCGCTGAATGATTTAGCTCTTTGTGATTTTGTCTCGTGACTTAGAGACTATTGTCGATCTTTAATCTTACGGCTCTCGATACCTTCTCACATTTTAATTCTTTCCTTCGAAGACCTAGTGACTATAGTTAGTCTCCTCATTGCTGAATGTTTGAGCTTGTTTTGACTTTACCTTAAGATTCAATGACCACCATTAGATCTTAATCCAATAGTCTTCATTAAGTCCTTTTACTTTTACTTTTCATTTAGAGATTTAGCGACTAGCAATCCATCTCCCAGTCACTACAAAATTTATCACTTATTAATTTTATTCTGAGACCTGGTGACAACCGTCTTTCCTAAGTCTCATTACTTTTCCTCTTTATTGAGAGACTTAGCGACAAGCAATGAGTCTCTTAATTGCCAAAACTTTATTTACTTTTCAAAAATTTTTGGAGACTACCCGACTAAGCCAATCTGGAGATCTGGTGACTGAATGAAAATAGCTTTAATTTACTGCATCTGGAGACTCAACGACTATAGTCTATCTCATAGTCACTCATTTCTTTATTTTATCTTGGTGACCAATTAGGGATGAACACATCACCAAATTCAGCAACTGGATCCATATTATTTTACACTTTTTGACCCTGGCAAGTACTTAACCCTTAGTCATCTTGCGATTGCATTATTGAAAAAACATCCCACTCGCTTAATACTTTCCTTAACTCTAGTTAAATTCAGAGACCATGCGAAAGCCTTTATTCACCAAGTCACCAGATAACTTGCTTAAGTTCATTTAGATTATGAGATTAAGCACTAACTGTTGATCTCTCCTTCATCCTACAGTCCTCGCTGAGTTGCTAGACACTTTGTGACTTAACCGCTACATCATGAGATCAAGAGATAACCATGTTGCTGGATCACTGAATGTTTAAAACATAATTGCCAGAATCAGGAGAATACACGACTACTGAAATTGTTGGATCACTGGATATATAGACTAACTACCCAAGAACCTGGAGACCTAGCGACTGAAGTAAAATACACCGCTATCTTTCATTTGGAGACTCAGTGACTATAGTTAGTCTCATAATCACTGAATACTTTATCATTTCATCATTTTATTTAGAGATCGCCCGACTAAAAGTATTTTTGATTTGGAGACTGGGTGACTATAGTTTCCTTCAAAACATTTATCAGTGTAGTCGCTAGATCTCACAATGCATATTAGATTCATTCAGAGACTTAACGACTAAAGGCATCCACTGAGTCATTAGAAAAAAAGGAAGATTCTCTTAACTTAAAGAGATTGTGTGACAAAGGGTTTCAATGAATTGCCATACTAAAAGGAATATGCCAAAATTTTTAGGAGACTGAGCGACTAGCCGAGGATTGTAAAGCGCACATGCTTAAAGGCTCTCTTAAGTGATTTGAAAAGGTAACAAAAAAATAGAAAATGGCTAAGCTTTACGAGGGTTTTTTAGATCTTCAGAAGTATTTATGACCTAGCACTTAGGGTTTTTCACCATTATGAACATATTTCAAACTTTGAGAAAGGAAAATTGCAGGATATTTTAACACAAAAATAGGGAAAACTTTCAGAGAAGCAAAAATTAAAATGCAACTTTGAAAATTGAAAATACTACCAATACCCCATACATGGTAAAGATTTCCTCATACAAGAATTATGCAACTTTAGTCCCCCTTGTATGCTTCATTGGTTTGGCTTCAATCCACTTTGTAACATAGTCAATAAAAACTAGAATGTATGACTTATCATTGGATGGAGGATCAATGAGACCAACAAAATCCAATTCCCATATATCAAATGGCGTTAAAACTACCTGAGGGCATAGTGGCATCTCATATGACTTGGTAGGCCTCCCCATCCTCTTGCACCTATCACATTTCCTAGTTTATGGAGCTGCATTATTGTGTAAAGTAGGCCAATAGTATCATGTAATCAATATCTTCATTGTCATTCTCTTGGCCACAAAATGACCTCCACAATGCTCATCATGAAATGTATGGAAAATTTCATAAGTTTCATCTTCTTTGATACATCTTCTCATATTCTGATCTGGGCATGTGTAAAATAAGTAGTCAATTATCCAAGAAAAGTTAAAACTTTTCTCAATCAGAAGCCTCTTCTCCTTTGGTGAGAAGTGAGGAGGGATCTTGTTAGCTACTAAATAGTTTGGAATGTATGCATACCAAGGCATATTAAAAACTATAGAAAACATATGTTCATCTAGAAAACCATCATCTATACTCTTAAAATATTCCTTCACTTGTAGTCTTGAAAGAAAGTCTTCCACTACATTAGCTCTTCCTGGTTTATCAATTATGGTGATATCAAACTCCTGCATCAATAGTAACCATCTTGCAAACCTACTTGTGATTGCAAGTTTTTTTACAAGATATTTAATTGCTACATGATCTATGTGCACAAATATATGATACCTAGTGATGTAGTGCCTAAATTTATTAAGTGCATATATGACTGCTAAGAGTTCCTTTTTTGTAATTGTATAATTCAACTTTGGTCCTTGAAGATTTTTGGTGATAAAATAGATTGCATCTTTTATATTACCTTATTTTTGGCCCAAGATTTCCCTAATTACATGGTCTTACACATCTATATGGATGTGGAAAGGCAATGACTAGTTGGGTCCACTAAGGACTAGTGCTTGAGTGGGGATTAACTTTAGCTGCAGGATGGATTTGTCACATGCTGATGTCCATTCAAGTTCTACATATTTGATCAAAATAGCATACAAAGGTCCTTTCCTTTTACTAAAATCATTATTGAACCTCCTATAATATCTTGCATGACCTAGGAAGCTTTTGACATCTTTTTTCTTTGCAGGAATAGGAAGATTATTAATAACTTAAATATTTGCAAGATCAAATTGTATTTTATCTTGTGAAATATAGTGTCCCAACACTACTCCCTCTTGCATAATCATGAAACACTTCTCACAATTCAAGGAAAGGTTGTGGTCCTCACATCACTTCAACACTTTTTTCTAAATTTATCAATGCCTCTTCAAATGTAGTACCATAGGTTGTAAAGTCATCCATTTATATCTCCATGGAGTCATGTGAAATATTAGAGGATATTCTAATGAATTCCATTTGAAAGGTGGATGGAGCATTAAAAAAGCCAAAGGGAAGAAAAAAATAAGAAAAATTTCCCCAGGGATAGGTAAAAGTGTTTTTTTTTCCAATCTCCAGATGCAATCCTTATTTGGCCATTACCACTAAAGCCATCCAAAAATGAGAAATACTTCTAACCTGCTAGAGAGTCTAGGACTTGATCTATGAATAGAAGGGGAAAATGATCTTTCTTGGTTGCTTTGTTGAGTTCTTTATAATCTACACATACCCTCCACTTTCCACCATTCTTAGGAATAATGACAAGTGGTGACTGTAATCACCTAAAATTTGGGCTAATAGAACCTAAGGCCCTATTTTCCCTAATTCGGGATAAAAATTCTAATTGTGTTAATTTGATTCTTGATTATTAACATAATTCATTAAATTTGATAAAATCAATAAAATATCATAATTCAAGCATTTATTATTAACAATTGAGTAAAGTTACATTAATTATCTCAAAGCCTAATTAATTAAATCAAACCCATTAAATGCATGGCTAGAGTAATTAATTAATAGAAATGAATAAAACACTCCAGAATGACATGTCACCTCTCAAGGGGACACCAAAGACATCTTAAACCAATGAGAGCTAATCACATGGATCACTCACATGGATCAAGAAAAGAAGCATCTTAACCACTCATCAAGGATGCATCTCAACCATCCAAAATCTCAAGATTCTATAAAAGAGAATTTTCAAACCTCAAAACATATAGTTAATTTGAATTCATACATGCATGTTGTTCATTTGATTTCATAGCTAATTAGATAATCTTTCAATTGCTTAAGAGTTAATGAATTAATGGCTTTCATGAGTAAGTTGAGTAATTTTGATAGTTTAGCTTCATTATTGACATGAATCTCTTATTAGTACTTGCCAATAGGCTAGCAAGTACTATTGCATCACTTTTTGCATTTCTTCCATTAAGTAGTGATTAAAACCAATTCTTTGCACCAATTATAATTTAGTATTTTCTTATTTTGTTAAAAATAACACATATTCTATAGTCTAAATGTTAATTTTTTAAGTTTATAATTTGTAAAAATTATTTTTTGATGATATGATTGGCTAATACATTTGAGCTCTTATTACTGGAGTGAACCAATTAAAATGTACCATGTTTGTTATTTATTGTACATGAAAATTGTGCATTCAAATAATACAATCTAATTTTATTCGGTTTTTGGTTTACAACTTTATAGATACCTATTAAGAGATTGATAAGTTTTTCCTTATATTAAAATAATATTTCTATTTTTGTTATATTATAAAATATTGAATATTTTTTGGATTTATTTTAATATATATTATATAAATTTAGATTTAATAGAATAACATTATAATATTGTTGAAAAAGAGTTATTTGGACTAAATAATTAATATTAAAATTAATTATAAGTAGAACTATTTTACAATTTAAATTAATTATAAATGATATTTTATAATTATTTATAAAATCAAAAAATATTATTAGAACTATAATTATAGTAATTTTATAATTTTTTATAATTAAATAATTACTTTACATATAAATTAAAATTAAAATTAAACTTAGTTATAAATTATTTTAATTAAAAATTCACTTTACATATAAATCAAAATTAAAATAAAATTTATTTATAAAACTAAAGGCAAGTACTTGGCCACTACGTGGCACTTGTTCTAACATGCATTGTCACTGTTTAGGATCTAACATTGAGAGAAATATTAGGTTCTTTCCATACTTGTGTTATTTAGAGAGCAATAATTTGATTTCAATTGTTATTGATTTAGATTGATTTCCTGGTGCTAAAAATTGATATAATGAGTTATTGAAGTATTGTGTTGTAGGATAACAACTACCACAATTCACACACACATTTCTTGCGCCCACCATGGGGCCAAGCCCCAGATTTCTACCTTTTAAACTAAATTTTTGTCGCGTTCTTGACTCTAGAGAATTATATTTCATAAATTGGATCGCACCTGGGAAGAAAGATTGCACCTGTTACTTCCTGCATCGCATCCGGGATTTCCTGGATCACATCTAGTAAGGTATCACATTTAGTAATTCCTGGATCGCATTGGGGATCCTTAATCGCATGTGGGAATGGGGATCACATTTAGTAAAAACTTTGGGTCGCATCTGGGGATATTTTATTGAAATTTGATTTTTCTAACATCTAATGGGTTGATTTTGTGTTCTTTGTGGATTTTGAATAGCCTAACAGTGGTTTGCAGGATGAATTGTCAGAGAAATCAACATATGAGACTACTAATGGTTGTTTGCAGGTTTCCTTGAAGAAAAATCAACTAGACTTCATGCTTTCTTTTATAGGAACTTAATTAAAATTTGAGGCCAATTTGCAAACTAATCAGAGGATTATTCTCTTTTCCCTTGAGGAAATTAGAAACTCAAAAGTTAGCTTGCAATTTACGGTCAAATTGGGGTAATTTGAAGTAAATTTTGCATGATGTGTCTTGGAGAAGTAATTTGAGTTAGGATATTATGCTCTTCTCCTTCATGGGGAATTAGAAATCCAGACCTTGAATTATTGATCTACTTTCCTTTTATTGCATACCTTTAGAGGGCCTGTCGGTTGAGGGAAAAAGCTCTTGAGAATGATCCAAGTGGGGAGAAGTCTTAAGTTGACTCTTCCACCCCACTATAAAATTTGACACTTCCTTGAGATGAAATTCTCGGAAGACATAATTCATTTTTTCATTGGAACCTTGATTTTATCTTTTCCAATGGCATTCTTGGATCTTGTGTAGAGCGGAGCCGCTTTAATCTTGCTTGCGAGACTACACAGATTTTCATACTCATAGGGCTATAGGCCTTAATCCTACTTGCGGGAATATGAGGGATGATTATGAATGGATGCCTTTATTAAGAACCTAAGTTAGATGCTACCCAGTTCACCTCTAAAAGGTTGGTAAGACTTGTGCAAGGAAAATAGTAATTGCCCCAAGAAATTCACCATATCGAGCCCTCATTGACATTAATACTCGGCTAATATGAGCTCCAACATCTATTGCATGTTGTTGGACTCCCATATTCTGAGGAGTCTTTGAGTGTGTTCCTAAGTCAGTGAACAAGTGTTTCTAATCTCTACATAGCATAAGGAAGGATAGGTGTGTTTTTTATAAAAATGATTGCTTGATGTGTTTTAAGTACAAACCTTAGATAAATCCCTCAAATGAACAAACACCAAGTATTTTTAGACACCCACAAGTCACTGGAATCAGACAGAGAAGACTCATTTTCCCAAAATTGATGGAAATTTGCATCAGACTATCCATCATAGTATCACATCTGGTATCTTGAGTCATACCCTGCATTCTAGATCGCATTTGGTAATTCTAGGATCGCATGTCGTATACCCTAGATTTCCTGAGTCGCATCTGGGATCAAAACTAAATTAGGAGTTGCATCCCATATTCCTGGGTCACATCTAGGAACTTTTCACTAAAGATCATATCTAGAGTGTCGCATCTAGGGATGAAAGCACTTTTGTACCTCCCACAAATTGAATTTTTTCATTTTTGGATACCCTTTTTGGCCTTTAGTCAGATTCTACTATCAAAACAAGTCTACTTGCAAGCCTGAATGAGTTATTATTGAGTACATCTTATCATCCTATTTGGTCTATCATGCATTGTTCAAAATTATGGAGTCTCCTTATCACTATTAGATTCAAATCAAGTTCTCATCTCACTATCAAGGCACACTAACAACCTTTGACGCTGGAACTTTCAAACAAATTAAAAAAAATTCACTTGCACTTGGTTCCCAACTCACTATCAGGGCACTCTAAGCCTTTGACGTTGGATCCTAAGACATTTTAAAACCCACTATTGCAACCTTGGACTCACAATTAAACACTTGTAGACTTTCAGACCTATTTTCACATAAGACACTAAAAAATTCCTTAATCAAGCTTTCATGGTTAATACAAGACACAAATCTTACCATTTTGAAAGGAATCCATTTTCAAACAAAGTGCCACTAGTCACATTTGAAAGACAAGAAACTTCAAGACTTAATCCTCTATTTGGAGCCACACCTAACACTACTCACATGGTAACCCCTAACACGAAAAACATGAATAACCAAGAAGACTTCTGTTGGGATGAAAGACATGATGAACAAGATAACCAAGATGAAAATAATAATCAAGAATAAGCATGATGCCGAGAAGCACGCTATGATTCCAATGATGATAAAGATCCTACAGAACAAGAATAGGAGAAAGCTTTGAGAAGTAAAAGGGTTAGCAAAATCCTTGAGAGGACTTTGGAAGAAAATAAAGAAAGATACTTTCTAGAACTTGCATCTCAAGGAGTGAAGCTACCTAAGGACTATGATGTAAATCAAATCAAACAAAAGGAGGATCTTAGTCCTATGTCTATTTTAACATGACAACTACTCACTATGCAAAGAGAAATTCAAGAGCTAAAGAAAGAAAATGACAAACCAACAAAATAATACTCTTTGGAACATATTTTTCCTTTCCCCTTTGATAAGGGATTAAAGATGATACCGTTTCTTTAACATGTCACAATTCTGAAATATGAAAAATACACCGAAAATTCCAACCCTCAAGACCATGTGAGGGAATTTTGCACATCCAATATGGAATTCATACATGAACAAACATACCTTATGAGACTATTTCCATGAAGTTTAGGTGGACAAGAAATGGACTGGTTCTCAAAATTACCTACAGGAATCAAATCGTTTGAGGAACTATTTGAAAAGTTCATTCAACAATATTCCTATTGTTAGAGTAATCATACTTTATGCTTATTAATTAAATCACTTTGGTTTAATTAATTAAGTCATTTATTACTCTATTTACTTAAGCTATCTTTTAGGTGCATTATAATTAATATATTTATTAATTATAATGTGCAACCTAGCTTTATTTTTTGCTTTATAGCTTTAGGGTTTTATTGTTCACCTATATGGTTGAACCCTTTGTACATTCCTTTTAGATAATCTTGGAATACAATTGCTCTTTGCATGTCCATAAGATGTCTCTGGCTTTTTGGCCTCCATAGACTTTTCTTGCTTCTGTTCTTTGCTTCTTCCATGTGACAGGTTTATGTATGCAGGTGTTCTTGGGAGATTAGTTTTTCACCTAATCTAACACCTATAACATCCAACACACTGTGACTATGTTGGATATATGTAATACCAAATAGAAGACTGGAGAATCATTCTTGACTTGCTTACAATGATGGAGGAACATATTTTCATGATATGCTAGACAAATACCTAAAACTAAAAAAAATGGATATTTTTATCAATAACTTGGTACTCGAGATGAATTTTCCAATACAACTACAAGGTCCACCAAGTTTTGATAAGATGATAGATAGTGCAATCAAGATTGAAGAGGTATTGATCAAGAAAGGGGAGATCACTATCAAAAAAGAAAATAAGGAAAAATACTATTCCTCCAAAGACAAGTACAAATATGGAAACAAGAACAAGAATGTAGTCAATGATGGAGTTTTAGATACTCCTAATACCAAACCAAAACTAGAAGTTTTTAATCTTACAAAAAGTCTCCAAGAGAGCAAGAGTTTGAATTTGATAGTGACACCAATGGCTAACAAGACTTTCAATAAAGCTACTACTCAAACAAAGCCTTGGTCAGCAAGACCCAAGAGAATATTTACACCATTGGGATAAAATAGATGTTAAAATTGGTGTCATTTATTTGCTAATTGTGCTATGAAGCAATGAATATATTGTAATTACCCTTGAAATGATCTCAATTGGAGAATACTCCTTGAGGGTAGCATTTCTAGTACACCTTTGACTTTAATAGGATCAAATTCAATTCTTTTAGCAAAACAATGTATCCTAGGAGCTTCCCAATAGTTACCCCAAAGACACAATTTTTTAGATTCAATCTGAGTTTATATTATACTAATATTTTTATAATCTTGTTCTAATATTGTCCAATAATCCTAGATGTCCTCTCTATTGTATAATTTTCCCAGTAAATCATCCACACAATCTTCTAGGTGAGTGTGCATCATGTCATGAAAATGGTAGTCATAGCTTGTTGGTAGGTAGCTCTAGAATTTTTAAATCCAAAAGGCATGACATTCTAATAGAAATTTCCCCAAGGACAAATGAATGCTATCTTGAATTGATCTTTAGGATTAATTTTGATTTGGTTATAACCTAAGAAACCATCCATCAGGGAAAAAATCTCATGTCCTATTATGAGATCAACTATTATGTCAATATTTGGAAGTGGGAAATCATCTTTGGGAAACACCTTATTAAAATTTTTGAAATTTGTACAGACACAAACATTCCCACTAGGTTTTAAAACTGGTACTAGATTGGAGATCCAATATGCATAATTGATAGGGCTTATAAACCCAACATCTTGCATCTTTTTCAATTCCAGCTTTACCAATAGTGCCACTTGCAAGTGCATTTTTCTTAATTTCTATTTTATATCTTTTTCCCCCAGTGGTAAATATAAGTGATGCATAGCCAAATTAGGATCAAGTCCCAACATATCTGCATAGGACCAATAAAAATTAACTTATATTTCTTTGAAAAACTATATAAATGAAGCTCTTTCTTCATATGTGAATGATTCAACTAGATGTATAATTTTTGGATTTTCTTCTGTTCCAAGGTTTTCTGCCACTATTTTCTCCACTAACATGGATGAATTTTTATGATAAGATTGAGGAAAGTGTTTCAATCCTTTTATCCTAAGATTAGTAAGAGTGGTTTCCACCTTCAAATAAATTCTTTATGTTTACTTTTTTGAGTCTTATAATGCCACAAAGTTATATTTCCTATACCTTTGCATTTGGAATGCTTGGTAGCCTCTCCAAATAAGCCGTGCTATTAGGTTCAATAGTGAAGCTAGCTTTGTGGTTCCTGAGGGGTAGGTTACTTCAAGCTCAAAGAGAATATACTATAGCTTGAGATCATTTTAAAAAGTATCCAATTGTGGTGACCCTTGCTGGTCCCAATCAATGAGTTCAAGATGGATAATGGGTGAAGAGTCATGATTAGATTCAAGGTTATATACTGGTTCAAGGGTAAACACATTCTCATATTTATGAATGTCAGTGAAATTTTCAATCTCGTTATCCTATGTTGCATTAGAGGACTCCCCTACCTCACTCTAATTTCCCTTTTTACTTAAGGTCTTATGTTTTTGTGTGTCATAACCTAAGCTAGGAACTCTGCATTTTCCATTTGGTTGGATTGGTTCAAGTATGCCTTGTTTTGGTAATCCAAGAGGACTATGACCATAATATCCATACCAATCCATTATGTTTAGTACTTTTCTATATTGTTTAGCTAGAAACTTAACCTTTGATTTTTTTAGTTTGATCTTTTTCTGTAACCTCATCTATATATAACCAACCCAGGAGATCTTCTTCTATTTCATCATACAAGGTTCCCTATTTTTTGAAAGTTGGTTTGCATAACATAATATTGACATTTGATGTTTTTTTAGTCATTTGTGGTTTTCTATTGTGTGTAAAATATTGTATCTATTTGTTCAACACAACACTTCAATAGATCATTATCTCAATTGGTTAGTACATTGTAATCAATCAAAATTAATCATAAACCAAATTGAAAGTGACCTATTGCTTCCTAGACATGAGGATTTTGATCTAATTATTAATGCTCTTAGAATTAGGCATGTTAGATTAGTTAATTGACACACATGAAATGGAATATTTCAATGTAATGCATCTACATGAATGAAAATTTTAGTGATTAAGGATGATGAATGATGCAATTGATCCTAAATTGATGAATTATGCTAAGATGCAAATTAAGATGAATTGAATTATTCAGCTACATGATCTAATATAATGTGAATTAATATGATTTTGATACTAAAATGATGTAATTAGGCTAAAACTAACTCTCACAATGCAACTTGATTCCAAACTTAAACTAGCATGACCTACTTGCAAATGATCTAGATATGAAAATTCCTTGATGTGAGATGATTATATAGATTCTCAATTGGAGGGAAAATGGTTTCATTTTAATTGAGTGGTCAATATTTACTCAATTTTAACTGGATGGTTGAGATTAAAATTCAAGTGAGATATCCATGTCCTTTAATCTCATTAGTTAGTTTGTGCCAAGTAGTTTGTTCTTTTGTGAGTTGGTTAAGTGACATGGAATATTAGTATAGCTAATTAAATCAATTTAATTAATTTCTTTAGCCATGGAGATTTTTAACTTTGAATTTGATCAAATGGATAAGGTAATTAATTAATTAGGACCTTGAATTAATGATGAATTATGTAATTAAATGAATTGACTTTAATTACAGAATTATGTCATTGATCCTTGGATTTAATTTGATCTTTGAAATGCATTGATAGGATTTTTATCACTTGATCATGCCTTAAATAATTTTAGGTGATTATATTTTCCCCTCTTTGAATCAATGTCCATGCAACGTGTTGATTCAAAGAATATCTAATTTTTCCCCTAATCGTGGATTGATACGATGATCAATTATTAATGATTGATTTTTGAGATGAATCTGATGAGCTGATAGATCAAAGGTATTGATATCACTAATACTTTTATTGAGTGAATATTTTGGTATGGATCTCAATGAAACTTCTCACAATATGATGTTGTTCAATCTAAATCTGGATTTGATACGATACTTGATGAGAGATCATTGATAGAAACTAGGAGAACCAATTTTCTATGAGTCATAGTGAAACTAATTACCTGTCCAAATGATATTGAAGATACTAATGATGAGATGAATGAAAAGATAGTTTGATATGGGTCTTGATGAAATTGGTTATCATCTATAATGTATTAGATATATTGATGTTGATCAAGAATGAATGATTTGATATGGGTCTTGATAAAACCACTCGCTTGAGGATGTTCTGATTTGAGAAAATCAACTTGATATGAGGCCTGATGAAGTTGATTATATGATAATGACACAATCCCTTTGATATGGTTCCTGATGAAAGTGATATGCATTTTTCAAGAATGTACTAAAGATATCTATGTTTATGAGAACAAGCGACTTGATATGAGTATGATGAAATCACTCGCTCACTGTGATTCTGAGACCATCAACTTGATATGGACCTTGATGAATTTGATGTGCCCCAAGTGAGATGATTCAATTTGATTCGATATGATGTTTGATTTGAGAATGATTTAACAAAAAGATTTGATTTGATTAGGTTTGATGATTGATGACTTGATTGATGACTTGTTGGTGTAATTAAATATTCTTAATTCCACTTTACTTAAGCTTACTTATGATAATGCATTTACATATTAGTTGTCATGTAGACACATAGGAGTTTACATTTCATTTTAACACATGGTCTAGGAGAATTCCTCTTTAAGTGGAGTTAGTTGTTATCTCATTCCACTTTATGTGTGAGATTTAGCTTTAGTGTTCTTATCACATTATCATCCTCTCATTTCTGCGCATGTTGCACATAATTTGTTGTATAATGGAGGATGATCCACCTTTGGTGGATATGCAATTCTACCTTGTGTGGTTGATAGGTTATCTCTTGCATCACTCCTACTTAGCATGCATTGCCTATATATTCAGGCACATCTACTTTTTATTTATCAATTGGGAATTCATTATTATTTTGATCATTATTGAATCAATCAATTGATCATAACAATTTTCCTATCTCTCTGAGTCTCTTGTGCCATCCATTGAGATTCTAGATCTTGGCATTTTCATTCTTTGTGTTAGGTAAATTCTTACATGGTATCAGAGCCATAGGAGTTTTCATTGCATAGCCATTGAAGAGTCATTTGATTCATATTTTTGGAGGCCATGATTTAGATACATGATATCAACAATTTTTGAGAGCATCTAGAGCAAGATATGACCTCACCATTGCGTCTGGATGGCTATTCCAATGAAATTTGACTATAAATTTTCCTGTATTGGGAAAAAGTCAAATCTGAGGCAAGATGTTTTTGCAAATCATACTTGGGTAGCCCAATCTACAAATTTGGTAATATTTTTGGAAATTTTATTTTTCATTTTTAGATCTGATTTAATTCCGTCAATTTATTTTCAGAAATTTTCTGCAAAACATTTCTTTTTTTCAACCACATAGGCCTATGTATTTTTCTATCAAGGTCTACAAGCTATTAGAGTTCGTACATTGTCAGATATGGATAGAATAGTACCTAGGGAAATCAAACCCCTAGACCTGACCACTCAATTTTTTTTAGTGAATGTATTTAAATAAATACAACCACAAGAAAACCGTTCTTGACATTACTCAACATGCAACATAGTATTCGACAAGCAACCACCACCAAACCTAGTGTTTAAAAACTATGGTGGCTTCTTAGCCATACCATTGTTTGCACATGAAATTATTAAAAAATCCTTGACTCCCATAATGAAATGCGTGTGAGATATTTTATTTGGAGCCAATGAGCTGGTCACTCAGCTCTGCGATTTACCAAGCCTGCCCTATTAATGTAGACTGAGCTTGGTATCAAATGATCCATGTAGATCACATCACATTCCCTTGAGCTAAATAGATTGAAATGTTGCAAAGAGAAAGAAGACATTGGGTCAACATCAATCTGGCCCTCGACGAGCCTTTGTGATATTGTAAACACTACATCTAGACATTATGAGCACTACATCCAGACATCATGTGAGAAGATCACAACATACTGACTTCTTCACGCTATCTGACAACTTGAAAACTCAACAAAGGTTGGTATTGCCCTTGTTTTTCCACATTAGCAATCCTATACGAAGCTTGGTATTTTATGAATTTTTTTTTTTGCATTTCTCCAATTTTTCACTATGTTAAATTTGACATCCATTTGGCCGTCATAGGTGGCATTTTATTTTCTTTTGATGACCTTATGACCGTCAATTTTAACCATTTTCTTGCATCATTATTATGGTATGTTTATTTTGACGACCACATGAGTGTCAGATACGGGCATATTTATTCTACGATGACAACCTTTTAACTGTCAAATTTAGGATATTGGATTTTTTGATGTCATCAGATTTTGAAAAATTGGACCCTCAGCATATGCAGTTTTGATTTGGAAGTCCAATTTTGAGGGGCCATAAATTGGTCATTCGAGCTCCAATTTGAGTGCAATTTTTTTAAATTTTGGGTAAAATATCTTGAAGTTTTTAGTGGTGCTGTTATTTTCTAGTTTTGGTGGATGGATTTCATATAAATTACAGATTTTAGTGACTGCACTTGTTCAATCCTTGATTTTGTAACTTTAGAGGCTTCGTTTAGACTCATATGGACACATGTTCCATTTTTTTGAAAGTGCATGAATTTTTGTCTACTTTTCAGATTTGGTATCGGTTGGAGCCATTGTGAGTGGATATATCACTTTTAGCTTTTGGTCTATTTTGGACTATTTTGGCACTTATAATTGATTAGATCCTTAAGTGACCTTGTGTCTTATTGTGTTGATTCTATTATAGCTTCATATTTTCTACTGTAATCATCAAAATTAGAAGTCCACTTTGACCCATTTTGGCAAGTGGCAATTGCACATATATTAAGTATAAAGTGCCAAAATCATTTTTTTTTTTTTTTTTTTGGGGGGGGGGTGGGGGGGGGGGGGGGGGTGTTCTTTGATTGAGTGAATTTTGGGTTGACTTGAGTGGTTTTGTTTCTCTTTTTCTCTTGTGTTCTATCATTTTTATTCACGACATCTCCTATATTTTGACTTTTAACTCCACATAATTATGCTACTTGAAAAATTGATGCATGGAGAAAGATAATGGAAAAGGGATATATTGATTTTATTGATGGAACTATTAATGCACCATCTGATCTTGATGATCTAAAAGTATGGAATTGTAAAAAATAAAAAAGGGTGTTGGAATTTTGAGGCAATATGCCACACAAGATCTTATCTTTCATATTGAGGGTTGTAACATAGTCAAAGAAGCAACATAGAAATTTGTATGGTCAAGTTGATAAATATAGGGGTTTTAAACTTGATAGAGAACTCATCAATTTGGATCCCAAATAATTTAATACAATCCAATACTATGTAGCTAAGGCCATAGAACCTAGAGCCAAACTTAAGGATTGTGACATGGCCGAATCAGATGAAAAATTAATTCATAATTTGATGGAGCTTCTTCCATTAGAGTATTCAACATTCATTTCTATCTTTCAAACTCATAGGTTTACTATGGGTCCTTCATACACCATGCCTTCATTTGACACCTTCATGGAGATGTTGACGGTAGAACACACAAAATTTATGAGTATGGGGATTCTCAAGTATTCAAAGTCTATGACATTACTGGTTAATAAAGGTAATTAAGGAAAATGGTCTTACAAGAAGTAGACACCATGGAAGAAAAATAAAAAACAAGAGAAAGAAAAATCAACCTCCCCACCATAGGACAACTTCAACAATAAGGGAAAATCATCCAAGAGGGAGTTTTTTACTTGTGCATAATGCAAGAATAATGGACATGAAGAACATCATTACTACAAGAAGGATATGGATGAACTCAAGCATATTCTTAGAAAGAATCAAATAAGTCTACCTTCAAGAATGAATGCTTCATCCTCTTATTCAAATTCATATTTTGATAAAGGAGAGGATCAAAAAAAGGATAAGGGAAAAGGTCAACATTTAATTTCTACTTCAAGTCATGATTCAAGGAGATGGCTTCTAGATTCAAGGGCTTCTCATCATACGACATCTTCATAGTCTATGTTTTCATCATTTGATTCTTGTTACATGTCACCAATTTTGATGGGAAATCATACCTATGTGAATGTGATTGGGAAAGGAACTATTGATAAGGGGGAGGGAACCTTCAAAGATGTGTTGTGTGTACCTCACTTAAATCATAATCTCCTTTCCATATATCAAGTCACTAATGGTGCAACGAGGAGGACTCTAAAATTCACCCCTGATGCATTTATTATCAGAGACTTGGAGAGTAGAGATATCATTTCTACAGGGGTGGTTGATCATGCATCTCGGTTATACTACTTTGAAGAATTTTCCCATGATGATGACAATGACTCTTTAGTAGATTTTGAGCACACTTCAAGTGTCGATTCAAACTTTTTGTCATGCCCAAAATTTAATCAATAAAAATTCAACAATTTTTTTTTTAAAGGTTCAAATGTGGGAGAATAACATTCAAGAATAAGGATAAGTTTGTTTACGGTTAAGCGGGTCATAACCTAGGGTTAAGTTTGTTCGGATAGTGGAACCCTAGTGGGTACAGTTTCCACTTGGAATTTCCCTTCAGGATGAATTCAAAGATACCTAGGGCATTAAATATTCAATTTATCTTGATTAGACTATACCCACAATTAATATGTCTACCTAGGTTATGGCTTTCGAATAAGGTTCAGTTCAACTAAAAGATAATTAATCCTACGGTAATGGTTCATGGGATAATTGCATTAACGATTGAATTTCAATTATAATTCGACAATGAACCGAAAGATGTTAATTTGAATACAATGTTATCTAAACGTACAAAGGACTATTCATTATACTACCATCTTCAATACATACTAAACACCTTCTAATAAAATAAGATTACTTAAGGCTCATCGATTCGATAATCCATAATCCTATTAACCATTGGCAAGTTAACATTTTCACTTAAACCAAATAAACTACTATTAATACTTTTGTTAATCATTTAGAAATTGAATAAAATGAATTATAACAATAAATTGATTTAATAAAGAATAATTCTAACATATTAAACTTTTAACTAATTAATATTTGGCTGAGATAAACCATTAATCTAACAATTGATTTACTAGAAGTTAGGCCTAAAACACTTAAAACATAATCTATTAACATGTAATTAATTTTATTAATAATAAATTAAATCACAAACAAAATCATTATCTAATAACCAAAAATTATTAACCAAAAGAACAAATCAAATCCTAAAAGTTAACCCACTAACCTATCAATATTAAATCTCCTAACTAATTACTAATTGTGTGAGAGGATTTATTAACAACTCATAAATTAAACTAATAAATAAAATAAACAATTTATCCAATCTAAAAGTTATCCTCCAACTTACTAACCTATCACTCCTAACCCTATACAACTATCACCTATCACATCACCCCTATCCTCAAGGCCCATTTGCCAAGTGGGTGGGGTGATGGGAAAACCAACACATGCCAAGGCTTACGTGGAAGTATGAAGGGGAGCCTTTTGACAAAGGCATGCGCTGGTTTCAATGCTAAGAAGGTTGGGCTCACCTTCCGAATTAACCACCAAACCAAAGTTTATTTAACATACCCAAACATTTTTGCAGGGAGGAGAAGTATGTGTCAAGTCAAAGGACTTGGGCACACCACAAAGCTCTCCATTCCAAATGCAGCAACCAAGAACCTACGTAGTGGAATGTAGAAGACATGTCAAGTCATGTTTTAATATTGTGTCAGATCTTAAACAAAGAGAACAAGAAATCACGCAAGGAGAGGGGGAAGATACTTGTCTTAGGGAAAGCCATTAATGCCAAGTCAGTTTCCTTACATCCTAACTTCCTGCGCATGGAGATAAAGTGGTAAGGGAAGATACATGGGTGGGGCTTGCGTGCTACCAAGTGGGGAAATGTGTTAAAGAGTTCTTTTTTTAAATTTAGGTTTATTTTGTTTTACTAACAATATTGATTAATTTAGGAATTAGCTATTAGAAACAAGGTTATGTTAGGGGGTTATTATATTAACTCTAATTAGGAAAATCATATTGGGAAGGGAATATTCTCTATGGCAAGAGAATTATTTCCCTTCTTATACAAATTCCAGAAAGCATTTTTGCTCTAAAAATCTTGGAAGTGCTATTGCTAATACTTGATTTTTTTGCATCTATTGATTTCTTGGTTTTATTATAGAAGTAGATACTTGTATGCATTTGAATGATTTGGTTAGTGCAATACACTAAGTGAACTATAAATTGAATGTTTGTATTAGTTGATTTTTTTATTAACATACTAACTTATTTGATTTACCATTGTTATCAAGTTTATATTTCCCTCTCAAGAATTTGAGGTTGCAATGAAGATTTTAAGGTAGAGTATTGAACCTATTCAAATTGAGTTTTATTTTTCAAAGGAAAGATTGAATGAAATGAACTTGAAAATTACAACCAAATACATTATAGGGATTACAAGATTCATACATCAACTTGATTTTATATGCTATGAAGACTATTACATTGCCTATCTTGTCTACTTTGGATATCATTTTATAATGAATGATTAAATTCATTATTCTTAAGAATGGAATTCAATAGGCATGGAAACAAGGGTTCTTCATTTACATTTTTAAACAAAGAAATACAATTTGGTAACAATACATGAATGAAAGTATCAAGGAGAATGAACAAGCTTTTCTCAATTACATTTTAATATACATCTACATGATGACCCAATGAAGAGAAAGAAAATATTTTACAAACCAAAAGCATGCTTCTCTTAACAAGGAGATATTTCCTTAATACAAAATTACAACAATGCCTCAACATAGCTTGCTTTCACACAACCCTACCAACATTGAGAACTCTCCAAAGCTTTATCAACATGGATCTTGGCATCAATACCTGCAAATGAAAGAAGAGAACCATGGGAAGCTCATCTCCCAACATAGGTCTCAATGAGACCACCCCTGAGCTTGGAGAACCAAGACTAAATGGGTATACATTACAAATGCTCACAACACAAATATGCACAACAACAAATAACTCCCATCCAAGGTTTTACAAATGAGTTTTCCAAACTCATTAAGAAGGGTGAAGGTGGGATTTTCCAAGTAGGAGAATGCCAACATATTACATTTTTATCAAAAGTATTTGCATGCCTCTCAAGGCTACATGAATTCATATTCCATACACAACTTTCTTCAATAGCATCCTCAAGATGCAAGAATACAAGGATGGCTTCATGGAGCCCATACCCCATGAATTTATCCCTCTTCTCCAAGAGAAGAGACTCTCACTACAATGGAGAGCCCAACTAACCCCTTCACCCAAGGCCACTTATTCCCTTCCCAAAAGGGTGAGTAATGCCTAACTCCCATGAAACAACATTCTCAAAAATAAGAAAACAAGAGATGAAGCAAAATCCATATGCAAACCAATTTCCAACACAACAATGGAGAGATTTACAATAACATACATACAAGCTCTTACATATTCTTTTAACACAACAAACAACCAAATGAGATGCAATAACATTCTTTCATGACAAGAAAGATAAGCAAACCTACAATACAATTTACATAAAAATCTTCTTCATGAGTTTCAAGCAAGAAGTTTCCTTCATGGTAGAGCCACCAACCTTGAATCTAAAGAAAAAATGGAAGAATGAAGTTGGGTTGAGATCCTTATCCTTTCTCCTTCTTCCTTTTCCAAACCTAATTGTCTCTAAAATTAGAGAGTGGGTGAACACCCACTAATTCTCCGAAGGGCCTCTAAAAAAACCTCCAACTTCTACCCACCCACCAACATTAAATTCAGGCTTGACCCTAAGGTCCCTAGGCTTTTCCCTGTCCCCTATCATAAATGTCAGATTGGAAAGGAGTGTGGGGTTGGGTAAAGGTCAAGACTCAATCCAATTTTCGTAGCATGTGGAAAATGCATCATAAAAAGGGTCACCAAGGCCACTAGGGGGTTCTAGTTGTGTTAAAAACATTCCTAACCCATACCCCTATCACTAAGGTACTTAGATTTTGCTAAATTTGACCCTTAGAACCTCTTTTTGGCCTTTAGAAGTGGCTAGAAGAAAAAATTGAATTTAAATAATCAAATTGGTGGGGTTTGCAAGTATCTCCAACAGGGAAATTTAATTAGGCTCCTAATGAGTCAGTTAGGCTTAGGTTTACATAACCAACCTTAGTAAACATGTCAATACATACACACATAACAAGTGTCAAGTGACACTAACAATTACACATCACATTCAAAACAACATGTCCTAAATGACAACATGAAGTTACACTAATAACAAACATGCAATTCACATATACCACCATATCACATTACAATGAGGTTTTCAATCCCATATTGGATTAAACCTTGGCTTACTCAGTTCACATATGTTGAGCCTTGATTCTTTGAATAATTCCATGGTTCTCTTTCTTGCACACTAAACTCGAGCATTAGTAGTCCAAGGTAATAAAATCACATGAAATATACATTTTTAATTCATAATTAACAACATAAATCAATGTGCAGAATTCAATTCTAATGGTAATTTCTCATTCAATAATATTTAAACATAGTAATTCCATAATCATCATGACATATCATCCATGAAATAATCAAATCTAATCATGATCCAATCTTCTCATCATTTCATATATCTAAACATGCATAATCAAAATCAACCACATGTTTAATCCATATCAGAATGTAATCCATATAATCATCATCATAAAACATATTATCTTGAATCTCTATCAGGATAAATCAAAAGTGTATCAATGTATCAAAATATAAAGTATCAAAGTGTGAACGAATCAACAGTGCTATGATGGGTCGGGGTGAGGCCTCACACTTTTAGGAGGACTTTGGTTACTTGAACTTGGGTATTCTCACATATGATCAAATTCTTAAGCCATACATTTATTCTCCTTCTATTGAAACCATTTATACTATTTTTACTAATGATTGTTGCATTCATACAACCATGGGTTTAGGTGATTCAGTGAAACATGATATTCTTTGTATCTCAAACTCAGTTCAATGGGATGACTACTTTACAGACATTTATGGTTTATTTGTGGAGTCCTACATTTCAAATTTGGGAGACAATATTAATGACACTCATCTTATCTTTGGTGAAGAAGATCCTTCTTCAGTTGTTGTGAGTGAACATTTATATCCTCATCTTCATTATTTACTTGATCATTATTTCAAGGTTGAATTGATTATGGATACTTTGATGCAACATTTGGATGAGGTCACTTTATCTTCATAGGATACACTCAAGTCTTTGAAATATGTTCTACATTCATCCTCATTTGAGCTTGAGTTGTATTTTTTAGTAGTGTGGCCTAGTACACATGATTTGGAGGAGGCACCTTTCAATATTGACACGAGGACACTTGAGAAGGTTTCATAGATTCTATATATTTTGAGGTTTCTTTCTAAGGGGAGGAATGTTGTTCTACACTCATGGAATAGTTTCTACATCAATCCTGGAGCATCTACCACAAATGTACATTCTACATTGAGGGGTAGCTACTTGGTATCTCTTGCATTTATTCTCTCATATATGAGGATTCTAGATTGTATATGAATGATGTATGTCATAATGGGGGGGTCTTGATTACTCCATCCATCCATGCATCTTGTTTATTTTTTCATCTCTCTTTTTGGGGGAGGCTTTTTCCCATGAGGTTTTCCCTCTTTCTCCACTTTATGAGAGATTTCATTTGTGTACATGGGTACCTAACATGGCCTAGTAGCCATGACCTATATACATTTTAATCTAGCATTGTGATCTTAAGTGCATTTCCCTAAGTTGCACTTAAGGGGGGGTGTTGGTGTAATTGAATATTCCTAATTACACCTTACTTAAGCTTACTTAGGATAATGCATTTTCATATTAGTTTTCATGTAGACACATAGGAGTTTGTATTTCATTTTAGCACATGGGGTAGGAGAATTCCTCTTTAGGCGGAGTTAGTTATTATCTCATTCCACTTTATGTGTGAGATCTACCTTTAGTGCTCTTATCACATTGTTATCCTCTCATTGTTTCAAATGTTGCACATAATATTTTGTTTAATGGAGGATGATCCACCTTTGGTAGACATGCGATTCCACCTTGTGTGGTTGATAGGTTATCTCTTGCATCACTCCTAGTTATTATGAATTGCCTATATATTAAGAAACATCTACTTTGTATTTATCAATTGGGAATCTATTATTTTTTTCATCATTATTGAATCAATCAATTGATCATATCATTTTTCCTATCTCTCTTGTGATATCAATTGAGCTTGATGCAGGAGCATCCTGGGTGTAAGAGCAATCTTGCATCACCCAAAAATATTTCTATTTTTGTTTTCAATAAGGGCTATTTTGTGCAGAGCTGTTATTTATGGAAAGTTACTATTTTTGGTAATTTTCATATGTGCTCAGAATGATCTGATTTCTTTCTTGGAGGTTCATTTTGGTCATATAAGTCTGCCAGTAAAGTTTCATTGCCAGATCAAGTGTATATTGGAAGATATTGAAGATTTTCGGTATTGGCAGCAGGGTACAGAAACTTTGAACTCAGTTTTGGAGGCTTTAGAGGCCCCGGATGAGGTTGAAAATTTGGGTGACGGGCGCTTGCGCAAATTAAGCCTGTAGAGCGCTTCGTGGCGTTTCCGAAATGGGGTTATAATAGCCGAGCGGGTCAACTGGTGATGACTTATGGTCTTCGGAAGTTGGGCCACCTGAAATGGCGAAAAATAATTTTCTTCAAAATTTTTGTTCAGGTTTCAAAGGTTATCTTGAGCCGACTATGATGTAATAAAATGTAAAATAAAATAATTCTAAGTTGGTCGGCCTTATTGGCTAAAATTCTGGAACCTTCCCAGGCGGTGGAAAATTGCCTATATAAGGAAGGCTGTATTATTGTCTTAGGCAGTTCAGAATAATTCTGGGTAGTAGATCTGGGTATTGGTTCGAGGCTTTGTCCTAAAGAATATTGTAAGGGAATGCCCATGTGGCTTTGCATATTGTAATTCTGAAAGTTTGTAATTCCACATTTGTGGAGATAATAAGAAGCCAATTTTCTGTTCTTGCATATTGTTGTTGTTTCTCTATTTCTGTTATGTGTTTGTGGTATTAAGGGGAGCACCCTTCATCAGAGCTTATAGATCTTGACATTTTCATTCTTTTCCTTAGTCAAATTCTTACAATTAGGTTTGATAATTGATGACTTGATTGCTAAAGAAGATTTGATGAAATTCACTGATGATAAGATTTCATGATTGAATGAATTAGATTGATGAAGAATATTTGAATTTTTTTTAGCGATGATAATATTTCATTCCAAGATTCACCGTGATGCCCCTGATTTGAGAAATTTTTGATGAAAATGATTAAGTGTTCCCATTTTAAAAATGAAAATTTGATGCCCAAATTTGAGAATTTGATGAAAATTTAATCCAAATATTGATAATGTGTTGATGATGCACCCTTGGGAGTGAAATCTAAATGCATGCAAGAATATTTGAACAATAAAGTGATTTTTGAATTTTGATGAATTTTGCAATTATTATGAAATTTTTACAAAAGTTTTGATTTCAGTCCCTATATTGATGCTTGTGAGGAATTTTGAAAATGATAAGAAATGTTGATTTGAAGTTCATTTGATGAAAAAGTGCCCAAAATGAATTAAAATGGCTAAAAATTAGGGTAAAAAATAGTTTTAAATAGGTAAATTAATCTTTTTTACTATTCATTTGACTTTTTACCCTTTGCTAAATTTGGAGATTGTGAAAACTCTTCCGGTGATATAGATGACACCACTTTGAGCTTGTCAGGAAACATCAATGACTAACCCATTAATTGACATAGGCATGTTGACATACCTGTGCTTTGTTTGATACATTTTATGCTTGAATTTGCATGGTTATTGGTCATTTTGGATGCAGTTTTGACATTTTTTTATACCTGATTTACATTTTGTCTTTTTTGGTGCCTATAAGATCATATACGAGCCATTATAGCTCATTTTTAGTAGGCATCTATAATTTACAATTGGTATATTATCATTTTTATCTAAGGTTTTGCGTTTCTCTAGTTAGGGAACATTTTAAATTTATCATTTTTGGTAGATTCTACTTCATATTCAATTGGAAACCCTACCATTTCTAGTCTAGAGACCCTCATTTTTGGAAAGTTTCTCCAAAATATCAATTTCAGTTAGTATAATGTTGTTTTTGGTTTGATGGCTCATTTCTGGTATACAAAGTGTCATATCCAGTTTCTAGTCTTGTTTTCAGGCTAGGAAAGATTGTTCTTAGCTACTTTTTATCATTGAGGGTATGATTACCTATGTCACTTGATTTTGAAGGTGTTTTGATGTTGAGGATCTTTATTTTCATGTCCGAGGATTATGATGATGTTTTTTCTATTTTTGATTGGATTATGATAGATTTATTATCGAGATGAATGATTCTTGATATTTTGTTTTGCAAATTGATACTAGGATAGTGAACCTTTAGAGTCAATACCTAAAGATTTTGAGCTTGATTAGATTCCTAAAAAATGATGAGAATATTATCATATATCATTATAGATGTGGCCCATTTATAGATATGCCTAATTACATGGTGATTTGGGGTTTATTGGAAGCACTAGTTGAGAGATGGAACTATGAGCATAACACCTTTCACTTACCAATGGGGGAGATCATGGTTGCCCTTGAGGATGTTTACAGGATCTTGTGGATTTCAATTACGAGTGAGATTGTATACTATGATTAGGATGTACATGAGGGTATTGAGGCATTGCAGTGAGTCTTCCAGGATGAGCACCTATATCAGTGTACTATCACATGGGAGAACATTGAGGCATGTTATACTCTGCTTCTAGTGCAAGGAGGAATGTGAAAAGATAGGGCCAAGGGCACACCTAACTAACCATCCACCTTGAAGAGTAAAAACAACAGAAGAAACAACATAAAGAACAACACCAAGGAGAGATGGAACATAAACTCTTTATTGATTCATCCAAATTTCTACATACATGCCCGACTATGAGGCCTTTTGCATTACTACCAGCAAGATCTATCAAAATTAAGACTTAGAATTCTCTTCTACCTTCATACCACCTCTACCGCCTACTGACTACATGTAAACATCCTTATTTATACTTACCAAAATGGCTTATAGAAGATTCTAGATCATTACATAAAAGAAGGCTGACCACAAAATGGTCTACACACATCCCAAGATAAGATCCTAATGATTAAATTTTTAATCCAAATTAAATACACAAGTTAGCTCCAAATAAGAACCAACACAAACAAAATTGGTCAAAGAAGAAATGAGCATCAACAAATAATAGGTTCACTCGGCACAAGAAGGAATGCTCAGCCAACACTGGACGACTCAACACACAGGAATGCTCAGCCAACACTAGACAAGTTGACACATAGGAATGCTCGACAATGACTGCAACTCAGCATTTATAGGTAGAATGAATAAAATGAGAAGGATGGCAAGGCAACCTAGGATTCTCCTACATCATCTTCTTATAGTGTTGGTTGCAATGACTAGTGGATTCTTAGTACCAGACAAGAGTTTACAGGGGTTATTATGTGGTTGGGGTAGGTTACTGGAGGATTTTATTGCAAGTTCACACAACTTTTCTTAGGGTCCATGTTTACTAACTTAGTTGAATCATGAGTTATACTAGGTGGCGTATAGATACAACAAGAGTGTGTCAGCTAGTGTTATATTAATACAGATATGGGTATGGGAGGATCTTCCAGTGACAAGACTAGTGGTTCTATGAGATTCATATTGGGGAGCCTTACATGTACATGTACAAAGAGTTCATGGTGCATCCTTTACATAGGATAGTTGGAGTACTGGTGAAATGTTATGGATGAATTGACTATGATTATGTAGATTATCTATTTGGACTATGAGGAGTGGAGGCATGATCAATGAGATATTCCCTTTATATTTATGAGAAGATATCTAATTTGGTAGACTTTTTATATCATCAAGTAGTTCATTGTCATTTAGGTCTTGAGACAATATGAGAAGGTACAGATCATGCCCCAAGGTCTTGAAATATATGTGCAGACTAGAGATGATGAGCTACTATGGTGTCTATAGATACAGTTTGATAATGCTAAGAGAGATAATATTTAGTTGCCACTAGTTTATTGAGACTAATTTTGAGATGTAGAAGATATTGGGATGATAGAGGAGTATGCAACAAATCTTGCATGAAATCCTTTCCCTAGATTGAATGCTATAGAGGAGATCTTGCAAACTATCAATGATCTAGTGGATAATGATGAAGAAGAAGATGGTGTTGAATGGGGTAGGAGAGTAAGAGTATGCAAAGGTAATGTGAGAGGACTTGTCGATAGGGGTGGTGGGAGAGGAGGAGATGGAGGAGATTGATGTAGATTTAGAGATGGTGAGAGATGTGTAGGGGATGGAGGTAGAGGTAGAGATAGTGGTGGAGGGAGAGATAGGAGGAGAGGTAAGAGTGGGAGCCTTGGATCTATTGGTGGGGATGCCGGTGGTGGTGACAATCGAGGTGGTGGAGATGATGGGAGGAGAGTGAGAGTGAGAGTGAGAGTGAGGATCATTCCTACATTTGATGATCCTAGTCGCTTAATGAGATGAGATAGAAAAATATGGCCTATACAGGTTGCTCCAGCTCCACCTCAGAGAGATGTAGAGGATCAGGAATCCATATGTGCATAGAGGGTTATAGGTGACTAGGGTACTCTCTTGAGGTTGAGACATGAAAAGAAACATATTAGGACTTTATTTTCTTTTCTAGAGGTTGAGGAAAATCAAAGAGAGAGAAAAATACCAAGTGAGATAGAGCTTTGAGGGATGGAACCTATCAACAAAGAAGAGTGGCATACTATTAGGAAAATCATTTTTTGGCTATTCTAGATAATTTTTCTAGAGTACCTTCATATTCTTATCTTGCAACCTATTCATAGGGTGTGATTCCAGTGCCTACAAGATTAGATGTGCCTCCACCTAGCCCTCATGGTCCAGATGTGGGTAGTTGATGCAAGGGAGGATGGGGAGAGGGGCCAAAGGCACACCCTAACTAGATCCACCTTGCAAAGATCACACATGGAAGAAAAAAACACAAAAGTGAGAGAGAGAATGTAGAGCCATTTCTTATTATTTCATCAAATTTATTTATATATGCCAAGCTATAAGGCCTTCTCAGTTTAGGCCAGCTATTACAATTCAAGTATAGAAGTCCTCCAACATGCAAGGATCTGAAACAATCTAAAATCTCCTATCTTATACTACTAATGTCCTAATTCATCCCAAAACTACAAACATAGATTAAAATATATACAAGAGGCTACTGAACAAGTTGGCCTTCAAATCCACCATCAATGGAAGGAATGACCAGATTTAGGTCCACATGCTTCCCAATGATAAATACCAACATTAAATCCATGACCATAACTAATTTCAAGAGTAGTCCTCAACATAAAAATAAAATAAACAACTCGGTAAGCAAGGATAACTGAGTGCCAGACAAGCATCACTGAGCGCCAGGAAAATAAACAAGCCCTAGAGAGATAACTGACCAACTCAGTTAACAAAGGAAACTAAGCAACTACCGAGCCAACTCGGTCAAAGTAGGAACCAAAAAAAATAGGAAAACAAAAACATGTTTTTGGTGACACAGGATTTCCAAGGACCTGAGATGCTCCTGCATCAGTAGTCATGCCTAATTTTGTTGATATCTCATTGATATAGTCATGATGCCATTTGTATACCTATGTTGTTGATGTACTCCAATGTTATTAAAATTTGACATTTGATGATATACTTGTTATCCTAATTTTGTACATGTAGGATGATAAACATAAATACTAAAAGATTGCATGAAGGTACATCTATTCAATACTATTGTTCAGGTGATGAAGATAAATACATTTTTATTGCATTCATATAATTAGTTATATTTTACTCTAAGTATTGATCATATTCAAATTTTAAAATTCATAATTGATCATTACATTGTGCATTCAAACTGAATGTAATAGAGAAATGTTCTTTCATATTTCATCTTTCATGTTGAAAACTGAGATCAAATGGCAGAAAAGAAAACATGATAGAAGTATGAGTACGGGCCCATGCATTGCCTTGTAGAGTCATTTGCATTTAGGAGCTGGTGATCTGTCTTGGTCTAAGTCTTTAGGTCTTTGTTTGAGCCTTCTTGTCTCATGTCTTAGGTCTTAGGGTCTTGTCTTGCATCATAGAGAAAAAAAAGTTGTTAGATCCAAATTGGATCTAAGCAATGCATGAAAACCTAGAAGCATCATACTACAACCAAAAATTTTAGAGCTGCACATCTATCTATAACATCAATGCAATAAAAAAATATGCATTTGCATAAACTAAATAATAGTATTAAAGGGACATGAATCCATGAAACCTTTTACTATTTATGGTCATCATTATGCATGTTTTTATAAACCAGATACTTGAATCAAAGGGACTTAGTTCTTGTAGCTGAGAAAATATTTTCAGAACAACAGGGTAGCATTGGGTTAGTGAACACCATTAGTGGACCAACATTAATGCATGAATGTCATCATATATAGCACTCTCACACAAAATTGACCATTTGATCATGTTCACTAACCTAACATAGTGGATTTGGTGTTGTTTTTAAATAGAGTAAGAAGAAGTGCATTCCAAGTAGTGAACTATGATGCATGTTTATTCACTAATAGTTGTTTACAATGAAAAGATGCTATAGAAGGTGTATATACATGATAGGTTGTGCATGTGCAAAGTAGGAAGAAATCATCACTGATGTGCAAGGAGATGATTAAATTTTAGTGGTATTAAATTATGTGCATGTGTAGAGAAAATGGATAACAGTTACATCTTTTTTGCAATGCTATTATATAGATGTGTCAGTTCAACAAAAATGTTTAAAAATATGACTATTGGAGAAATGCAGAATGTCAAATGTTAAAGGAAATGATCAAATAATAGTGTCATCAAAAGATGCATGATCAATGATAGTACTATATACAAAGAAAAGATGCATTTTAAAGTTTCGAATAATGTTCATAGAGTGTATTTATGGATGTCACGAGCCTATGCTAGAACTTCATGAATCACCATTCTTATGTGTTTGGGAGTCATGAGCCCATGCTCGAACCCCATGAAAAAACATTCTAACATAGTTACATTTCACATTTCAAGAAAAAATAGTTTGATGCATTTGTCACTGTCATTTCCAACAAAGGAAAAAACCCAGGCAATTGTAGACACATACAACTTTTCTTAACAAAGTCAAGCACATTGCTAAGCCATGGCCCCAACAAGAAAACATCAAAGTATGCTGGTTACTATCGGTTCAAACAATATAACAGTGAAAAAGAGCAAGCATGGTCACTATCGATAATAGTTCATTCAAAGCATAATAAAACCTCAAATCAACAAAAGTGGAGAAATTAATTGATGCAGGAGCATCCTGGGTGTAAGAGCAATCTTGCATCACCCAAAAATATTTCTGTTTTTATTCAATAAGGGTTATTTTGTGCAGAGCTGCTATTTATGGAAAGTTACTATTTTTGGTAATTTTCGTATGTGCTCAGAATGATCTGATTTCTTTCTTAGAGGTTCATTTTGGTCATATAAGTCTGCCAGTAAAGTTTCATTGCCAGATCAAGTGTATATTGGAAGATATTGAAGATTTTCGGTATTGGCAGCAGGGTACAGAAACTTTGAACTCAGTTTTGAAGGCTTTAGAGGCCCCGGATGAGGTCAAAAATTTGGGTGACGGGCGCTTGCGCCGCGCTTGCGCCGGTCAAGCCTGTAGAGCGCTTCGTGGCGTTTTCGAAATGGGGTTATAATAGCCGAGCGGGTCAACTGGTGATGACTTATGGTCTTCGGAAGTTGGGCCACCTGAAATGGCGAAAAATAATTTTCTTCAAAATTTCTGTTCGGGTTTCAAAGGTTATCTTGAGCCGACTATGATGTAATAAAATGTAAAATAAAATAATTCTAAGTTTGGTCGGCCTTATTGGCTAAAATTCTAGAACCTTCCCAGGCGATGGATAATTGCCTATATAAGGAAGGCTGTATTATTGTCTTAGGCAGTTCAGAATAGTTCTGGGTAGTAGATCTGGGTAATAGTTCGAGGCTTTGTCCTACAGAATATTGTAAGGGAATGCCCATGTGGCTTTGCATATTGTAATTCTGAAAGTTTGTAATTCCACATTTGTGGAGATAATAAGAAGCCAATTTTCTGTTCTTGCTATTACTGTTGTTGTTTCTCTCTTTCTGTTATGTGTTTGTGGTATTGAGGGGAGCACCCTTCATCAAGTGGTATCAGAGCAGGAGTTCTTGAGTGTGTAAACAGATCGCCGACTGTGAGGCAGTTTGCACCAAGACCGTGGCTAGGGTTTCAGCGCGCATCGCGAAAATGCCTCCACGAAGAGAACGTGGCGGAAGACCTAGTGTTGTGACACCTGAGGTTAGAGAGTTGCAGAGACAAGTGCGAGCATTGCAAGAAGAGATTCGTAGAGGAATGAATCTTAATGTCAGAGATGAAAGTGAGGACGAAGCCGAAGAAGAATATCAAGAAGGAGAAGTTGAAATTGTGAACCAGGAGGAAGAAAGACTTTTTCGGGCGATTTCCAAGATTGGGAAAAGACCTAAGATTGAGGTTCCTACATTTTCTGGAAATCTTAACCCAGAGGAATTGATCGACTGGATCAATGAATGTGAAGAATATTTTGAGTACGAAGATGTTAACGATCCTGATAGGGTCAAATTTGCGAAGGCCAGATTGAAAGGTCATGCGAAGATCTGGTGGCAAGAAATTCAGTTGGAGCGAAATAGAAGAGGGAAAGATAAAATCACAAGATGGGATTGGATGGTGGATAAATTAAAGCGACAGTTCATTCCTGTTGATTATGAGCTTGACCTACTGAAGAAAATGCAGAGTTTGAAGCAAGCAGGAAGATCTGTTCAGGAGTATACAGAGGAGTTCTATCGACTTCTCATCAGAACAGGCCATGCAGAAGCTGATAAGGAGAAAGTTGCCCGATACCTTAATGGGTTAAGGCCAAGCATTCAGGAGGAGCTGAATCTGGTTCGAATGAACAGTATTGAAGAGGCATACCAGTTTGCCCTAAAAGTAGAGGAAAAGCTGAACAAGAAGTTTGAGAGCAGACAAAACGGAAGAGGTCGCGGTGGACGATCCGGTGGACGGTCATATGGTGGCCGAAATGAAGATCCGAAAAAGAAGGATGAGGCCAGTAGCAGTCAGAATCAGCGAGGAAATAATTCCAATCGCTTCCAGGATCAGAATAATAGAGATTAGAGAGGAAGAGGAAGAGGACAAGGATCTGGAAGAGGTGGCTTCCGTGGAACATGTTTTCACTGTGGAGAAGAAGGTCATAGGGCATTTGAATGTCCTCAGCGCCAAGGAAGAACAGACAGGAGAAATGAAGGCCAGGCCAGAGTTGCACATGTAGATGAAGATGCCAGATCATCAAATTCTGAAGATGCTGAAAGAGGAGAAACGTTGATTAACAGAAGAGTCCTGTTGAGTGGTGAGAATGAACCTGAGCAAAGAAGGAGCCTGTTTCGCACCAGGTGCAAGTGTGAAGGTAAATGTTGTGATGTGATCATTGACAGTGGAAGCACTGACAATTTGGTGTCAGAAGAGATGGTGACAAAGTTGAAGCTCAAGAGACAGAAACACCCACATCCATATCAGATTGCCTGGGTACAGGATGACCACAAGGTCATGGTCAATGAACAATGCCTGGTGAAGTTCAAGATTGGCGGATACCAAGATGAGGTATTGTGTGATATCATATCTATGAATGCATGTCATATGTTGTTGGGTAGACCATGGCAGTTTGACAGATGTGCTGTACATGATGGTCGTGCGAATACCTATTCCCTGACAAAGGATGGAGTGCGACATAAGCTAAAACCGTTGAAGGAGACTGAAGAAAAGGTATGTGGTAATGCAAGGATAACTTTTGTTGATGGAAGAAATTTCCTAGATGGTATGAGGCATGAGCATGTATGTTTTGCTTTAATTCCAAAACTTGGTAAAGAGGAAGTAGAAGATGTTCCTGTACAAGTTGTAGATTTGTTGAATGAGTTTCAGGATATTGTATCCGATAACGTGCCTGATGGATTACCACCAGTCAGAAAGATCAGTCATCAGATGGACTTGATCCCAGGAGCGAGTTTGCCGAATAAGGCAGCACACAGAATGACACCTGCAGAAAGTGAGGAGTTGAACAGACAAGTACATGAACTGTTACAGAAAGGATTGATCCGTGAGAGTCTGAGTCCCTGTGCTGTACTAGCGGTATTAGCACCAAAGAAGAATGGAGAGTGGAGGATGTGTACGGATTCTAGGGCAATAAACAAGATCACAATCAAGTACAGGTTTCCATTGCCACGAATGGATGATATTATGGACTGTTTGAGTGGAGCTGTGTATTTCTCAAAGATAGATCTGAAGAGTGGATATCATCAGATTCGGATCAGAGAAGGAGATGAATGGAAGACTGCCTTCAAGACAAAGGAAGGACTGTATGAGTGGTTAGTCATGCCTTTTGGGCTAACCAATGCACCGAGCACTTTCATGCGGCTCATGAACGAGGTTCTAAAAGAATTTCTGGGTAAGTTTGTCATTGTTTACCTAGATGATATTTTGATCTTTAGTAAGACATTGGATGAGCATATGATGCATATTCGTATGGTATTGAGAAGTTGAGAGAAGAAAAATTGCTGATTAATTTGAAGAAGTGCAGTTTTGTGAAGAAAGAGTTGGTGTATTTGGGGTTTGTAGTTTCAT
This sequence comes from Chamaecyparis obtusa, assembly GCA_027943335.1. Taxonomy (NCBI): domain Eukaryota; kingdom Viridiplantae; phylum Streptophyta; class Pinopsida; order Cupressales; family Cupressaceae; genus Chamaecyparis; species Chamaecyparis obtusa. Next base: position 72,134 of record BSBK01011690.1, on the reverse strand, counting down.
GAGAAGGTCTAAAAATGGACCCAGAGAAGGTGCAGGCTATCCTTGAATGGCCTACACCAAGGAGTACTACTGAGGTAAGATCTTTTCATGGTCTAGCTAGCTTTTACAGAAAGTTTATCAGAAATTTTAGCAGTATTTGTGGACCCTTGACTGAAACAATGAGAGGGGATAGAAAAGAGTTTAAGTGGACTAATGGGGCAGAAAAGAGTTTTCAATTGTTGAAACGAAAAGTTACAGAACAACCTGTTTTAGCACTTCCAGATTTTAATAAGGTGTTTCAAGTAGATTGTGATGCTAGTGGTACTGCAATAGGAGCTGTTATGAGCCAAGAAGGTAAACCTGTTGCTTATTTCAGCGAGAAGTTAAATGACGCCAAGAGGAAATATTCTGTTTATGATCAGGAATTTTATGCTATAGTTCAGGCATTAAAGAAGTGGAGACATTATCTGCTTCCTAAGGAGTTTGTTTTGTATACTGATCATCAAGCTTTGCAATAATTGAATAGTCAAGGAAAATTGAATCAAAGGCATTTGAAATGGGTTGAGTTTTTGCAGAGTTATACATTTGTTTTGAAACACAGGAGTGGAAAGTCTAATAGGGTTGCAGATGCTCTTAGCAGAAGGCAATTATTGCTGACAGAAATGCAGATTGAAGTGGTTGGGTTCAAGGAACTCAAGAATTTGTATCCAGAGGATCCTGATTTTGGTGAAGCTTGGAAAGCTTGTACAGAACCTGTTACTCTAGACAGGACGAAGTGGCTGGATTTCATCATCCAGGATGGTATGCTATTCAAAGGGAGTCAATTGTGCATTCCACGAAGTTCTATGAGGGAGAATCTCATCAAGGAGAAGCATAGCGGAGGATTGGCTGGACATTTTGGTCGTGACAAAACCCTTTCTTTGGTTAGTGAGAATTACTATTGGCCACAGTTGCAGCAAGATGTGAAGAAGTTTGTACAGAGTTGCAGAATATGTCAGATGGCGAAAGGAGTGAAGCAGAATACAGGGTTGTATCAGCCATTACCCGTACCAGAGAAGCCTTGGGAGGATATCAGCATGGACTTTGTTCTTGGTTTACCGAGGACTCAGCAGGGACATGATTCAATTTTTGTAGTAGTTGACCGATTTTCAAAGATGGCACATTTCATTCCCTGCAAGAAGACTAATGATGCTGTTCATGTAGCAGAATTGTTTTTCAGAGAAGTAGTGAGACTTCATGGTTTGCCAAAGACCATAGTTTCAGATCGGGACACTAAGTTTGTTGGATATTTCTGGCGTACATTGTGGAAGAAGTTGAAGACAGATTTGAAGTTTAGTTCATCACATCATCCACAGACTGATGGACAGACAGAGGTGGTGAATAGGAGTTTGGGAAATTTGCTGAGATGTTTGGTTGGAGATAAGCCAACAGGATGGGATTTGATTTTACCACAGGCGGAATTTGCATACAATAATTCTGTCAACAGGAGCACTGGTAAATCACCATTCCAGATTGTATATGGAAGTAGTCCAAGAAATGCATCTGAATTGAGGAAGATAGATAAAGGAGAAATAAGTAGTGCTGAAGCTGAGGATTTTGCAGAACACTTGAAGAACATCCATGAGGAGGTGAGGAAGCATATCACCAAGATGAATGCACAGTATAAGGCTAAGGCAGATGAGAAAAAGAGGTATAAGGAATTTCAGGTTGGTGATGAAGTCATGGTTCATTTGCGGAAGGAGCGGTTTCCAGTTGGTACATATAACAAGCTGAAAATGAAGAAGTTTGGACCATGTAGGATACTAAAGAAACATGATTCAGGAAAGGCATATGAGGTAGAATTACCTACTGAGCTAAATATTTCGCCAGTGTTTAACATTTCAGATTTGACAGAGTATCATGAAGGAGGTGTTGAAGATGAGATCACAGCAGCACAGTGGAGTATTCCAGCAACTAGTTCAGACACTAAGGAGATTGAAGATATACTGGATAGTCGTGTTGGCAGAAGCACAAGGAACATGACATATGAAGAATATCTGGTCAAATGGAAAGGACGACCTGTTGAAGATTCATCATGGCTAACAAAGGAGGAGGTTAACCGTCTTGGTTTTCCTCTGCACACTTGAGTCGTGACAGGGTCACTTCTCAAATTACCCCGGGTGTCTGATGCAGGAGCATCCTGGGTGTAAGAGCAATCTTGCATCACCCAAAAATATTTCTGTTTTTATTCAATAAGGGTTATTTTGTGCAGAGCTGCTATTTATGGAAAGTTACTATTTTTGGTAATTTTCGTATGTGCTCAGAATGATCTGATTTCTTTCTTAGAGGTTCATTTTGGTCATATAAGTCTGCCAGTAAAGTTTCATTGCCAGATCAAGTGTATATTGGAAGATATTGAAGATTTTCGGTATTGGCAGCAGGGTACAGAAACTTTGAACTCAGTTTTGAAGGCTTTAGAGGCCCCGGATGAGGTCAAAAATTTGGGTGACGGGCGCTTGCGCCGCGCTTGCGCCGGTCAAGCCTGTAGAGCGCTTCGTGGCGTTTTCGAAATGGGGTTATAATAGCCGAGCGGGTCAACTGGTGATGACTTATGGTCTTCGGAAGTTGGGCCACCTGAAATGGCGAAAAATAATTTTCTTCAAAATTTCTGTTCGGGTTTCAAAGGTTATGTTGAGCCGACTATGATGTAATAAAATGTAAAATAAAATAATTCTAAGTTTGGTCGGCCTTATTGGCTAAAATTCTGGAACCTTCCCAGGCGGTGGATAATTGCCTATATAAGGAAGGCTGTATTATTGTCTTAGGCAGTTCAGAATAGTTCTGGGTAGTAGATCTGGGTAATAGTTCGAGGCTTTGTCCTACAGAATATTGTAAGGGAATGCCCATGTGGCTTTGCATATTGTAATTCTGAAAGTTTGTAATTCCACATTTGTGGAGATAATAAGAAGCCAATTTTCTGTTCTTGCTATTACTGTTGTTGTTTCTCTCTTTCTGTTATGTGTTTGTGGTATTGAGGGGAGCACCCTCCATCATTAATAATAGATTAAAAATGAGTGGTGACAATAATGGTGCATCATGTAATAGATCATGCATTCCAAGCCGCAAAGAAAGATCAACTAACAATGGTATTTTCAATAGTTCATGAGGAGTTATATTAAGAAACTCAGCCTTCAACAACATGTTCAAGATTTCAAAAAAGATGTATGGTATACTTATCTCGTAGTCAAAGATGGAGTCTTTACAGGAGCAGTGCCAAATTCCTTCAGTAGTCAAAGCTCGAGCTTCAACAATCAAAGACCAAGCTCTAGTTTTAGAACTTGACTTCCTCCATTTGAGCTTCATGCTCAAGATATATGTTGAGAGAAAGAAGAGGAGAATCTCATAAAAATTCACTCCTTTTCCTTAGGATTAATAGTTCTAGATCTAGAGCTAAACACAGAGAGAGAATGAAGGCGGTCTCAAGATCTTTGCAGGATAGTTGCCATGGATTAGGGATTGATCTCATTTTTCCCCAAATCCAAATGCAACTCAAAAACCAAAAAATGCTAAGTTTTGATAAGTTTTGAAGTCCGCTGACAGAGAGTAGTTAATGCCATTGAAGACTACAGTGGATGACAACCAAGCCTCGAAGTTCCAAGTGCCACCTGGCCTATGTCATGTTGATATTCTTTGAAGATTTTAGATTGTATGGAGTCGATCATATTGAACTCATGTTAGGTAATCAACAATAATATTAAACTTAAGTTTTTAAACTTAAGTTTAAGGTATGTATAGGCTTGATGTCGATAGAGTGCTTAAGGCATATGTTACTTGTATTGAGTTAAGGCCCAATTTTAGGTTATTGGTACATGTTGGTGATGTTTGTATACCAACATTAGGGGCATGATTCAAGGCATGATTTAGGCTTGTAAGTTAGGGTTTCTAAGCTATTTTGGAGGGCTTTGATTTTTGAATTTGGCCTTAGGAGGGTATATAGCTAAGCTTCATAATCAATTTTAGGGGTTCATAATTGAGGAGAAGGTGACTTTGTGAAGATATTGGTTCCTTTGTCTCTTTTTACGTATATTTTGTAATCATTGGTTCAGTTTTGATGCAAAATTGTGTTCAAGTGAATGCAACTTATTCCTTGGCATGTTTTGTATCTCGGCATGTAACCATTTTTTAGATTTTGAAGGAAATAAAGCAAGTTCTCCATATTTCACATATTTTCTGAGTTTTGTCATCAATCCTATTCATCTTTTCTGCATTTTAGTGTTATATTTTTTGTAACAAGGATACGTGAATTAATCCAATTCCTTCCCTATGTTATGAAAACTAAACCTTTTGCAAAATTTGTATGTTTGTTGACAGATTTTTCATTGTTTGTGGTGCATACCCTAATAGTGAGTTTTAAGTCAACCTATATGTTGAATAGTGAATGTTTAATGCAAATCTCAGTAGTTTGTGTATTGTGGATGCTGGTTTGAAGTTTATGATAAGTCTAAATCTAGTTTGGTGTATCACCCCCTTTTTCATTCAATTTTAAAGTTATCTCTTTTCCCTTTTCCAATCAAAGTTACAATCAAAGGTGATATTCAAAATCCAATAGGAACTGGCCTAGAATCCAGAGATTCCTTCTTAATCAGAGTCCACTAACAACTCAAGAAGGTTTCCATTATTACCATGAAATATTAGTGTACCCTAATGTCTGAGTTAGGGTGATATTTAAAGTCATTAACAGTTTTTGGCACGCTCGATGGGATAGTTCTTAAACGAATTGGTTATATTACATTAGATTTCTTGCTGGTTTTGGTGTGCTATTAGCAAGTTCAGGCCTTAAAGAGGCCACTTTTCATATATCTGGTAGTTCTGTAGAGGAAAATCAACTTGTTTCATAAGATCAAGTGTCGGTATGTTAAAAAATAGTTTTACTTTCTGATTTCCATCCTTTTAGATGAGTAGAAATGTCAAATTTTTAGGGAAGATATGTATACCTAGATGGAAAATTTGCATGTTCTCCATCATTTCATGAGAATTCTATCTAAGAAAATATTTTTCAATCATTTCAAGGTCAGAAAGTGCAACATGCCTTCACTGAACCCACACTTGCTCAACCTTTTTATTATCCTGCAAATTATAATAATTTACAAATTAGGGACACTACAAGTATGTTGCAGGATTTGGTCATGCAGATTGATGACATTAAGAAGAAGAAGGAGTCCAAATTCCAACAAAATCTAAAGATAAAACAAGAGGAGCTTGCCTATCAAGCCTATATTCATGAGAAGGAGGTGTTGGCTCATCAGAAGCAAAGTCATATGAAGTATTTGGTCAAACAATATAGGCAACATAATGTAGGCCTTGCAAAAGAGTTGGAGTTAACGAAGTGTTGGAAATGCAAAAGTTGAAGTATGAAGAGGATTTTCAAAAAAAAGATAGCAAGGCATTAGGGATTTCATGAGAAAGTGCTAGAGGAGCACAAAGATGTAAATGCGAAAAGAGCAAGATGGATCACTAGAGTTATGGATTATGCTGTGCATATTCATGTAACTAAGCTAGTTAGAGGCAAAGATTTGTGTGCTCAAATGGTAGAAGGAGAAGAAGATGAAAAAAGTGAAGAGGTTGTCTTACTACAAGATAATCCTGTACTTAATGGTCATTCAACAACCTGGTTGTCTGACATGAGAAGATTTCTACAAAATGGACAATGTCCACCTGATTTTGACAAAGCCAAAAGGAGGTATTTCAGATTACAATCTGTTCCTTATGTTTTGGTTAATGGTATACTTTATAGAAAATAATTTTATGGAATGTTGCTGAAATGTATTGAGGTTGTTGATCAAAGAAAAATATTATCTGAATTTCATGATGGATCATGTGGAGGACACTTCAATCCCAAGACCACAACTTGGAAGATATTGAGAATAGGTTACTATTGGCTTGATTTGTTTAAGGATGCCCATTATTGGACAAGAAGATGTTAGAAATGTGCTATTTTTGTAGGCAACAAAAGGCTAGCAGTGTTTCTAGTGAAGCCTATTATTGTAGAACAACCATTCATCAAGTGGGGAGTGGATTTTATAGGTCCCATTAATCCTAATTCTAGTGTAGGTCACAAATGGATCTTGACTGCAACTGACTATTTCACAAGGTGGACTGATGCCATTGCATTGAAAGAATCAATTGGATCTGATGTTCTTAAATTCTATAAAGACATTATAACCAAGTTTGGGGTACCTCAATCAATTATTTTAGATAATGCATTGGCTTTTGTTGGTTCTAGAATAACAGAGTGAGTTGTTAAAAATGGGATTTATTTGAATGCATCATCTAATTATTACCCTAAGGGTAATGGAATTATTGAGTCTACTAATAAAAACCTCATTAGGATTATTAAAAGGACTTTATAGGAGAACAAAATAGATTGGCATTCTAAACTTAAAGCAGCCTTGTGGCTGGATAGAATCACTCCAAAACAGATCACTGGTAGCTCACCTTATATACTGGTTTATGGTAAGGAAGCAAGGTTACCAATTTCTACTGAGTTTCCAGTTCTACAGTTGGCTGATCAAATGTTGTTGTTTGAAGAAGAAGATCCCCTTAAGCTAAGGTTTGTTGAGTTGTTACAACTAGAAGAAGAAAGGAGCAAAGCCTTAATGAATATGGAGCTAAGACAAAATTAGACTAAAAGGTCTTTTGATAAGAGAGCTACACCTAAGAAGTTCAAGCAAGGTGACTTAGTTCTTAAATGGGATGTTCTGAAAAGTAGACCAGGACAACATGATAAGTTTGCCAACTTTTGGTCAGGCCCATTTGTCATTACTGAATGTAAAGAGAAAAATGCATTTCAGCTACCCACCATAAATGGAGAGATTTTTTTGATTCTAGTTAATGTGATCTTCCTCAAGCTTTTCTTTGAAGGTTAGTTTTTTAGTTTAGGTTTCATTTCAATAAGTGTTGTCAAGCACTAGGTGTCTTTAGATTGCATGCATCTTAGTTTAGGTGCATTTTCATTTCAATAAAAGTTGCATATGTATTTTCTGGTTTTATAACTCCATTGCCCAATGAATAAGGTTTGTAGTTCATGTCTAGAAGGTAGACATCCAACATAAGTCACCAAAATTGTTATCCTAATTGTGTACATGCAGGATGATAAACATAAATACTAAAATATTGCATGAAGGTACATCTATTCAATACTATTGTTCAGGTGATGAAGATAAATACATTTCTATTGCATTCATATCATTAGTTATATTGTACTCTAAGTATTGGTCATATTCAAATTTTCAAATTCATAATTGATCATTACATTGTGCATTCAAACTGAATGTAATAGAGAAATGTTCTTTCATATTTCATCTTTCATGTTTAAAACTGATAGAAAATGGTAGAAAAGAAAACATGATAGAAGTATGAGTAGGGGCCCAAGCATTTCCTTGTAGAGTCATTTGAATTTAGGAGCTGATGGCCTGTCTTGGTGTAAGTTTTTAGGTTTGTGTTTGAGTCTACTTATCTTGTGTCTTACATCTTAGGTTCTTGTCCTACATCATAGAGAAAAAAAGTGTTAGATCCAAATTGGATCTAAGCAATGCATGAAAACCTAGAAGCATCATACTACAACCAAAAATTTCAGAGCTGCACATCTATCTATAACATCAATGCAATAAAAAAATATGCATCTGCATAAACTAAATAATAGTATTAAAGGGACATGACTCCATGAAACCTTTTACTATTTATGGTCATCATTATGCATGTTTTTATAAACTAGATACCCGAATCAAAGGGACTTAGTTCTTGTAGTTGTTAAACCTTTTTCAAAATAGTAGGGTAGCATTGGGTTAGTGAATACCATCAGTTGACCAACATTAATGCATGAATGTCATCATATATGGCACTCTCACACAAAATTGACCATTTGTTCATGTTCACTAACCTAACATAGTGGATTTGGTGTTGTTTTTAAATAGAGTACGCAAAAGTACATTCCAAATAGTGAACTATGATGCATGTTTATTCACTAATAGCTGTTTACAATGAAAATATGCTACAGAAGGTGTATATGCATGACAGGTTGTGCATGTGCAAAGGAGGAAGAAATCATCATTGATGTAAAAGGAGATGATTAAATTTCAGTGGTATCAAATTATGTGCATGTGCAGAGAAAATGTATAACAGTTACATCTTTTTTGCAATGCTATTATATAGATGTGTCAGTTCAAAAACAATGTTTAAAAATATGACTACTAGTTAATTGCAGAATGTCAAATGTTAAAGAAAATGATAAAATAATAGTGTCATCAAAAGATGCATGATCAATGATAGTACTGTATACAAAGTAAAGATGCATTTTAAAGTTTTGAATAATGTTCACAGATTGTATTTATGGATGTCACAAGCCCATGCTTGAACTTCATGAATGAAAATTCTTATGTTTTTGGGAGTCACGAGCCTGTGCTCGAACCCCATGAACACACATTATAACATAGTTGCATTTCACATTTCAATAAAAATCAGTTTGATGCATTTTTAACTGTCATTTCTAGCAAAGGAAGAAACTCGGGTGGTTGTAGACACATACAAATTTTCTTAATAAAGTCAAGCACATTGCTAAGTCATGGCCCCAATATGAAAAGATCATAGTATGCTGGTTACTATCGGTCCAGACAAGATAACAGTGAAAAAGAGTAAGCATGGTTACTATCGACAATGTTCATTCAAAGCATAATAAATCCTCAAATAAATAGTTGTGGAGACAGTAATAATAGACTACAAATAAGTGGTGACAACAATGGTGCATCATGTAACAACTCATGCATTCCAAGCCACAAAGAAAGATCAATTGACAGTGGTGTTTTCAATAGTTCATGAGGAGTTATATTTAGCAACTCAGCCTTCAACACCATGTTCAAGATTTCAAAAAAGATGTATGGTATACTTATATTATAGTCAAAGATGGAGTCTTTGTAGGAGTGATGCCAAATGATTTTAGTAGTCAAAGCTTGAGCTTTAGTAATCAAAGCCTAAGTTCTATTTTTAGAACCTGAGTTCCTCAATCTGAGCTTCATGCTCGAGATAAATGCCTAGAGAAAGTAGAGGAGAATCTCATAATAGTTAACTCCTATTCCTTAGGATCAACACTTCCAGATCTAAGAGCTAACCACAAAGAGAAAATGAAGATGGTCTCAAGATCTTTGTAGGGAAGTCGCTATGGATTAGGGATTGATCTAATTTTCCCCAATTCCAAACGCAACTTGAAAACCAAAAAATGCCAAGTTTTGATAAGTTTTGAAGTTTGTTGACAGAGAGTAGTTAATGCCATTGAAGACTACAATGGATGACAACCAAGCCTCAAAGTTCCAAGTGCCACCTAGCCTATGTTATGTCGATATTCATTGAAGATTGCTGATTGTATGGAGTCGGTCATATTGACCTTATGTTATGTAATCAACAATAATATTAAGCTTAAGTTTTTTAATTTAAGTTTTAGTTATGTATAGGATTGATGTTGATACATGGCTTAAGGCATAGGTTATTTGTATGGAGTTAAGGCCCAATTTTAGGTTATTGGTACATGTTGGTGATGTTTGTATACAAACATTAGGGGCATGATTCAAGGCATGATTTATGCTTGTAAGTTAGGGTTTCTAAGCTATTTTGGAGGGCTTTTGGAGGGATTTGATTTTTGAATTTGGCCTTAGGAGGGTATATAGCTGAGCTTCATAATCAATTTTAGGGGTTCATAATTGAGGAGAAGGTGACTTTGTGAACATATTGGTTCCTTTGCCTCTTTTTGCATATGTTTTGTAATCATTGGTTCAATTTTTATGCAAAATTGTGTTCAAGTGAATGTAACTTATTCCTTGGCATGTTTTTTTATCTTGGCATGTAACCATTTTTTAGATTTTGAAGGAAATAAAGAAAGTTCTCCACATTTCATATATTTTCTAAGTTTTGTCATCAATCCTATTCATCTTTTCTGCATTTCAGTGTTATATTTTTTGTAACAAGGATAATTGAATTAATCCAATTTCTTCCCTATGTTATGAAAACCAAACCTTTTGTAGAATCTGTATGTCTGTTGGCATATTTTTCATTGTTTGTGGTGCATACCCAAATAGTGAGTTTTAAGTCAACCTCTATGTTGAATAGTGAATGTTTAATGAAAATCTTAGTAGTTTGTGTATTATGGATGTTGATTTGAAGTTTCTGATAAGTCTAAATCTAGTTTGGTGTATCACCCCCTTTATCATTCTATTTTAAAGTTATCTCTTTTCTCTTTTCCAATCAAATTTACAGTCAATGGTGATATTCCAAATCCAATAGGATCTAGCCTAGAATTCAAAGATTCCTTCTTAATCAAAGTCCACCCACAACTCAAGAAGGTTTCCATTATTACCATGAAATATTAGTGTACCCTAATACCTGAGTTAGGGTGATATTTCAAGGCCTTAATAATACTCTTTGGTTTTTATCTCATTGTACCTTGTATATTGAGATTTATAATATATATATATATATATATATATATATATATATATATATATATATATATATATATATATATATATATATATATATATATATATATATATATATATATATATATATATATATATATATATATACGAGATTCAATTACCTTGATGCGTATATAATTCTTATGATATCTATATGATGTATGCACATGTGATTTATTTTGATTATGCAATGAAGTTATGATGTCTTTTATGATGGTTTATTTTGAATGCATGTGGAAATAATGATATGGATATGTGATGAATGCATTTATTTTGATACTATGTGATGATATAAATGATATGCACATGTTCTAATTATGCTCTTTTCTTTATATATACAATGATGGGATGTAAATAACTATTATATGATTATGAAAATGCTAAATGGACCTATATGTAATGAATATTATTATGTGTTACAGATGTAGGATTAATGTTTTACGATGCAAAATGTGATGTTAGGAATATTTTTGATGTCAGTGTGAAAAATAATCGATCAGTGAGGATATAGTTATTGTGAGGATGTCTACATTTTTTCTCCATCTTGATAAACCTATGTCAATTTTGTTGATAATAATGATGTTGATGTTTTTTGATCTTAAATTTTCTTTTCTTAACCATATCTTTCATGATGAATGCAACACTAAAATGAATGCAAAATACTATGCAAGTTCCATGAGTTTTCATTCTTTTGATTATTTTATTTTTATGCTTTATTTCAGCATTGATCTTTAATAATTTTTAAAGTACATATAAAAACCACTGGTATAATGAAACCATGATGACATGAATACTTATTTCATCCATTTTTAACACAAGGGAGGATATAGTGAGGGGCCAAAGGCACACCCTAACTAGATCCACCTTACAAAGATCACATGTAGAAGCAACAAACACAACAGTGAGAGAGAGAATGTAGAAACTTTCATATATTATCTTCAAATTGATTCATACATGCTGGGATGTAAGGCTTTCCTGGTTTAGGCCAGCTATTATAATCAAGTACAAAATTCCTCCAACATGCGAGGATCTACCCACAATCTACAATCTTCTATCTTCTAACTTCTATCCAAAAAAACTGACTCCTAAACTCTAACCAAACAACTACATTTATACAAGAGGCTACCAAATCAAGTTGGCCTTCAGATCCACCATCATGTCATGCCCATCAAAACAGTCTAAAAACACACCAATTTTTTTTATTTTTTTTTATTTTTTAAATGATTAGTTAAGTCTAATTCAATGTTGCTGATTAATGGGGTAACCTTTGGCAACGTATCTCAAGACATCAATTAAACAATTTGTTATCCAAGATGGTCTCCAAGGACACTAGAATACAGTCAAGACAAAGGGAACTTTAATTAAGATAGAGGGGATTGCCCTAAGTTCAATAGGGATAGAGAGATTGATTTGCGAATAGCAATTGGTAATAACAACAAGGTCTAACCAAGAAATTTCTACTAGGTTAACAAAACCACTGCTTGACTTAATAGAGTGACCCTTTACAAGGACTTACTAGAATTAAACTATTCACGAATAGGACACCCTATCAAGTCATGTCTAGGATGCAATATAGGATCGTATGTTAATGTGATGTTTCGTATCTAATTAATAGCTAGACAAGGTTCTTATCCAGATCATGAATTACTTTTGATGACATAAATTGACTAGGGTTTACCAATGTTATAAGATATCCTATCTATATTACTCAAGGGTTAAGCTGTATCAAAAACTCTTATATTAATTACATCTTAGGAAACCGAAACTATTTATTAGAATTAAGATTCTTTAACCAACATAAGTTAACCATTTAACTTAGATCAAATACTCTACTAATTATAGTCTTCTAAATTAATCACTGATAAAATATAGACAACTAATAGTTATAATTATCATCTGAGGGGTTAAATGACAAAACTTAGCTAAACCCCAATCTATCAACCCAATATTCCCATAAATTTACTAGTCTATCCATATTAATCCTTCAATTTCATACTATTAGTATGATAGAAATATCAAAGAACTTAAGTTAGATTATTAACTAAATACTCAACTTATCAGATCTAAGAGAAAATCTTCTAACTTACAATCCTATCCATTCTAACCAAATACTCTTTTACTTAATAACCAATTGATTACATAATGCGTCTAACATATCAACATTAAGTCCTAGTTTTAACTTGACTAAGCACGATATGCCAAGAGGGTTCACAAACTAGGAGGTTTCGTTAATTGATTTTACGTACTTTTCATTGTTTAAGAAATCACAAAAGTTTCTAGGGTTTAAAGAACATTGTCTAGAATAATCTTTAAATAATGTCCTTATAATTATGGGTTATCGAATTCGATACGATTAAATTAATGTCATTTTTTTAATCAAAATAATAAGGATATTGTATTTGGATCCATAATATGATAGATTATAGCCACCAATTACATAATGATTGAACTTACACGAGACTTGTCCTAATGCACCAATTCATTAATATGATTATAAACCAATTATTAAATTCCTAATATCATTGGGTAATATAATTAATAAATAATAATAATTAAATAATAAATAAATATATTAACTAATAAATAATTACAAATGATACCAATTAATCAAATATTAATCAATTATTATATTATAATATATTTAATTAATATTACCCAAATATATTAAGTGAATTCCCTAATAAAATCTTACTAAATCAACTTATGAAATTAATAATTAAATTATACAAAATAAATCTCATAACAATATCCTATTGTTAATGCAAATTATTTACAAAATTTAAATTTATCTAAGCAGAATAATATTCATCCTAACTAAACACCAATCTACCCATCTCCTAACATTCCCTGCCTCCTAACCTATCCCTTCTACACATGTCCACACTTCACCCTATGCCTAGCTTCCTCCCCTAGACACATGTACTAGGAAACATGATAGCTAACATGATTGGGCGCACTTTTTAAGAGGGTTGAAAAGCCCACCAAAAAGTGGCGCCACTTTTGGGAGTAGGAAACAGATTTATATGCATTAGGAATCATATAATACCTTCCCCTCCATAACATATCAAACTAACATATAAATGAAGGTCTTTGGTTTCCCCCAAGACAAAAGCAAGGGGAGGTGCGCCCTTCAAGGGATGGGTACATGTCAGACTTTCCAGCCAACCAAGTACGCATGGAAGAAGCCTTCACAAGATTTCATATGTCCTGACATCACTTATTGCTAAGTTATAAGGGCCAATGAAAGGATAGTGTATAATTTTTTTATTTGATGATATTGTCTTAGCCAAAGACCAACGTAGGGGTTGATGAGACTAGGAAATTAATTATATGACCTTCCCTTTGTACATCACCTGCACCTAGGAGAGGCCTTTGTGGGGTCCACTACGTGTGGGTGAGTATTTGTTATTATATTTTTTTTTGTAGAAAGGTTCATTTAATCTCAAACAGTCATTTTAGAATTGAATTAAAATGTAGGTTAGTATAATAAACTTTATTAACAATTGATGTTAATAGGAGGAGGAGAATATTCTCTGTGGTAAGAGAATATTTTCCTCCTTCATACAAATTCCAGAGAGCTAAATGCTCAAACAACTTATTATGAATGTCATTTTTTTGCAATAAGGTTAATATATCAACTTGATTTAAATTTGATAGAATGCTTATTTTTAGATGAGGAATTTGGTTTCACTATGGGTTACTCATAAGCATTAATAATTTCAATTTCAATTTTCTTATTAAACTAATGATTTTTATCATCCAAAATGACAATAAAAGTTATTCTATCATGAATAAAATGTGCATCAGAGATTGTTTCTCTATTTAAATTTGAATCATTTATAACACTAATCTAATTACATGATCTAAAACATAATGAAAGCTCTATAATCTTTCTTTTCATAAGAACAAAATTTTGCCACAACATGAATGAATCTTTTAACAAAATTTACATGCACTTTCTCACATTGCATTTCAACAACACTTGTTTTAATGCAAGACTTGGAGAGTGAATCTCCATTACAAGATTTACTAAGCTCATGGATATCACAAGATATCCTTTCAAGGATTCATACACAATACAAAATACTCCAACATAAAAAAAGATAACATCTCAAATCTTCACAAGGTTTAATCTCCAACCAAGAAGGCTTCATGGCTCCAAAATCCTGCAATAAAACAAAACACAAGAAACCCAAGACAACCATGGTACTCTCCTCCCTTCCATAGGCCCATTACATGGACCACCCCCGAGCAAGGGGAGTTCAAGCCAATGGGAAGACACACACCAACATAGCTTGTCCATTCACATTTACTTCCTCTTAACACACACACATCCACAAAGGTAAAAATCACAAATACACAAGAAGAAGCTCTTCATGGAAACTTTCCCATTCATGGCTTCCACAAGAGGCTTATTCTCAAGCCTTCAACGGGTGAGTGGATTCTTGCACAACCCAAAACAAGACTCAAGTGCAACAGCAATAAACACAAAACCCATAAACAAAAAAAAACTACAAACTCAAGAGAGCATGAAATCTACTAAACTCCACTACATACACCACAACAAGATGCACATACACTTCTCTCTTCATTACCATTCTAGAAATCAAATTGCAGATGGGAAATGGAGTCACTAACCTTGCTCCAAGCAAAATGAATGATGGGTGTAGAGTTCTCTTCCTCTTCAACCAAGCTTTCTCCTCCTCTAACTTTCTCCAAGCTCCTAGTTTTGTCTCCAAAGTTGGAGAGTGGGTCATTTGGGAGCCCAAAGCTAAGCCTTCCACTAAAATACCCTCTACACACTCTCCCATGGGACTTAGAATTTTCGCAACTTTTCAAAATGTCACTTTTGGAGGGCTTCCCAAGGTGCTCCTAGGGTGTCCTATGGTCAAAAGGGTCCCTTACCCATAGGTATAACCCATGGCCCTTCCATATTCATGCAAAATAACTCCCTAGGTGTCTATTTGACCCCCTAAAACCTCCCTTCAAGGTGAAATTCGAAATTCAAAGTTCAAGGATTGGGACCACCTCATGGGTGCACTCACCAAGCTTAGGGAATAGGATGGACCACCTAATACTAGGCCAGGATGGTGACATGTATTCTCTCCATGTGGACCATTGCCAACACATTAAACAATACACATGTGTCAATAGACACCACTACACATCACAATTACACTCGGCAATATCCACTAACCAATTTAATTACATAAAACATCTTACTCCCTGAATACACTCAAATCCACATACATTAAAAATAAAAATCACATCACAAGGAGGTCTTGTATCCCCTTGGGACACGACCTTGGTGTCACAGAGATCACAAACATATGTTGGCTTGACTCCCCCAAATCCATGGTTAATACCTGCACTCTTTGGACAAGCATCAGTAGTTCCAGTAATGGTAATAACATAATCAAAATGTGCAGAACATCATCACATTCAATTAGCTTCAAAATAATATAACATTTATTTATTCATCCACTCATAACACAATTAAGCAATATCATCTCCTAAGCTAACAATTTCAAATTTCACAATCATTTCTAAAGAAACATCAATTTAATCTCATATTTAATGATAATAACTTAACTACATGTGAATTCTAACACCAATTAATCAAAATCTTGCTTTCCTACATGTTATCTTTTTGGAAATTAGGAACACAATCATAATTGCCTTAACTATATAGCTTTGCATAATAATCACATAATTTCAACATGTCTATCATTCGAAATTTAAATAATCCAATTCATCATTTCAATGTCATAGCAATGTCCTGTGATCATAATCAAAATAAAATACTTTAAACTTCTAATGTCACTACTAGAATAAACCACACATAAAGTCTAGAGTGTACTGAAATCATAATCGAACGTAACAAGATAAGGGTCTCAATACCCAGTCTATTGCATAAAAAGTAAAGTGCCATGATGACTCTGAGTAGAGCCCTCACATAAATCTAAGAAAAGTTTGCAAGAAATAACAATAGTGCTTACCAGAGTGTTCTTACCAAGATGAGGGGAATGGAGGGGTCCTACACATCAATAGAAAGAATGACCAGATCTAGGTCCACATGCTTCCCAATGAAAGATACTATAATCACCTAAAAATGGACAAAGATAATTAAAAGATAATTGAGTACTAAATCAAAGCAAATCTAGGACAAAATTGAAGTAATTGAATCACAATGCATAATTAGCCAATCAAAATTAAAATCAAGTCTTAATTCAAGATAAATCAAAATTGAGAGTGCTTTAATCAAATGCAATCAAATCAAAGTACAATTAAATCATTTAATTGTATAGTCTTTGATTAAATCAAATTCAACCCATTCAAGGGGTACATGGCTAAATAAATTAATTTAAATCAATTAATAAATCTTAATTTCCATCAACAACCATAAAGGGAGGAAATTCAATTAACCAATAGGATTTGTGGAAAGACATTCACATGGATCAAGCCAAATTGAATCTCTATCACTCAAAGTGAAAAAGAATCTTGTCCATTGATCTTGTCTACTTGTACCAAGATTTGGGGACACAAACTTTGCATTATCTTCAAAGGGTGGAACAAAAGACTCAATTAAAGCTTAATCATGATTAACACAACTACAACCCCCTACAATTGGGAAAATCTATAAAAAGAAGACCAAATTCCTCATAATCAAGAACCACACATCTGAGAATTGCATTGAACCTCTTGCAATTTGAGCTCATAAAGGAAATCTAGACTTAATTTAGCTTTCAAATTGGAATTGAGCAATTAGCTTTAGCTTTAATCATTTATCTTTCTCATTCTAGGACTATCATTAATGGAAGCTTACTAAGAGCTTTGCATTAACATTCTTAGTTAGAGAGCCATAGGATGCTTAATTGTCAATTTCTAGCTTAAATAGATTGCTTAGTTGTGGTTTATTTAGTTACTATTTCATTTATTGTCAGTACTAATCCTATGAAGATACTATTTTTGGTATACAAAATGGCATCCACCGTGGGGTAGAATGGTTCACTTTACTAAATGCTTAGATTCATATCATTTTTGTCAAATTTGCATGTGTTTAACTCTCGACTTTTTCTACAAACAACACTTTTGACAGGTGAAAAAATGCTTTTACAAGATCAAATGATGCTTTCAAGCACTGTTTCAGTACTTTTGTGATAAATTTGGGTGCCTTTGCCCTGATCAGTGGTGCTTTTGATCTTTCTATTATCTGTCTATCAATTCTACAATGCTTTTACATAGACGGATAGTGCATTTTTCTTGACTACTAAGAACTTTTGATATTTTATTGAACGCTTTTACTATTGTTTTACCACCTTTAATCATTTCAGTAGCGCTTCTGCTAGTTATTTGTGCACTTTTGAATATTCTAACAGAGTTAAAATAACGCTTTTAATCTAATTAACAATGCTTTTAAGCAGTAAAATAGCACTTTCAAGCATTACAGTAGCGCTTTTGCATAAATTTCTTATTTTCATTATTTGACTATGGAAAAATGATTTCTATAAACTTGGAGGATGTTTGATCACCGAAAAGCTAAAAAGCTAGAGAGCAAGTTCAACCAAGAAGGGAAGGCTTTGACTAGGAAAATCAAGAAGGAAAACTTTGCTCACATCAAATCAGTTCTTGAGGAGTAACAAGAAGAAGAAAACTAGGTATATGAGAACTATCTCAAAATTGTAGAAGCTTACAAAACTAAATTTGCATCACTTAATTGGATATTTTCTCCTTAATTCAAGTTTTTCTCAAAATTTGCAAATAAGGCCTTAAGATTCAATACATAACTTTGCTTCTTCAAATTCATTTTGGTTTCCTTCATTGTTGCTATTTTTGTTGACTAACCTTGTTGGAGGAAAGCACATTGGAAAGGAACTATAGCCAAGGTAAGCTAAAAATGACAAAAATCACTCAAAAATGCCCCTAGCTTATGCTAGCTACAAGGAAAGGTAAGCCTCAAACTAGTGAATATTTTCCCTTAATTATGGTTGGTGCATTTAAAAATCTAGTAATTACAAAACAACCTATCTTTGTTTGGAAAGTTTAGCATTTAGGCCTATGCTCTTCACTTCTTCTAGTGAATCAAAATGCCAGAGGTGTTGAACGTTTTGATTAAGAAGAAAGGTTAAGGAATCAAGCACTTAAGATCAAAGCCCCTTGTTTGTAGAAGAGAGTAGAAATACTCAATTCTCTATAGTTAGTGGGTGAAATAATTGAACATTGTTTATTGTGTTTGGGAAATTAAGGAAAAGTTAGGGATATGCTCTTCGCCTTTTAGGTGAACCAAATTTCCAAAAACTTGTTCTTAACTCCATTTCCTTGCTTTACATGAACATGCTAGAACATTAGTGGGCTCACCTCCCGAGAGTTTTCATTAACGAGGCCGGTGAGAGGGACAACCCAAAGTGGGATACGCTTTCTTTTGCTGTGAGAATCAAACCCACTATAAAATGAAACACATACATCCTTAATGGGGTGTGTGACAAAGGGATTTTAAATTTTTGAACTTCCTCGAGTAGTCCTCACGGATTGCGCAAAACTCCGATATAGCGGTGGTGGGAAGCCCCTTAACATACTTGGGGGATGAAAGTTTAAGATTCATTTGAATGGAATCTATATTAAATCCTTGATAAAATAGCAAGACCACCTTTTAGAGCCATGTTTATGAACCAAATCTTGTGCTAGGTAGGTGCTTGAAGTTTCTTTTTGTGCAAAAACTCGTGACAACGTTCTTCCATATCAAAAATTTTGTGTTAAGTGGGTAAAAAAAGACAAGTGAATGTGTGATTGTTGTGTTTGAAATACATAAACAAGTGAGAGAAATATCCATTGAAAATTCATCTTACATTTTTAATTTCTTTAATTTAAAATCAACAATTCTTGAACCAAGGATCATTCCAAATCAAAACCTTGTTGGATGCCAGTTTCCACACGGTCCCACACATATAGGGTATCTTTACAAGAAGATAGCACTCTTGCTGAAAATGAAGAATAAGAATACCAAAGTCTTTTCAAAGGTCCTAATCAAGAAGAAATTTTCCCAAACTTGTTTGACAAAAGACTTGGAGAAATGGAGAGAAATTCTACATATCATAATTACCAACCAGGAGGAAATAATCATAATATCAACAATGCCAATCATAATTCCACATAAACACTTTAAAAGAAAAGGTTGATAGAGCATCCCAAGATCAGGAATTCCTAGAGGTCATGGAGAAAGTAATAGATAAAGATAGGGAGAATTTTTTCCTAAACCTAGCTCAAGCGGGAGTAAAGCTTCCCCATGATTTTGATATAGAACAACTTAAGAAAGATCAAGAGCAAGATAATCCCATGAATGCTATGACTAGGAGAATAAAGGCCTTTCAAGAACCAATAGATACCATGAAAAATGAAGCTGAACCTAAGGCCTTTTCTATTGAAGCTTTGTGTCCTTTTCCATTCAACAAAAGCTTAGTTATGGTATCTTTTCCTTTTAATACCATTTTTCTTAAATATGATAAATACACGGGTAAAACAGACCCACAGGATCATTTAAGTGAGTTTTGTGCCCTAAGCATTGAGTTCATGCATAATGACACATACCTAAAGAGACTCTTTCCTAGAAGTTTAGGAGGTCCCGCCATGAAGTGGTTCTTGAAACTACCCCAAGGAATAAAGACCTTTGAGGAGTTGGCCTCCAAGTTCGTAACCCATTATTCTTATAACATTGAGCATGAAATTACAATGCTCAAGTTGTGTGATACCAAATAGAAAGATGGAGAGTCTATCTTAGGATTCCTACAAAGGTGGAGGACCATTTTCGCAAGGTATCCATGAAGTATCTGATGAAGGGTGCTCCCCTTACATAATAGAAATAGAGAAACAACAATAATATGCAAGAATAGAAAATTGGCTTCTTATTATTGCCACAAATGTGGAATTACAAACTTTCAGAATTACAATATGTAAAGCCACATGGGAATTCCCTCACAATATTCTGTAGGACAAAGCCTTGAATCAATACCCAAATCTACTATCCAGAACTGCCCTAGACAACACTATGGGCCTTCTTTATATAGGCATTTTCCACTGCCCGAGAATGTTCCAAAAATTTATCCCTAAGGGCTGACCAAACCTAGAATTATTTTATTTTTCAATTTATTACATCAAAGTCAGCTCAAAATAACTTTTGAAACTTGAACAAAAATTTTGAAGGAAAATTATTTTTTTCCATTTCAGGTGGCCCGACTTCCAGAGACCATAAGTCATCACCAGTTGACCTGATTGACTATTATAGCCCCATTTCAGAAATGCCATGAAGCACTCTATAGGCTTGATTGGCACAAGTAAATTTGACCTCATCCCAGGCCTCTAAAGCCTTCAAAACTGAGTTCAAAGTTTTTGTACCGTGCTGCCAATACCAAAAATCTTCAATATCTTCAAAACTAGACCTGATCTAGCCATGAAACTTTGCTGGTAGGCTGATGTGACTGAGATGAACCTCCACATGTAAAATTAGAACATTTCAAGATTGTAAGACCAACTTACTAAAAATAGAAAGTTTCCATAAATAGCAGCTCTGCACAAGATAGCCCTTATTGAATACAAAAACATAAATATTTTTGGGTGATGCAAGATTCTTACACCCAGGATGCTCCTGCATCAGACACCCAGGGTAATTTGAGAAGTGACCCCATCATGACTTAGGTGTGTAGAGGAAAACCAAGATGGTTAACCTCCTCCTTTGTTAGCCATGATGAATCTTTAATAGGTCATCCTTTCCATTTGACCAAATACTCTTCACATGTCCTGTTCCTTGTGCTTCTGCCAACATGACTATCCAATATGTCTTCAATCTCCTTGATATCTAAATTGGTTGTTAGAATACTCCACTGTGCTGCTGTAACCTCATCTTCAACACCTCCTTCACGATACTCTATCAAATCCAAAATGTTAAACACTGGTAAAATATTCAGCTCAGTAGGCAATTCTACCTCATATGCATTTCCTAAATCATGCTTCTTCAGTATCTTACATGGCCCAAACTTCTTCATTTTCAACTTGTTATATGTACCAATCAAAAATCGCTCCTTCTGCAAATGAACCATGACTTCATCTCCAACCTGAAATTCCTTATGCATCCTTTTCTCATCTGCCTTAGCCTTATACTATGCATTCATCTTGGTAATATGCTTCCTCACCTCCTCATGGATGTTCTTCAAATGTTCTACAAAATCCTCAGCTTCAACACTACTTATTTCTCCTTTATCTATCTTTCTCAACTCAGATGCATTTTTAGGACTACTCCCATGTACAATCTGGAATGGTGATTTACCAGTGCTCCTGTTGACAAAATTATTATATGTGAATTCTGCCTGTGGTAAAATCAAATCCCATCCTGTTGGCTTATCTCCAACCAAACATCTCAGCAAATTTTCCAAACTCCTATTCACCACCTCTGTCTGGACATCAATTTGTGGATGATGTGATGAAATGAACTTCAAATCTATCTTCAATTTCTTCCACAATGTATGCTAGAAATATCCAATGAACTTCGTGTCTCTATTTGAAACTATGGTCTTTGGCAAACCATGTAGTCTCATTACTTCTCTAAAAAAAAATTGTGCTATATGAACATCATCATTAGTCTTCTTGTAGGGAATGAAATGTGCCATCTTCAAAAATCGGTCAACTACTACAAAAATTGAATCATGTCCCCACTGTGTCCTTGGTAAACCAAGAACAAAGTCCATACTGATATCCTCCCAAGGCTTTTTTGGTACAGGTAATGGTTGATACAACCCTATATTTTTCTTCACTCCTTTTGCCATCTAACATACTCTACAATTCTATACAAACTTCTTGACATCTTGCTACAACTGTGGCCAATAATAATTTTCACTAACCAAAGAAAGGGTTTTATCTCGACCAAAATGTCCAGCCAATCCTCCGCTATGCTTCTCCTTAATGAGATTCTCTCTCATAGAACTTCATGGAATACACAACTGACTCCCTCTGAATAGCATATCATCCTGGGTGATAAAATCTATCCATTTCATCCTATCTAGAGTAATAAGTTCTTTACAAGCTTTCCAAGCTTCACCAAAATCAGGATCCTCTAGATACAAATTCTTGAGTTCCTTGAACCCAACCACCTCAATCTGCATCTTTGTCAGCAATAGTTGCCTTTTTCTAAGCGCATCTGCAACCTTGTTAGACTTTCCACTTCTGTGTTTCAAAATAAATGTATAACTCTGCAAAAACTCAACCTATTTCAAATGCCTTTGATTCAACTTTCTTTGACTATTCAAATATTGCAAATCTTGATGATCAGTATAAAAAACAAGCTCCTTAGGAAGTAGATAGTGTCTCCACTTCTTCAATGCTTGAACTATAGAATAAAATTCTTGATCATAAACAAAATATTTTCTCGTGACATCATTTAACTTCTCACTAAAATAAGCAACAGGTTTACCTTCTTGGCTCATAACAGCTCCTATTGCAGTACCACTAGTATCATAGTCTACTTGAAACACATTATTAAAATTTAGAAGTGCTAAAATAGGTTGTTCTGTAACTTTTTGTTTCAACAATTGAAAACACTTTTCTACCCCATTAGTCTACTTAAACTCTTTTCTATCCCCTCTCATTGTTTCAGTTAAGGGACCACAAATACTGCTAAAATTTTTGATAAACTTTCTATAAAAAATAGCTAGACCATGAAAAGATCTTACCTTGGTAGAACTCCTTGGAGTAGGCCATTCAAGGATAGCCTGTACCTTCTCTGGGTTCATTTTTAGACCTTTTGTTAAAACTACAAATCCCAAATACACTAACTCTTTCTTCACAAAACTGCACTTCTTCAAATTAATCAATAATTTCTCATCTCTCAGCTTCTCAAACACCATATGAATATGCATCATATGCTCTTCCAATGTCTTACTAAAGATCAAAATATCATCTAGGTACAAAATGACAAACTTACCCAAAAATTCTTTCAGAACCTCATTCATGAGCCGCATGAAAGTGCTCGATGCATTGGTTAGCCCAAAAGGCATGACTAACCACTCATACAATCCTTCCTTTATCTTGAAGGAAGTTTTCTATTCATCTCCTTCTCTGATATGAATCTGGTGATATCCACTCTTTAGATCTATCTTTGAGAAATACACAGCTCCACTCAAACAATCCATGATATCATCCATTCATGGTAATGGAAACCTATACTTGATTGTGATCTTATTTCTTGCTCTAGAATCTGTACACATCCTCCATTCTCCATTCTTCTTTGGTGCTAATACTACTGGTACAACATAGGGACTCAGACTCTCTTGAATCAACCCCTTCTACAATAACTCATGTACTTGTCTGTTCAACTCTTCACTTTCTGCTAGTGTCATTCTGTGTGATGCCTTGTTTGGCAAATTAGCTCCTGGAATCAAATTCATCTGATGATTGATATTCCTTACCGGTGGTAATCCATCAGGTACATTATCATATACAATATCCTGAAACTTATTCAACAAATCTGCAACCTCTACAGGTGCATCCTCTACTTCTTCTTTACCATCTTTTGGAATTAAAGAAAAACACATATGCTCATGCCTCATACCATCTAGGAATTTTCTTTCATCAACAAATTTTATTCTTGCATTACCACATACCTTTTCTTTGGTCTCCTTCAATGGCTTTAGCTTATGTCACACTCCATCCTTTGTCAGGGAATAGGTATTTGCATGACCATTGTGTACAACCATCTGATAAATTGCCACGATCTACCCAAGAACATATGACATGCATCCATAGATATGATATCACATAGTACCTCATCTAGCTACCCGCCAATCTTGAACTTTACCAGGCACTGTTCACTGACCATGACCTTGTGGTCATCCTGCATCCAGGGAATCCAATATGGATGTGGGTGTTTCTATCTCTTGAGCTTCAACTTTGTCACCATCTCTTTTGACACCAAATTGTCAGTGCTTCCACTATCAATAATCACATCATAGCATTTACCCTCACACTTGCATCTAGTGCGAAATAGGCTCCTCCTTTGTTCAAGTTCATTCTCACCACTTAGCAGAACTCTTCTATTAATCAGTGTTTCTCCTCTTTCAACATCTTCTAAATTTGATGATCTGGCATCTTCATCTACATATGCAACTCTGGCCTGGACTTCATTCCTCCTATTTGTCCTTGGCATTGAGGATATTCAAATGCCCTATGACCTTCTTCTCCATAGTGAAAACATGTTCCACAGAAGCCTCCTCTTCCTGAACCTTGTCCTCTTCCTCTTCCTCTCTGATCTCTATTATTCTGATCTTGGAAATTATTGAAATTGTTTCCTCTCTGATTTTGACTGCTACTGGCCTCATCCTTCTTTTTTAGATCTTCATTTCAGCCTCCATATGACTGTCCACCAGATTGTCCACCATGACCTCTTCCATTTTGTCTACTCTCAAAGTTCTTGTTCAGCTTTTCCTCCACTTTTAGGGAAAACTAATATGCCTCTTCAATATTGTTCATTTGAACCAAATTTAGCTCTTCTTGAATGCTGGGCCTCAACCCATTAAGGTAATGAGCAACTTTCTCTTTATCAACTTCCACATGGCCTATTCTGATGAGGATTCAATAGAACTCCTTTGTATACTCCTGAACAGATTGTCTCGCTTGCTTCAAACTTTGCATTTTCTTCAGTAGGTCAAGCTCATAATCAACAGGGATGAATTATCACTTCAATTTATCCACCATTCGATCCCATCTTGTGATTTTATCTTTCCCTCTTTTATTTCACTCTAATTGAATCTCTTGCCACCAGATCTTTGCATGACCTTTCAGTCTGGCCTTCGCAAATTTGATCCCATCAGGATCCTCAATATCTTCATACTCAAAATATTCTTCACATTCATTGATCCAGTTGATCAATTCTTCTGGGTTAAGATTTCCTGAAAATGCAGGAACCTCAATCTTAGGTCTTTTTCTGATCTTAGAAATGGCTCAAAAAAGTCTTTCTTCCTCCTGGTTCACAACTTTGACTTCTCTTTCTTGATCTTCTTCTTCGGCTTCATCCTCGCTTTCATCTCTGACATTAAGATTCATTCCTCTGTGAATCTCCTCTTGCAATGCTTGCACTTGTCTCTGGAGCACTCTAACCTTAGGTGTTACAACACCATCTCTTTCGCCACGTTCCCTTCATGGAGGTATTTTCATGATGCATGCTAAAATTCTAACCACGATCTTGGTGCAAATTGCCTCACAATCGGTGATTTGTTTACACACTCAAGAACTCCTGCTTTGATACCACTTGATGAAGGGTGCTCCCCTTACATAACAAAAATAGAGAAACAACAACAACATGCAAGAATAGAAAATTGGCTTCTTATTATCTCCACAAATGTGGAATTACAAACTTTGAGAATTAAAATATGTAAAGCCACATGGGCATTCCCTTACAATATTCTGTAGGACAGAGCCTCGAATGAATACCTAGATCTACTACCCAGAACTGTCCTAGACAACACTACGGGCCTTCTTTATATAGAAATTTTCCACCGCCCTAGAAGGTTCTAGAAATTTAGCCCTAAGGGCCGACCAAACTTAGAATTATTTTATTTTTCAATTTATTACATCAAAATCGGCTCAAAATAACTTTTGAAACCTGAACAAAATTTTTGAAGGAAAATTATTTTCTGCCATTTTAGGTGGCCCAACTTCCGGAGACCATAAGTCATCACTAGTTGACCTGATTAACTATTATAACACCATTTCAGAAATGCCACGAAGCACTCTATAGGCTTGACTAGTGTAAGCACCTGTCACCAAAATTTTTGACCTCATTCAGGGCCTCTAAAGCCTTCAAAACTGAGTTCAAAGTTTCTTTACCCTGCTGCCAATACCAAAATTTTTTAATATCTTCAAAACTAGACCTGATCTAGCCATGAAACTTTGCTGCCAAGCTGATGTGACTGAAATGAACCTCCACATGTAAAATCAGAACATTTTGAGATCGTAAGACCAACTTACTAAAAATAGAAAGTTTCTATAAATAGAAGCTCTGCACAAGATAGCCCTTATTGAATGCAAAAATAGAAATATTTTTGGGTGATGCAAGATTGCTATTACACCTAGGATGCTCCTGCATCAGACATCGGGGGTAATTTGAGAAGTGACCTTGTCATGACTTAGGTGTACAGAGGAAAACCAAGATGGTTAACCTCCTCCTTTGTTAGCCATGATGAATCTTCAATAGGTTGTCCTTTCCATTTGACCAAATACTCTTCATATGTCCTATTCCTTATGCTTCTACCAACATGACTATCTAGTATGTTTTCAATCTCCTTGATATCTGAACTGGTTGCTGGAATACTCCACTGTGCTGCTGTAACCTCATCTTCAACACCTCCTTCATGATACTCTATCAAATCTAAAATGTTAAACACTGGTGAAATATTCAGCGTAGTAGGCAATTCTACCTCATATGCATTTCCTAAATCATGCTTCTTCAGTATCTTACATGGCCCAAACTTCTTCATTTTCAACTTGTTATATGTACCAACCAAAAATTACTCCTTCCACAGATGAACCATGACTTCATCTCCAACTTGAAATTCCTTATGCCTCCTTTTCTCATCTGCCTTAGCCTTATACTGCACGTTCATCTTGGTAATATACTTCCTCACCTCCTCATGAATGTTCTTCAAATGTTCTGCAAAATCCTCAACTTTAGCACTACTTATTTCTCCTTTATCTATCTTTCTCAACTCAGATGCATTTTTAGGACTACTCCCATGTACAATCTAGAATGATGATTTACCAGTGCTCCTGTTGACAAAATTATTATATGTGAATTCTGCCTGTGGTAAAATCAAATCCCATCCCGTTGGCTTATCTCCAACCAAACATCTTAGCAAATTTCTCAAACTCCTATTCACCACCTCTATCTATCCATCAGTCTATGGATGATGTGATGAACCAAACTTCAAATCTATCTTCAACTTCTTCCACAATGTACGGTAGAAATATCCAACGAACTTAGTGTCTCTATCTGAAACTATGGTCTTTGGAAAACCATGTAGTCTCACTACTTCTCTAAAAAATAATTCTGCTATATGAACAACATCATTAGTCTTCTTGTAGGGAATGAAATGTGCCCTCTTCAAAAATTTGTCAACTACTATGAAAATTGAATCATGTCCCCATTGTGTCCTTGGTAAACTAAGAACAAAGTCCATATTGATATCCTCCCAAGGCTTCTCTGGTATAGGTAATGGATGATACAACCTTATATTCTACTTCACTCCTTTCACCATATGACATACTCTGCAACTCTATACAAACTTCTTGACATCTTGCTGCAACTGTGGCCAATAATAATTTTCACTAACCAAAGCAAGGGTTTTATCTTGACTAAAATGTCTAGCTAATCCTCCGCTATGATTTTCCTTAATGAGATTCTCCCTCATAGAACTTCATGGAATGCACAACCGACTCCCTCTAAATAGCATATCATCTTGGATGATAAAATCCAGCCATTTCATCCTGTCTAGAGTAATAGGTTCTTTACAAGCTTTCCAAGCTTCACAAAAATCAGGATCCTCTGGATACAAATTCTTGAGTTCTTTGAACCCTACCACCTCAATCCGCAGCTTTGTCAGTAATAGTTTCCTTCTGCTAAGCGCATCTGCAACCCTGTTAGACTTTCCACTTCTGTGTTTCAAAAAAAATGTATAACTCTGCAAAAACTCAACCCATTTCAAATGCCTTTGATTCAACTTTCCTTGACTATTCAAATATTGCAAATCTTGATGATCAGTATACAAAACAAACTCCTTAGGAAGCAGATAGTGTCTCCACTTCAATGCCTAAACTATAGCATAAAATTCCTGATCATAAACATAATATTTTCTCTTGGCATCATTTAAATTCTCACTGAAATAAGCAACAGGTTTACCTTGGCTCATAATAGCTCCTATTGTAGTACCACTAGCATCATATTCTACTTGAAACACCTTATTAAAATCTGGAAGTGCTAAAACAGGTTGTTCTGTAACTTTTTGTTTCAACAATTGAAAACACTTTTTTACCCCATTAGTCCACTTAAACTCTTTTGTATCCCCTCTCATTGTTTCAATCAAGGGAGCACAAATACTGCTAAAATTTTTGATAAAATTTTTGTAAAAACTAGCTAGACCATGAAAATATCTTACCTTGGTAGCACTTCTTAGAGTAGGCCATTCAAGGATAGCTTGTACCTTCTCTGGGTCTATTTTTAGACCTTTTGTTGAAACTACAAATTCCAAATGCAGTAACTCTTTCTTCACAAAACTGCACTTCTTCAAATTAATCAACAATTTATCATCTTTCAACTTCTCAAACACCATACGAATATGCATCATATGCTCTTCCAATATCTTACTAAAGATTAAAATATCATCTAGGTACAGAATGACAAACTTACCCAAAATTTTTTTTAGAACCTTGTTCATGAGCCGCATGAAAGTGCTCGGTGCATTGGTTAGCCCAAAAGGCATGACTAACCACTCATACAGTCCTTCCTTTATCTTGAAGGCAGTTTTCCATTCATCTCCTTCTTTGATCTAAATCTAGTGATATCCACTCTTTAGATCTATCTTTGAGAAATACACAGCTCCACTCAAACAATCTATAATATCATCCATTCATGGCAATGGAAACTTATACTTGATTGTGATCTTGTATATTTTTCTAGAATCTGTACACATCCTCCATTCTCCATTCTTCTTTGGTGCTAATACTACTGGTACAACACAAGGACTCAGACTCTCTTGAATCAACCCCTTCTGCAATAACTCATGTACTTGTCTGTTCAACTCTTCATTTTCTGCTGGTGTCATTCTATGTGCTGCCTTGTTTGGCAAACTAGCTCTTGGAATCAAATCCATCTAATGACTGATCTTCCTTACCAGTGGTAATCCATCAGGTACATTATCAGATACAATATCCTAAAACTCATTCAACAAATCTACAACCTCTACAGGTGCATCCTCTACTTCTTTTTTACCAGCTTTTGGAATTAAAACAAAACACACATGCTTATGCCTCATACCATCTAAGAATTTTCTTCCATCAACAAATGTTATTCTTGCATTACCACATACCTTTTCTTCGGTCTCCTTCAATGGCTTTAGCTTATGTCGCACTCCATCCTTTGTCAAGGAATAGGTATTCACATGAGCATCATGTATAGCACATTTGTCAAACTACCATAGTCTACCGAACAACATATGACATGCATCTATAGATATGATATCACATAGTACCTCATCTTGGTACCCACCGATCTTGAACTTTACCAGGCACTGTTCACTGACCATGACCTTGTGGTCATCCTGCACCCAGGCAGTCTGATATGGATGTGGGTGTTTCTATCTCTTGAGCTTCAACTTTGTCACCATCTCTTTTGACACTAAATTTTTAGTGCTTCCACTATCGATAATCACATCACAACATTTACCCTCACACTTGCATCTAGTGCGAAACATGCTCCTCCTTTGTTCAGGTTCATTCTCACCACTCAGCAGGACTCTTCAGTTAATCAACATTTCTCCTCTTTCAACATCTTCTAAATTTGATGATTTGACATCTTCATCTA
Organism: Chamaecyparis obtusa; assembly: GCA_027943335.1. Lineage (NCBI taxonomy): Eukaryota > Viridiplantae > Streptophyta > Pinopsida > Cupressales > Cupressaceae > Chamaecyparis > Chamaecyparis obtusa. The sequence continues at coordinate 42,038 of BSBK01011690.1, read as the reverse complement.
CATGTGAAACTCTGGCCTAGCCTTCATTCCTCCTATCTATCCTTCCTTGGCGTTTTGGACATTCAAATGCCCTATGACCTTCTTCTCCATAGTGAAAACATGTTTCACGAAAGCCTCCTCTTCCTGAACCTTGTCCTCTTCCGCTTCCTCTCTGATCTCTATTATCCTGATCTTGGAAATGATTGGAATTGTTTCCTCTCTAATTTTGACTGCTACTGGCCTCATCCTTCTTTTTTGGATCTTCATTTCAGCCTCCATATGACCATCCACTATGACCTCTTCCATTTTGTCTACTCTCAAACTACTTGTTCAACTTTTCCTCCACTTTTAGGGCAAACTGGTATGCCTCTTCAATACTATTCATTCGAACTAAATTTAGCTCCTCCTGAATGCTGGGCCTCAACCCATTAAGGTAATGAGCAATTTTCTCCTTATCAGCTTCTGCATGGTCTGTTCTAATGAGGATTCAATAGAACTCCTCTGTATACTCCTAAACATATCATCCCGCTTGCTTCAAACTTTGCATTTTCTTTAGTAGGTCAAGCTCATAATCAACAGGGATGAACTGTCACTTCAATTTATCCACCATCTGATCCCATCTTGTGATTTTATCTTTCCCTCTTTTATTTCACTCTAATTGAATCTCTTGCCACCAGATCTTCGCATGACCTTTCAGTCTAGCTTCACAAATTTGACCCTATCAAGATCCTCAATATCTTCATACTCAAAATATTCTTCACATTCATTGATCCAGTCGATCAATTCTTCTGGGTTAAGATTTCCTGAAAATGCAGGAACCTCAATCTTAGGTCTTTTTCCAATCTTGGAAATAGCTCAAAAATTTCTTTCTTTCTCCTAGTTGACAACTTTGACTTGTCCTTTTTGATCTTCTTCTTCGGCTTCATCCTCGCTTTCATCTCTGACATTAAGATTCATTCCTTTGTGAATCTCTTCTTGCAATGCTTGCACTTGTCTCTGGAGTGCTCTAACCTCAGGTGTTACAACACCAGCTCTTCTACCACGTTACCTTCATGGAGGCATTTTCATGATGTATGCTGAAACCCTAACCATGGTGTTGGTGCAAACTGCCTCATAGTCGGTGATCTATTTACACACTCAAGAACTCCTACTCTGATACCACTTGATCAAGGGTGCTCCCCTTACATAACAGAAACTGAGAAACAAAAACAATATGCAAGAACATAAAATTGGCTTCTTATTATCTCCACAAATGTGAAATTACAAACTTTCAAAATTACAATATGTAAAGCCACATGGGCATTTCCTTACAATATTCTGTAGGATAGAGCCTCGAATCAATACCCAGATCTACTACCTAGAACTGCCCTAAACAACACTACGGGCATTCTTTATATAGGCATTTTCCACCGCCCAAGAAGGTTCCAAAAATTTATCCCTAAGGGCTGACCAAACTTAGAATTATTTTATTTTTCAATTTATTACATCAAAGTCAGTTCAAAATAACTTTTGAAACCTGAACAAAAATTTTGAAGGAAAATTATTTTCCGCCATTTCAGGTGGCTTGACTTTCAGAGACCATAAGTCATCACCAGTTGACCTGATTGACTATTATAACCCCATTTTAGAAATGCCACGAAGTGTTCTATAGGCTTGACTATCACAAGTGCCTGTCACCAAAATTTTTAACCTTATTCGGGGCCTCTAAAGCCTTCAAAATTGAGTTCAAAGTTTCTGTACCCTGCTGGCAATACTGAAAATCTTCAATATCTTCAAAACTAGACCTAATCTAGCCATGAAACTTTGCTGGTAGGCTGAGGTGACTGAGATGAACCTCCACATGTAAAATTAGAACATTCTAAGATCGTAAGACCAACTTACTAAAAATAGAAAATTTCCATAAATAGCAGCTCTGCACAAGATAGCCCTTATTGAATACAAAAATAGAAATATTTTTAGGTGATGCAAGATTGCTCTTACACCCAGGATGCTCCTGCATCAGTATCCCCGAGAAAGAAAAAATGGAAATATTTACCAACAATTTGATTGTTGAAATGAATTATAGACTACAACTCCAATGTCCCCCAACATTTGAAAAACTCATCGAAAATGGGATCAAGATTGAGGATGTTTTGGTCAAGAGAGGTGAAATAAAATTATTTAAAGATAACAAATCCAATAACGCCAACAACAACAACAACAATAATTATGTGCCTAAATATGTCAATGAGAAAGTGAACTTTGCTCATACTTATGATAACACGATCAATACTTTAAGAGAAGAGGATAATACTATAAATGTTGTCATAGTAAAGAAAAATTCAAGAGAAGCATCATCAAATGTTGTCACTAGGGGGAAAGCATAAAAAATTATTCTACCTACCAATGCTCCTAAAGTTGTGGTATCAAATCAAGCCTCAACCTCTGATGCAGGAGCATCCTGGGTGTAATAGCAATCTTGCATCACCCAAAAATATTTTTGTTTTTGTATTCATTAAGGGCTATCTTGTGCAGAGCTGCTATTTATGGAAACTTTTTATTTTTAGTAAGTTGGTCATATGATCTTAGAATGTTCTGATTTTACATGTGGAGGTTCATCTCAGTCATATCAGCCTGCCAGAAAAGTTTCATGGCTAGATCAGGTCTAGTTTTGAAGATATTGAAGATTTTCAGTATTGGCAGCAGGGTATAGAAACTTTGAACTCAATTTTGAAGGCTTTAGAGGCCCTAGATGAGGTCAAATTTTCAAATGAATGAAGCTTGCTTATTCATAAGTTGTAGAGCTCCTTGTGTCCTTTTCGAAATGGGGTTATAATAGTCAATCGGGTCAACGGGTGATGACTTATGGTCTTCAAAAGTTGGGCCACTTGAAATGGCGGAAAATAATTTTCCTTCAAAATTTCTGTTTGGGTTTCAAAAGTTATTTTGAGCTGACTTTGATGTAATAAAATGAAAAATAAAATAATTCTAAGTTTGGTCAGCCCTTAGGGCTAAATTTTTGGAACCTTCTCAGGCGGTGGAAATTGCCTATATAAAGAAGGCTCGTAGTGTTGTCTAGGGCAGTTCTGGGTAGTAGATCTGGGTATTGATTTGAGGCTTTGTCCTATAGAATATTGTAAGGGAATGTCCATGTGGCTTTGTATATTGTAATTCTGAAAGTTTGTAATTCCACATTTGTGGAGATAATAAGAAGCTAATTTTTTGTTCTTGCATATGGTTGTTGTTTCTCTATTTCTGTTATGTGTTTGTGGTATTAAGGGGAGCACCCTTCATAAACCTCATCATCAAAACAATACAATTTGGTTGATCAATTACAAAGAACTCCTGCTCAAATCTCTATCTTGGAGTTACTCAAATTATCACCAATCCATAAAGAAATTTTGGAGAAAGCTTTATTGGAAACTAATGTGCCTCTAAACTTGGAGGTAGACAAATTCCAAAATATGGTGGGACACCTCATTGTACCCCATTGTCTATCATTTTCCAAACAAGATGACATGTCCCTTAATCATCCTCAAAATCTTCCATTGCACATAGAAGTTTTGATTCACAAGCATAGGGTGAAAAGAGTCCTTATAGATGGAGGATCTAGCCTAAACATTTGTACCCTTAGCCCAGTAAAAGCCCTAGGATTTTTTGAGGAGGCTATTGACCCTAAGAAAAAGATAACCATAAAAGTATATGATGATGAAGAAAGAGCTTCAAAAGGAGTCATAGTATTACCCATAAGAGTTGGTCCCATGCAAAAAGAGACCATATGCCAAGTGTTGGATCTAAAGTTGACTTACAATATCTTGTTAGGAAGGTCGTGGATTCATGAGATGCAAGCTATTTTGTCTACTTATCATCAATGCCAAAAGTTTCCTTATCTAGGGCAAGAGATAATGGTAAGTGGGGACCTAAACCCCTTCCAATATTGTAACAATGTCAAGCCTATTAATGACTCTTTAGTTCCACACAATGTAGAAGGGTCTATACCTAATCAAATAGAGCAAGGAAAAAGTTCTAAATACATCCCATTATTGAAGGGAAAATAAAAGATGGAAGAGGAGATTGTTATGGAAGACACACCAAAACTCACTAACCTAACTACATCAACTAAAGGAAAAGAGAAGGTTGGTGAGGATAATATTATTAAAGAATCAAAAGAGGACCATACCAAAGCTATCCAAGTATCCACCAAAGAAGCTCATTATCAAAAAATGGACCAAATGATGAAGAATTTTGATAAGCAATGCAAGATCAAGCAAAAACGTGTAGGTGAATACTCCTTATCTATGATGGACTTACCCTTATCACCCAAGTCCTATGGAAAACCTCCAAATATACCCCATAGATATAATGATAAATTTGTGAGGGAAATTACATCATTCTCCATGGATGAAGAAGACAATGAGATCCTAAATTGGTTATATAAAGATGAAGAATCAAGTGCACATGTTAAACATATTCAAAATATAACCATTCCCACACATCAATATGGGAAAGGATTTTAAATCATGCAAAATACAAGGTACAAAGGTCAAGGGCCTTTAGGCACAAGGAATGAAGGACTTTTTGAACCAATAGAAAATACATGTCGAGATACCAAGGAGAAAATAGGATTAGGGTATCTTGAAGAAGGATACACTCAAAAACATTATCCCAAACTTCATAGCCAAATATTGCAATTAGAATATCATAGTGATGAAGATACTAATGAGTGGGAATGGGAGACCTTATCAGATGATTCATGCCATGATAAGGGTATTGATGTTATTCATACCTATGCTTCTACCAAAGATAAAGGACCAATAGCAAAATCAAGCTAAAATCAAGCATCTAGTTTAAACCAAGTGGTTCTAAATGATGCTCCAAGCATAGAAATAGAGATAAATCAATTGGTAGGTGAACCATACATTCCTTCATGGAGACCTACTATGGAAGAATCAAACGTTAGGTTTAATCCACATGAATTTTATCCAACGGAAACCCTAGAGGAGTCTAGTGAGGAGGACTTTGATCCTTCTTCTTTAGAACATTTAGAGGAAGCCCATGTCAGAGAATTTCAAGATAAAATGTATGAACCTTCCAATAATGATATATACACCTTAAATCCAATTGAAATAAACCTAAATATTGACCCATTGACTCTCATACACCCAGACTTAATTGAATGGAATTTTATTGAACCAACTACCCTTCCAACCTTCTTGAATGACAACATGGTGTCCCAATACCTTAACATGATTGAACCCTCTTCTATCAGTGAGTATAAGGAGTAATTGATCAAGGGGAGCATCCAAACTTTCAATCCTAGAAAAAATGGAAAAATGAAAAAAATAAAAAAGGAAAAGAATCAAGTGTTGAAACCACATTGTGGCAACATTAGATCAAGAAGAAAAAAATAAAGAAATAAAGGATGTTTCCAAAGGTGAAAAACCAATTGAGGAACCTAAGGAAGGGAGTTTGGATGCTCTACCAGAACATTATGAGGAAAGATCTCCAATCTTGATTGAGCCCACAGAAAAGATAAATATTGGATCAAAAATAGAGCCAAAGATCATCCACCTAGCGACATCACTATCTAGCAAAAAAAGAACAAAATTCATCAAGTTCTTTAAGGAAAAAAAAGTCAACTTCACATGGTCTTATGATGATATGCCAGGTTTAGACCCAAATCTGATAATGCATCATCTAAATATCAAGGAAGGAGCCAAACCTGTTAAACAAAAGCTAAGGAAGATGCATCCACATATAGCACTACTTGTCAAGGTAGAGTTAGAAAAATTATTGAAAGTGGGATTTATAAGGGCCATTGATTATGCATAATGGATCTCAAATATAGTGCTAGTATCAAAAGTAGACAAATCCATCAGAATCTGCATGGATTTTAGAGACTTAAACTTGGCATGTCCTAAAGATGACTTCCCACTTTTGAGTATAGATGCCATTATGGACTTAACAACATGACACTCTATGTTTTTACTCATGGATGGATTTAGTGGATATAACCAGATAAAGATAGCACCGGAAGACCAAGATAAGACCACTTTTATATGTGCATGAGGTACTTTTTGCTGGAATGTCATTGCATTTGGGTTTGAAGAATGTCGGAGTGACCTATCAATGTGCAATGACCACAATATTCCATGATATGATGCATAAGTTCATGGAGGACTATGTGGATGACATAGTAGCTAAATCTCATTCAAGAAAAGAGCACCTACCAATTCTGGCAATCTTTTTTGAAAGATTAGAAGAATTCAAAGTGAGACTTAATCCAAAGAAATGTGCCTTTGGAGTCCAATCCAACAAACTGCTAGGCTATATTGTATCTGCAAAGGGAACATAAGTGGATCCCACTAAAGTAAAGGCTATAATGGAAATGGAAGCACCTAAAAACATTAGTCAGATGAGATATTTACAAGGAAGGATCCAATCCATTAGGAGATTTATCTCACAACTAGTTGAAAAATGTCATTAATTCACCCAACTTTTGCATAAAGATACAATTTTCAAATGGGATGAAAACTGTGAAGAAGCCTTTAATCTATTGAAGAAATATCTCATGATCCCACCAATCTTGATGCCACCTATCAGAGGCAAGCCCTTGATCCTATACATTTTAGTGATGAAGAATTCATTGGGGACACTTTTAGCACAAGAAGATGAAGTAGGGAAAGAAAAGGCAATTTACTACATAAGTAGAACCTTGGTCAAATACGAGCTGAATTATACATTCATGGAAAGGGAATGCTTGGCCATGGTTTTTTCTTCACAAAAATTATGCCATTATATGTTGGCCCACAAGATAAGGCTCATTTCCAAAATTGACCCTTTAAAGTATCTACTTAGTAAAACAACATTGAATGGAAGGCTAGCAAAGTGGGTTATGGTGCTAAGAAAATTTGACATTGAATATGTTGATAGAAAATCAGTCAAAGGGAAAGTCATTGCTGACCAGTTAGTAGAATCACCACTTCTGGATGATCATCCCATTCAAGTGGAATTCCCAGATTCAGAGATTGTGAATGTTGAGGAAAAAATATGGTAACTATATTTTGATGGTTCATACACTCATCATGGATCAGAAGCAGGCTTAGTTCTAATCACTCCCCAAGGTTCTACTATCCCTAAGTCCTACAAATTGTTATTTCCATGCACAAATAATATAGCATAATATGAAGCCTTGGTTATTGGAATCAAGTTGGCATTAGAGTGGAAAGTAACAGAATTAAAAGTTTATGGAGATTCATAATTAGTCATTAATCAAGTCAATGAAGAATACTAGGTGAAAGATGACAAATTGGTACCCTACAAAAACATGGTGGAAAGTCTTAAGAAGTATTTTATACTTATTACATTTGAAAAAGTGCCAAGAGAAAAGAACAAAGTAGCGGATGCAAAGGAAACTTTGACTTCACTTCTACAAATGCCTGATCAAAGTACCAGATATGAATTCCTGGTAGAAGAAGTGGATCAACCCATGTTTGACCTTACCCATCCTTATACCATTTTCTTGTTAGCTAAAAATGAATCACCTTGGTATGGACCTATTTATACTTACTTAAAGATCAAATCCTTCCAATAGACCAAACTGGGAATCAAAAGAAAAGCTTCATTCGCCAAGCCACCCAAAACACCATAATTTCTAAAACATTGTATCGCAAAAGTTTAGATGGAATGCTCCTTAGATTTTTAGAAGAAGAGGAATCAAACATAGCCTTATGATAAATCCATGAAGGAATTTGTGGATCACACTCTAACAGATTAACCCTATCTAAGAAACTTCTTAGGATAGGATATTTTTAGCCTACTATGGAGAAAGATGCTTGTAACTTTGCAAAAACTTGTAGAAAGTGTCAATTCCATGGAAACTTGATACATGTGCCTGCACAAGAGCTTCATTCGATGACAACACTTTGGCCATTCTATCGATGGGGTCTAGACTTAGTAGGCATAATTTATCCACCATCCTCGAATGGTCATAAATTCATCATCACAGCAATTGAGTACTTTACCAAGTGGGTGGAAGTGGTACCCTTATCAAATGCAATAGGAAAGAAGATATCTTTGTTTATCCTTAATCATATTATTTGTAGATATGACATACCTTATGCAATCATAAAGGATAATGCAAAGAATTTTAAAAACAAAGACCTAAAGGAATTATGAAACAAGTTTCACATGATTCATCATTCTTCTTCAATCTATTACCCCCAAGGCAATGGACAAGCCGAAGCAACAAATAAAAACATCTTGAAAATTTTGAAGATAATGGTGGAAAATTCAGGTAGAGATTGGCACATCAAAATAAACCAGACCTTATGGGCTTATAGAACAAGCATAAGAACACCAACATGAGCTACACCTTTTTCCTTAGTCTTTGGAATAGAAGCAATTTTTCCTTTGGAGGTAGAACTCCCATCTTTGAGGGTATCTCTTCATGGCTTGATAAATGAGGAAGACTATAGAGTTGCTAGGCTGCAAGAACTAGAACTCCTAGATAAAAAATAGAAGCAAGCATTTGATCATTTGAAGGTGTACCAAAATAGAATGTCAAGGACTTACAACAATCACATCAAGTCAAGAACATTTCAAATAGGTGACCTAGTTTTGTGAGAAAATCCCAAGAATCAAACAGAAAGAGAAAAGAAATGAAAATGGGAAGAAAACTGGTTAGGACCATTTATCATTGTTGAAAATTTTGGGACCGGCACCTACAAACTAGTAGATTGTGATGGAGAAGAGCTACAAGAACCTATCAATAACATACATCTAAAGAGGTTCTATACATGAGATAGATGAAAGAGTATAAAGAGTATCAGATGGAAAGCATCATAGTTATTGTATATAGTCAAAAGAGATCTTGAAAATACCAAAAATATTGAAAAATAGAAAAGATAAAAAATAGTGAAAAATTGAGCATGAAGAAAGAAAAAACATTCATATATGATCCTCAAAAAGATCTTGTCTTGTTGAAAACCTAGAAAATAGGTGCATTGATGATATGGAAAAAAAAATTGAAAAAAATAAAAATACAAAAAAAAATGAAAAAGAGAAAAAGTGCCTTGGTGAAAACCTAGCAAATAGGCGCCTTGGTAGCCAAAAAAGAGAAAAGCTTTAAAAATAGAAAAAAGAGCAAGATTCATTAAATCGGTGAAAACCTGGTAAACAGGTGCCATTAAAAGTCCAAGTCAGTTGCATACCTAGAAGGTCATCTTGTAAATATTACATTCGCCAACATTTGTATATATTGCATAATAAAACCCCACAGTTGCATTTGCAAGTACCTAAATATTTTGATCACCTAATCTGCAAATTGTCCTAAGTACCACAAATGAAATTATCTCAAACTGGGGGCAATCTACTCAAAAGGAGAAAGGATTCATCAAAGAGAGCTTTATTCAATCAAGGAATCAATTCATCAAATTTGAAAGAGGAACACTTAACCAAATCTACATTCTAATCCAATTTGAGCCAAAACGCAAAATTTGATCCAAGAGCTCACATGACCTTATCTTTACTAGGATTAAAAGTATGAAATGGATGGAATTACATTTGAAATAGATTTGAAAAACATTGCAAGAATTTTTTTTAAAGTGTTGACTCAATTGATGAAATCATGTCTTTCTAGCGAATCGAAGAAAGTTTTAGACTAGACAAGCTATGATGAAAGGATGATATTTTTGTTGATTTTTGAATGACTGTCTTAAAAATCAAAGTTTTAAATCATGTATTATTTTTCTAAGGACACGATCATCAAAGAATCATCGAGGACTTGTACATAGGATAAAATTGAGATTTCTGCTTGTTTACGCAAAAGGATACCATGGTTATTTTGATCTTCAATATCATAATACCAACATCTACTTGCAACATAGAATCTGACAAAATTAGTATTCACACTCTCATGATTGGCTTCGATCAGTGATAGTCATACCGAAGAGAGATGGGAAAGAAAATAAAGAGGTGCAAAAAGTATTCATATCATCATAGTTGAACTAGTGATGGTTGTACTAAAACGAGATTGCAAAAAATGCTCAATGATGATTATAAGCTCCAAATTTTGAATAATGACAGTTAGCTGCATACATCTTAGATTAAGTGCATTGTATATATTGTTTTGCCTTTCTTAGCTTAATTTTGCAAGCGGAAAATAAAAAGGGGCTGTACTCAAATAAAAAATCAAAGGATCATCACAAAAAAAACTATATAGGATCGAGTGTGTTGGAAATAAAAAACAAATAAAAAAAAACAAAGTGCATTTCATTAGTTCATTGGCATTGCATTGAGGTCATTTTAAAGTTGCATTAAGTCATCCACATTAAACTTCACATATATTTAGATGTGTCTAAACATTTGAATTATTAGGTGCATTGCATTAAGGCATTATCATTACATTGCATTCATCTCATTTAAGGTTCATAGATTAAGTACATTGCATTAGTTAGAATCATCCATTAAGATCATTCAACATTAAATGCACATCATACATGATAGTATCATCCATGCATATTACATATATCATTAAAAGCTCATAGTAATTGCATCAATACATCACATCTACATATTGTGTGTGTGAAAATTGTACCTGATCTGTAGACACAACACTCAGTAAAACATTAGAGGTTAGCAAAAATCAAAATCATGCAAAATTGAAATCTAATCTAACCAAGCGATTTACTGCCTTCTAGTAGGTGCGAGATTAATGTTCTCAGATTATTATCGAGATCAGTGACCTAGACGACACCTAAATGAAGGATTTGAATGCAAAAGATGGATATGAAATTGAATGCAATTAATCTATATTTTTGATATTTTCTATGCAATAAGAATGATAAATTGATATGAAATCTATGCTAAATGAAATTGATATGCTATGAATGCTATTGAAAATTGATATGCTATGAATCTAACAATGATATGAAATATGAATGCAAAAATAAGATTGATCTCACAAAGATGTCGATTCGCAAGAGCTTTGATTCTTCAATTCCAATTCTCCAGCATGATTGTGCAAAATATGAGATGATTTGTGAAGAGCTAAAGCCTTTATTTATAGAAATCCAGGGCTTTGGAGGTGCATGAATAAAAGCCATAAATCACTCAAATTAACTCATCTTGATTTTTGAGTTATCTGATCATAAAAGATAGTTAATTCTCAAAATCATGCAAAAACATGCAAAAACAGCTTTTTAACTCAAATTAGAGTTTAGATCAGCTTTTTGAACTCCAAAAGGATGTTGAGTTCCAAAAAGTCAATAACTTGCATTGATTTTCTGATTTGGAGTTTAACTGGTCCTTGAATGTGCACATGGATAATTAAGAATTAAATAAATAAATAAAGTGATTTATCCTCAACTCAACTGATTTTTGAAAATAAATAATTAATTTATGGGTTAATTAACTATTTATTCAAACTTTTATTAAAAATTATATTATTAAATAATGACAACATGCTTTAATTAATTAAATAAGAATTTAATCAATTAAAGATAGGAATTTTGATTTATTGTCAAAATTAAATAATACAATTAATAATAGATAGAATTAAATTTAATTACATAATTAAGTGGCAAATATTAAATCTAATTAATTAAATATGAAAATATTCAATTAATCAAATTTTTAGGATAAATGTGATTTATCGCCAAATAATCATTAAATTAAAGATAATTAAGATAATTAGGAATATTACTAGGAATATTCCCTGATGCAAAATTTAAGATAATCAATTATGATTCGATGATGTTTAGATGTGCCTTAGATTAGGACTTTGATGTCGATTTCGTTCGAATTGAAGATGTAGGAGATTAATGAACTTATAGCCCATTTTTGGGGTATTACATTTTGCCCCTCTTTGAATTACTGTGCGAAGCGCAGTGGTTCAAAGATAGTCTGTGTTTGATAAAGATATGAAACTGATTCAAAAGATAAACCGATCTCAAGATAGAAACCGATTGAAAGATATTGAGATAGGAGTTGATTGATATTGAATTAAGATGGAGATAATAAGTCTTGAATAACCAAAGATAATGTTCACTGTAGAAGCAAATGAACCTATGATTGCGAAAAAGTGTCAAAATGCCTGATTCTGAACCTTAGGATTGATAAGAAGTGAGTGACCCGTTCTAGACTCGATTGTCTTAGCAGAACTAGCAGGTATCACATCCGAATCCTTCAGTTGCCGAAGAACCAAGGAAAGAACACTATGATCCAATGGTTGCAAAAATTGATACAGTTTACAAGATTAAGAAAATATCAGATTGATATGGATCTTGATGAATCTGATATGCCCCAAGTGATGATAGATTTGCCCCGAGCGATGAGGACTTTTGATGAATCAGTAACTAGACGTGATTGTTTGTCTTGATCACTGATGAAAGATATTGATAGACTTGATTGATAGAATTTGATTTACAGACTTTGAATGATGTGCAATACCATGCCCCCTTCGGGATTAAAATTGAAATCTGACAAGAAAAGTCAGCGTTGATAGTTTAGAAGCATGTTAATTGATCTGAGAAGTGGTTATTTACATCCGAGAATGCATTCTGCATCGTTGGAAGGTCCCAAAAGACCAAGTTTGACTAGGTTTGACCATGAGCTGACCATGGTTGACCAAGTTGAAATTTTGATAGTTTGGTGTAAGATAATCAGTTAAGTTGAATACTAGATTTTTGTGATGATTGAAGGTCGAATATGCAAGTAGTTAATAATATGAATGATCTCAGATTTGAATTTTGATCACGAAAAAGGATTCTACTTGCTATTTCATTGGAGGAACCTTCGTGTGAGATTCAGCTCTTGTTAGACTTGAAGATGCGATTTGAAGAATCATTTAAGCATTGAAGTTCGTTTAATCATTGTGAGATCATGTAAACATGCAAAATGCAATGAGACATGCAAAATGAAATGCAACCTAAGACCTAGGACTTAGTCATTGATCATATGTCGATTTGTTATAATCATTGAACTTTTAGGTAACCGGATAAATCAATACAATGCCCACTAGCCATGAAACCATAGACATATGAATATCGATTTGTATGCGCAAGAATCAATACAACACCCACTGGCCAAACAACCATGGATATATGAATATTGATTTTGTTTTCGAAATGTCGGATTAAATATAAGCATCAAGGCACAAACGCTAGGATGACCTGAATATCATGTCCATTTTGATATAGCAATTTGTACAAGCATCAAAACATAAACGTCATGATGACCTGAGTACGCCTTGCATTACAAACACATCAAACAGTCAAGAGATCATTCTAAATCCAATGTGAATTACCCGTAGTGACCCTTTATCGTTCACATCCTTAGGCAAGATTGCGTTCACAGTAGGAGAAAGAACTTACTCAAAAAGATAATAGTTAGATCAAACATCCTTGAATTTTTTTGGGTATCAATGGTCGAGGTACGCATGGCCATCCAATTCGAGATAGAGGCTCTTACAGTCGGACACCATTTCAATCCAGAATTTCCAAAGCTGTTAGATTTTCACATACAAGCAGAAGACAAAGAAAAGATTATGCCCCCAGTCATCACTCTCTAAATCCTGTAAAGGACATCATTGAAGAGCTCGAAGGGACACAATATGCAAAAATCTCAATGCGAATCAGTAAGCCTACAAGGAGATAAAAGCATGAAAAGCACAGATTGTTTTCAGTTGAGTTTTGATGTTTGATTGTTGTTGATGCAAAATCCTTTCTGGAGACGAGACAGACTGACTGACTCAAATTGAAGCTTCAAAGGACTCTGAGTGGATACGACACGTCTAAGATACATGGGAGACCATAGGATATGACATTGATTGCCCCCAAGTGTGAACATTGATAGGATGCAGACGCTTGAGCTGGTTGGTGTACAGGCTGACTTATTGAAAACTGGAAATGCAGGAACAAACCGGGAGATATGTACAAACTAAAGCAAGACTGAAAGCTGGGAAAGACCAAGATTGTGCTGATAGATGGAGCATTTTGGAACAAGTGGTGCCCGTTTGCCGAATTTTCACCATCTTGGTAGAGATTCTATTTTTGCTACCGAGGTGCCTATTTCCAGGTTTTCACCAAGGCACTTTTTCTTTCTTTTTTCATTTTTTTATATTTTTTCATTTTTTCAATTTTTTTGTACTTTTAATTTTTTTTGATTTTTTTTGTGAATCATCAAGGCGCCTATTGCTAGGTTTTCACCAAGATGTTCATTTTTTCAGGACTTTTTCAGATTTTTAAGATTTTTTTTCAGGACATTTACCAAGCACTGAATGCCTTAGGCATAGAATTTCTTTAGATGGAGAACGTTGATTGGTTCTCAGAGCTGTTCTCCTTCAGTTGTTGAGAGTTGATAAGCACCAGAGTCAAAAGTAGCAATGATTACAAAGGGACCCAGCCAATTGGGTTCGAACTTCCCCTTGCGTTCTCGATGTGATTGATTTTTAGGATTTTCTCTCAACACTAGATCGCCAACCTGAAATTCTCTATGTCTGACTTTCTTGTTGTAGCCTCTAGACATTCTTTTCTGATACACTCTGAGATGATCATACGCTGCTTGCCTGCGTTCATCTAGTAATTCAAGTTCTTGTAACCTAGACACTTTGTAGTCTTCATCAATGACAAGTCCATGCATTTTGATTCTGAATGATGGGATTTCAACCTCAATAGGCAGTACCGCTTCAGACCCATAAACTAAAGTGAAAGGTGTAGCCCCAATAGGTGTTCTGATACTTATTTTGTAGGCCCATTCTGATACTTGTTCTGATACTGGTTCTGATACTGGTTCTGATACTGATTCTGATACTAATTCTGATACTTGTTCTGATACTGGTTCTGATACTGATTTTGATATTGATTCTGATAATTGTTCTGATACTAGTTCTGATATTTGGTATACTTGATAGCATTTTTTCCCATTGCAAACTCCCAAGTAAGATCATATCGTGCAGTCCCAATGTCTAGCAAGGTGGAGACCAAGAGGGATTGGCAAGCTGGTGGAAGAGATGGAAGACAAGAGAATGAAAGCTAATGAAGGGAAGAAATCCTCAAGGGAAAACTCCTCAAGAATACTCAAGCTAGGGAAAAATTGTCATGTAAAGCGCATTTGGACAAGCAATGAAAGGCCAGCATAGGATATAAGTCACAAAAGTGTACTGCCAAAGAAGGACATGATGTAGTCCAAAGGAGTAGACATGTGAAGAGGCTTCATAGCACTGTGTTTTACTCTTTCTTTCTTAGATCAAGACCAAAGGGGAAAAGGATAGCGATAGGCGAAAATGAATGGAGGAAGATGGATATGAAGGCTAAACATGGAAGGAATGAAAGCAAGATCATCGTAAGATAGCTCACAAAATAGTCAAATGTTCATGTATAGGTCAACCTTGTCAAGATCAAAGAAAGAAGGTGGGATGGATGAAATATGTAGAAGAACTACGCATGATGCCTGATTGCCAGGTTTTCATCAAGGTACTTATCCAAGGTGCCACAAGGAAGTGGTTTTCACCATAGGACGAATTTATTTCTCTTTACTTTTGCTACCAAGGCACCTGTTTCCAGGTTTTCACCAAGGCACATTTTTAATTTATTTTATTTTTCATTTCTTTTTTTTTTGGAAGAAGGCAAGCTTTTTAGATAATGCTCCTTGAAAGGATAAACCATGATATGCCAAGAATTCAAAATGATATTCTCAAAGATGCTGATAGGGAAAGGAACATGGAAGAGAAAAATGGAGGATAGGGTTTTATGTAAAGCGAGTGAGGTTGGAAGATAGGAGGAATAGGAAAATGAGGAAAAAGGATAGAAGGTATAAGGATAATGCATGGAAGGATTGTGAAAGGGTAGATGGAAAGGAAGGCAAATTCAACATCAACACATACCTTGAAGGGTGGTGAGATAATGGAGGAATCATGAATGAAGGAATACGTGAAAGAATATGGTGAATGGATAGCAGAGGTTGTGGTTTAGGCACATGAAATGGAAGAATATTTTTGGAGGGAGATGAAGTGGAAGCCTTTGGAAGCTTGAATGTCAATTTCACTTTTTTCTCAACACTAGACTCTTTCAAGAGAGACTTTGGAATCCATATAGCCGTAGGCTTTTTATTTCCTTTTGATGATCTAGAGAGAATATCTTCAATGATGAATTTTGGAACCCATACTTGTCTTGTAATTTTTTTCTTAGATATCTCTTTTGACTTTATGTTTCCATGTCTATGAGAGGAGACATGGTGATATTCTTTTTTTGATGGATTCTTGTATTGCTTCTTTTTCTTGTATTGAACATTCAAGTTACTTCCAAAAGACTTGGGATTTTTGGAAGAGGGAGGATACGACTGGTTTAGATGGGTGGGTGGATGAAAAGGATTCAAGGGTATGCATCTATGTTGATCTTGAGGAAATATGGGAGATGGAGGTATGTAAGGACCCAAGATGGATGGAAAATTAGGAGAGTTAGGAGGGGAAAGTGAAGGGACATAAGGACCCAAGATGGAAGGAAGGCGTGAAGATCTTTGTAGTGGTGGAAGAGGTCCAAGGATGGAAGTGGAAGATGCAAAAGGATAATCAATAAGTTCATCAGCATCTATATGACAACCAAGGATATCAGCATCTTTAGAGTGAGCCTTAGGATCTTCAATAAAATCATGGACATCTTGAATAAGAGCATTTTCTTTGATAGGATCGTTCAAAGCTTGCAAAGACTTAGGAAGAGTAGAAAGTGAAAGTGAACATGGAGTGGTAAAACAAGAAGATGGAAGACTTTGATCTTGACAAGGATCTTTGGATAGCACAAGCACATAATTTTTCTTTTGATTTTCAATAGGCTTAACATTGAAAGGAACACTATTTTTACCAACCTTAATGGAAGTATCATCTTTGGAAAGCGCAAGTGTAGTAAGGTCATTTTGATTGTCAATAAGCTCAATAGTTTGAGTAGTAGCTTGATCTTGCTTAGGAGAAGACTTAAGACATGGTGGAATGTATGAAAAAGGGGGTACAGGATCAAAAGAACTTTGAGGTGGATAAGAGACATTAGAAAAAGGAGTGGATGACATGGAGGCTTCTTGATCTTGATCTTTCTTTATGTTCTTCTCTTTATCATTTTTGGAATCCTCTTGACATGGAACCACTTCTAAGGACAAGGAAGCATGTTGGGATTGTATGGATGACTTTGGAAGAGATGGTGGAGGACTAGCTGAAGTAAGGATTATAGCATATGAAGGCTTAGGCTCTTTAGGTTTATCATTATTGAAAGTATTTGCAGCCAAGTGAAGGTTAGCTTGAGTTTCTTTAAGAGGTAGCCCTGGAGGATAACTATAGGGAACCACATGAAAAGTATCAGGGCTTGTGTCAGATGAAGGTTCTGTGAAAGATTTGAAAGACTCAGAAGCTTTAGGAAATGTATGGGTATTGGAGGAAGTAGAGGATGGAAGGCAACCATCACTAGACAAAGGTCCAACATTAACATGATCTTGCTTGAGAGAGTAATCTTTATTTTCAGCCTGAGAGTTCTTAGAGGAGAGATCCTTATAGTATTGACGTTTCAAGCTAGCACGATGTATTTTATAGTCCTCAGCAATAGTAGATGGATCATCATCAAGGTATTGTCCACAAAAGCCATCAAAATCTCTTTCAAAATCAGAATCATATGGATCACCATCACGATCTATCCAATGTGACGGCCCATTTGTAGTAAGCAGGAATGAACGATGAGGAGGACTCTTAGGAATAGAGGTGTCATAGGTATCATTACATTTTCTGTCATCATAGTCATCATAGTCTTCAAAGCTAGATGTGTCACTCTCCGTGGAAGAGGTATCATATTGCTCAATTTTTTTCCGGGGGCATGGTGACATGTACAAGTCTTTATCAAATGGAAAAGAGTATAAAGATTCCATGGAGAACTTTTTAGATTCCTTCTCTTTCTCAAGTTTGTCGAGCTGGACTTGCATAGCATGTATCTGTTTCATTATAGTGGCGATCAGAGCTTCTTCCTCTTGTTTACTGATTCTTTGAGACATGTGTACTGATTCTCAATAGCTACTGATTTGTTCTTGACACAATGATATTTTTTGACAGATTCTGGAACTAGGCTGGAAACATTGGATATCTTGCAATTTGACAATTTCTGACAACTTTCTCAAATTTTTCCAAACGACACTCTGCAGACTCATACGACACTAGGTAGTCTATGAAATGATAGTTGCTAAACTCATACGACAGTTGGGTAATACTGAAATGACACTTGACAAAACTCGTACGACTTTTGACTTCCTGAAATGACTTTTGACTCCAGAAAGATTTTACGTCAATTTTTGCAAAATTTAAGGTCTTCAGTTTTGGATTGTTTGCAAATTGTATTGTCTAGATTTTGAAGGTTATACCAGATTTGATCATTTTTTAATAGCCATGTAGATAAATAAGCATGCAGAATAGCAAGCAAGTGATTTCAAGCACGTCTGAAAATAATGAACAAGGGCAAAAGCAACCTTGCGCATGAACAATCAAGTGACCAAATTGTGCTAATCCCTGAGAGTACTAATTGTGTATGTTCTGAAAAAGTTTTGCAATAACGCACATATACCTGAAAGTGAAAAATTGGCCTCTCTAGGGTTTTTAGTAATGGTTTGACTCTGCAACTTTTATGATTCAAAGGGGTGAACTCCAATCCCGACGCACCAGGGTTTTGACACAGTCTGAGAACTTAATCTTCAAGAGCTGCTAGGGAGATCTGACAACCCAACAATGAACCATACCCGTGGAGATTTCTTCCACAAGGACATTTATATAGCGGTTGTCACTACCATGGCGAAAATGGCTATTATCGCTTGAGGTTCCGTCAATGTAGTTTGCCCTGTGAAGGGATTGTCCGCTACGGTTAACCCTCTCTAAAGATGACTCACAATAGTATACCACAAGGGGACTTGGCTCCAGATTCAAGGTTTTGACACCTCTTCACTTTTAACCCAAACAAAGCAAGCAGATTAATCCGACACGCTAAGACAAAGTTTTGTTCCACCAAGGTCTATGATATCAACTCCACGTGATCTATCAACCTCTCCGGGGAGAGAATGTATCAATCAATAAGAGAAGACGCACTAACCAATTTTGATTCACCAAAGCTTGTGATATCAACCCCACATGATCTATCAACCTCTCCGGAGAGAGAATGTGTCGATCAATAAGAGAAGATTCACTAACTAAGTTGAATGTGAAATGCACTAAGTATCCTCCCTACCTACAAGGATTCTATCGTCAAGAAGGATTTCGCTAGGAATCCAATCTCTCAAGAATCACAAATAGTGTTCATAGGGCCTAATTACTATGTGAGCACAGATGTATGTTCCGAAAGCAAATCTACCAAAAGCATCCAAAAAGTAGAAAGAGGAACACTTAACGTTTAAAACGAATATGAGATGAGTCCACAAGGTGGAACACTTAACACCTCACACAAGCTAAAAACGAGTCCACAACTTAGAAAACAAGGGAGTTCCTAAAAGCACAAAAGGGTTGCCAAGTGGAACATTTAACGCTTCTGTCCTGTTGACCCCTCCCCTTTATGGTGCTGAGATTGCAACCACGGGGCGGAAATGAGGGGCCGGCGGATTAGCGAGTCCAATAACCCAAGATAGCAATCAAGATCAATCACAAGTATTCTAAGACTACTTAATGAATCCTTAAGGGTTCACAACCTAGTATCAATTATGCAAGTGTGTAGAAATAGATCAAAAGCATGAAAAGATGCACACAAGCTTGACACATAAGAGATTTATTTTAAGTCCCAAATCAAAATATTATTAGATGAAGGAGAATACTTGGGATCCTTGCAACGTGCTTAGTATATTTTACTTGATTTTTAGCAATTTTTGTTGAGCTTTTCCATGCAAGCAAGTGACGAACTCTCCAACAAGTAAACAAGCAAACAAGATATGCAAAATATATTCAACTTATGAAAACCTTAGGGTTAGCTCTAAAAATCAATTATTATCAGTAATAATAACCAGCAATCAACCCAAATGACAACTCATATCATTCATTGAACCATGTAAAAAAATAAGTGCATACCCATCACAAAATTTTATTTTTTTTACTACATTTGACCTAGTCAACAAGATCTAATTTTTTTGATATGATTTTGGCCACAAAAATAGAAATTCAGAATAGAGACCCCTACTAAAAAATAGAGAGCTTTCCAAAAATGCAAAAATTTTAGAAAAAACTCTTCATTTGTGCCCTAGAGACCCATTTTATCAAAACAGACCAGTTTTTGTAAATTGACTATTTGAGCTATGATATCATGTCCAAATTTAAAACACAAAGAATGGACCCCCTGTATAATTTAAAGAGATTTCCGAAAATATAAATTTTTTTGAAAAATATGCTGATTTGCGTCAAATATTAATTTTTTCCGGAATTTCAAGAAAAAATTATTAAAAATTAAAAAAATCTCGGAAAATTCTAAATTTTTTATTGTAGCTTTCATGACATGTCACAAATCTGAAAAAAAAATTTCAGACAAAAATTCCAAGCCGTTTGGGAGATAAAATTAAATCTTTGAAACTTTGGGGTTTTAGCTCCCAAAAAAATCAAAACCAGCATGCAAAGGTGGGTTGCCCCACGGTGGGCACCAAAAATGTGTGTGTGAAAATTGTACCTGATTTGTAGACACAACACTCAGTAAAACATTAGAGGTTAGCAAAAATCAAAATCATGCAAAATTGAAATCTAATCTAACCAAGCGATTTACTGCCTTCTAGTAGGTGCGAGATTAATGTTCTCAGATTATTATCGAGATCAGTGACCTAGACGACACCTAAATGAAAGATTTGAATGCAAAAGATGGATATGAAATTGAATGCAATTAATCTATATTTTTGATATTTTCTATGCAATAAGAATGATAAATTGATATGAAATCTATGCTAAATGAAATTGATATGCTATGAATGCTATTGAAAATTGATATGCTATGAATCTAACAATGATATGAAATATGAATGCAAAAATAAGATTGATCTCACAAAGATGTCGATTCGCAAGAGCTTTGATTCTTCAATTCCAATTCTCCAGCGTGATTGTGCAAAATATGAGATGATTTGTGAAGAGCTAAAGCTTTTATTTATAGAAATCCAGAGCTTTGGAGGTGCATGAATAAAAGTCATAAATCACTCAAATTAACTCATCTTGATTTTTGAGTTATCTGATCATAAAAGATAGTTAATTCTCAAAATCATGCAAAAACATGCAAAAATAGCTTTTTAACTCAAATTAGAGTTTAGATCAGCTTTTTGAACTCCAAAAGGATGTTGAGTTCCAAAAAGTCAATAACTTGCATTGATTTTCTGATTTGGAGTTTAACTGGTCCTTGAATGTGCACATGGATAATTAAGAATTAAATAAATAAATAAAGTGATTTATCCTCAACTCAACTGATTTTTGAAAATAAATAATTAATTTATGGGTTAATTAACTATTTATTCAAACTTTTATTAAAAATTATATTATTAAATAATGACAACATGCTTTAATTAATTAAATAAGAATTTAATCAATTAAAGATAGGAATTTTGATTTATTGTCAAAATTAAATAATACAATTAATAATAGATAGAATTAAATTTAATTACATAATTAAGTGGCAAATATTAAATCTAATTAATTAAATATGAAAATATTCAATTAATCAAATTTTTAGGATAAATGTGATTTATCGCCAAATAATCATTAAATTAAAGATAATTAAGATAATTAGGAATATTACTAGGAATATTCCCTGATGCAAAATTTAAGATAATCAATTATAATTCGATGATGTTTAGATGTGCCTTAGATTAGGACTTTGATGTCGATTTCGTTCGAATTGAAGATGTAGGAGATTAATGAACTTATAGCCCATTTTTGGGGTATTACACATATAAAAAAAATGCATTCATTAGATTCATTATCCATCTATTACCCATTGCATACGTCAATATTCTTAAGTAATACCATTACATATTGCAATCATCGATTCTATGTCATACATAATACAAAACTTTTAACCATCGTTAGGACATATGCATACATTGAAAATCTGAAAAGCATAAAACAAAGCATATATAATATAGAATCATATAGAACTACATATCACGTAAAACACTTGAAAAAGAGATCCAACATATAAAGACATCATATATAGTCAAATCTATCAAAGGAAGTAGCAGAGTCCATCATACCATCATCATAAAGGAACAAGATATCAAAGTCTATAACATGATCATAAAAGAAATATCTAAAGATCAATGTCCATCAGCTATCAAAGTATCAACACAAACAACATCAATCGATCAAAAATGATACAATAAGGGTCTAATGTCTCGATCATAGCAATAGAAAGGAGATCATATATCATCAAAGTATAAGTGAAACAATGGAAAAATCTTAGAGAATAGATTAACTGATAAAGTCACCAGTACCACCGGTATCACCAGGACTAGGAGCGCTATCTGGAGGCTGACTAGAACTGGCCTGCAAACCATGTTGACTCATAACAGCCATGAAAGTCTACATCATCAAGCTCATCTATGAAACCTACTGCTATATGGACAATATTCGAGTCTACAAAGATGCAACATCTGATGCTAAGGCTAGCGTGTGACCTTGTACTACAAAAGACCAAGGAGGACGCATAAGTAGAAGGCATAGAAAAAGATGGATCACCCAAAGATGGAATAAACTGAGAAGACAATGGATGTGAAGATGATGAAGGCATAGAAGTTGAAATAGAAGTAGAAGAAGAAGCTACCTGAACCAGAGGAACAATCAGAGGAATAACTTGCTAAGCAGGAGGACCCTTTACCTGATCAAGCAATACCTGCATCCATATCCCTCTAGCACCTAGCCCTAGGCCTATCCACTAGATCTCTAGCCACCTGATGTAAAATCCTATTAACCCATCAACCTATCACCTAATCACCACCCCTAGGAGGAATCAGAGCAACAGTTATTAATGGCATCTGTACTCTACCTACTCTAGCTCCACGATGACCCCATCGTCCATGCCGACCCCTGATGCTACTAAGACCACCACCTTTGTCATCATCTCCATAATTATCATCATCACCACCATCTCCACCAACACCATCATCACCACCACCGTTATCCCCATTTGATAACTCCTCAATAGTGGGAATTCTCTTGACAAGATCTGTGAACTTGGGAAAAGGATATCGATGTAACCAAGCACCATACTCATTAGTGATACCTGCATCCATAATCTGTGACCTAGAAGACCAAGGAAGATACCCAATCTCTCATATCTCTTATATAGCTGTACCATAGTCTACACATGGGCCCCAAAATGACCTCTCAGCCTATACATGAGTGTACATAGCTACGCCCTGTGGCATATCCTGAACATGCCCATACTGATGAAAAATTTGGTGAAAAAAGAATCTCTCGATAATAAATGTGGAGTGACTGATCATCTAGTGAGGGTAGAACATGTAAGGAAGCTCACCATCATCCTCTGGCTAAGCCTCACACTCGAGATAAGGCTTCCAAACTATAGTATCCAAGTCATCAATCTGACATCACCAGTAATCTAGCTTACCCATGTGGGTCTGGATAATGATACCACTATACATCCATGCAAAAGGCCAACCTGGCTGAAAATTTCATGCTATCATAGGACGTGTCATAGGGATATGCTCCCAAGTCCAAAGCTATAATAAGATATCTCCAACAGTCAAAGTGGTAGAATGTCTATATACAATAGTATGTAACTCATGATATAATTGTGCCAACACACATGAATCCCAGTCAAACCAATGAGGCTCTACCATCAAATCCTCCAAAATGGGACCCCACCCAACAACAAACCCATGTCCACGCCTATTAGGAAGCAGGAAACCACTGATTAGAGTACCTAGAACAACTAGTAACATAGGGAATGAAATGAATTGAGGCCATTGGATATGATGATCACCAATGGAAGGATCACTAAAGACTCATCGACATGCTGAGCCATCATAGATAGTATCATAGTAGACAAGCTCTCCTTGGGTAGGTAACTGTAGAATGCGATAGACATCCTCAAGTGTAATCATCATTTCCCCCATGGGAAGATGAAAGGTGTTATGTTTTGAGTGCCAATGCTCAGCCATAGCATTAATAAGACCTCGATTCACTCAGAATCAGGGAAGATAAAGAAGAAAGGACAAGCCACATCGAGAAATATGACGACAGTCAACAACACTCAAATCAGGTATCATATCCCATGAAAAAGGATACAGACCACATATATGTGAAGACCCAAGATCTTCCTAAAAAAAGAAAGTTCAAACACATCAGAATTGAAATAAAAAATTATGGGACTATCCTAAATCAATCAAAAATTTATAAATCTATCCAACCACAATCAAATTTCATGTTTCTACTTAGATAGAACAAAATTTTTATCATCACCCATCATCTGAATCTAGATTGATGGATGATATTCCAACTATAACTGATTCCTAATTGACATATCACAACTTTTTATAAAATATCAAGATTGGGAACTTAATCTATCAATTGATCAATGACGTCAAAAAAATTGCAATTTGGACTTAATCAAAATGAAATTTTTTTTTAGAGCAAAAGCATTGTTTCATGGTGTAAAAGTGTAAAAATGTAGAAGCGTTGGTTAAAATTGTAAAAGAACCTATAAATTGATTAAAAGCAATGAAAAAGGTGAAAGCGCTCTTTAATATAGCGGAAGCATTATTTAAAGTTGTAAAAGTGCAAAAATGTTTAAAAGCGGACATAAACATGGTAAAAGTGGAAAAGGGCAAAAATTTGGCGAGTGAAAGTGCTCAACCGATTCATGAAAGTGCTCATTAAAAGTGCAGAAGTGCACTTTCAAAGGCAAAAGCACCATTAAAATAGGAAAAAGTGTCCATGCAGGAAAAAAAGTGAAAAAATGGCTGTTTATCAGGAAAAAAATGGAAAAATTAAACTTAAATGCATAAACGGAAAAAATGAAGAGGTATACATACTCACCAGAGGTCCTAAGCTAGGCAGATGCTGATAGCGGTGACATTTCTCGAACCAATGCTTGCGAAGAGGGATAGACATCGTGAAAAGTCAAAAAGCTTAGAGAGTGTAAAAGTCAAAAGTGGAAGTAAAAATGAAAAGTAAAAAAAGGGATTTTGACCCCTGTATATAGCGTTTTGACCTAAAAAGAGGTAATTTTGACCTAAGAGAGGAGCTTTTCATCAAAATTGACCTAGTAACTCAAATTTATCATCAAATTAGCCAAAGAAGGGGCATTTGAAATCAAGCAGACCAAACATCGATATCGAAAATGAAATTAAAATTCCCTAAAAATTTAATTACATCAACATCAAATTGACCTAGATCATCGAGAATATCAAACAACGATCAAATTTTATTTCATTTCCGAGGGGGCATACCATTGGAAATATCAAACATTAGTAACATCATCAAGAATTGAGAGACTGATCATCAAATCAAAGCGAAAGCTTTTATCAGGAATTTTTTCATAATAAATTGAATGGGGCATCACATCGAGATCAAACATCGTATTAAGGATTCATTATCAGAATGATCATCTGAATACCATTAGAGTATCACGTCATATCAAAATGATCATTAGAACTGCATCAAGGGTATCAAATCAATTAAAATATGCATCAATCACATATCAAAAATCAAGAATTGACCATCAAAAGACATCAAATGAACATTAGAGATTGACCATCAATGAATCAAGGACCTATCATTAGCAAGATCAGAGTATTCTTTGAATCGACATGCTTCACATGTCAACTCAAAGAGGGGCATTTGTAATCACCTAAAAATGGACAAAGACAATTAAAAGATAATTGAGTACTAAATCAAAGCAAATCTAGGACAAAATTGAAGTAATTGAATCACAATGCATAATTAGCCAATCAAAATTAAAATCAAGTCTTAATTCAAGATAAATCAAAATTGAGAGTGTTTTAATCAAAGTACAATTAAATCATTTAATTGTATAGTCTTGGATTAAATCAAATTCAACCCATTCAAGAGGTACATGGCTAAATAAATAAATTTAAATCAATTAATAAATCCTAATTTCCCTCAACAACCACAAAGGGAGAAAATTCAATTAACCAATAGGATTTGAGGAAAGGCATTCACATGGATCAAGCCAAATTGAATCTCAATCACTCAAAGTGAAAAGGAATCTTGTCCATTGATCTTGTCTACTTGTCCCAAGCTTTGAGGACACAAACTTTGCATTGTCTTCAAAGGGTGGAGCCAAAGACTCAACTAAAGCTTAATCATGATCAACACAACTACACCCCCTACCATTGGGAAAATCTATAAAAGGAAGACCAAATTCCTTATAATTAAGAACCACACATTTGAGAATTGCATTGAACCTCTTGCAATTTGAGCTAAGAGAGGTAATCTAGACTTAATTTAGCTTTCAAATTGGAATTGAGCAATTAGCTTTAGCTTTAATCATTTATCTTTCTCATTCTAGGATTGTCATTAATGGAAGCTTGCTGAGAGCTTTGCATTAACATTCTTAGTTAGAGAACCATAGGATGCTTAATTGTCAATTTTTAGCTTAAATAGATTATTTAATTGTGGTTATTTAGTTACTATTTCATTTATTTTCAATACTAATCCTATGAAGATACTATTTCTGGTATACAGATAGCAACATTAAATCTACGACCAAATTAAATGCACAAGTCAGCCTCAACATAAATCCAAAATAAACAATTTGGTAAGCAAGGAAACTAAGTGCTAGACAAGCATCGCCAAGCGCCAGGAAAATAATTGAGCACTTGAGAGATAACTGACCAACACTGGTGAACAAAGGAAACCAAGAAACACCAAACCAAATCAGTCAAAGAAGGAACCATGCAACACAAAAAATTCCAAACATCTTTTTGGTGACAGAAGATTTCCAAGGACCCAAGATGCTCCTTCATCAGACACTTGGGGTTATTTGAAATGATTGTCTGAATCATGAAATAGGTACGATCTGAGCTGCACCCAACTCAGATTGTGAAATCCATGAATTGTC
Source organism: Chamaecyparis obtusa (assembly GCA_027943335.1). NCBI lineage: Eukaryota > Viridiplantae > Streptophyta > Pinopsida > Cupressales > Cupressaceae > Chamaecyparis > Chamaecyparis obtusa. The sequence goes on along the minus strand of BSBK01011690.1, from coordinate 15,009 downwards.
TTCAATCAGTCTATTCTTCCACTATACCAGATATTCCATGTACCATTTTCCTCTTGTACTTTTGCCAACTCTTTTCTCCAAGACATGCTCAAATTCTTCTATCTACTTCTTAGGATAATCCATCGGTACTATCATGACTTCATCAGGTTCATGATACTCATACAAATCGGCAATGTTGAAAATAGGTGATATGTCCATGTCATCAGGTAACTCAATCTCATATGCATTTCCACAGTAAAATTTCCTCAATATCTTGCAAGGTCCAAACTTCTTCATTTTCAACTTCCCATATGTTCCAATAGGAAATTTTCCTTTCTTCAAATGAACCATCACTTCATCACCAAAATCAAAAGTCTTATGTCTTGTTGATCTATCAGCTCTGTCTTTGTATTTATGATTACTTTTCTCCAACTTATATTTCAAATATTCATGCAATGTCTTCATGTACTCATAAAACTTCACTCCTTCAACACTTCTCTTTGTTTCATTAGTAATATCCCTCAAATCTGATATACCTCTTGGTTGTATGCCATTTACAATCTCAAAAGGTGTTTTCCTAGTACTCCTATTTGCTGAATTATTGTATGAAAACTCTTCTTGTGCCAACACAGAATCCCAATTGCTTGGTGTCTCTGCAACTAAATATCTCAAAAGACTTCCCAAACTTCTATTCACAAGTTTTGTTTGTCCATCAGTTTGTGGGTGAAATGTAGAACTATATTTCAACTCAATGCCAAATTTTCTCCAAAGGGTCTTCCAAAAGTATCCAACAAATTTACTATCTCGGTCAGAGATAATACTCCTCAGTAATCCATGCAATTTGACAATTTCCTTAAAGAAAAGATCTACTATATGTATTGCATTTGATGTCTTTCTACAAGGTATAAAATGTGCTATTTTAGAAAATCTATCCACAATAACAAATATAGAATCATTACCTCTTACTGTCTTCGGTAAGCCAAGAACAAAATCCATACCAATGTCAATCCAAGGTTTCTTAGGAACAACAATCAGTGTATACAATCCATTATTCTAACTTACTCCTTTTGCAACTTGACAAAATCCACAAATTCTCACAAATTTTTGAACATCTTTATACAACTGTGGCCAAAATTATTTCTCCTTAAGCAAATTCAATGTTTTATCAACACCAAAATGTCTAGCCAAACCACTACTATGTTTTTCCTTTATCAAATTAGTTCTCATTTCTCCTCTCGGTATACATAATTGAATACCTTTAAACAACATACCTTCTTGAATAAAATATTCTTCCCATTTAGTACTTGGTTGGTCTTGAATAGGTGCTCTGCACTTTCTCCACTGCTAAGAAAAATCAGGATCAAATTCATAAGAATCTCTCATATCATCAAAGCCAAGAACTTCAATTTTCATCTCGGTCATCAAAGATCGCCTTCTACTCAATGCATCAACAATTCGGTTAGTGACTCCAATCTTATGCTTTATCACAAATGTATAACTTTGTAAATACTCAACCCATTTTATATCTCTCTGATTCAACTTATTCTGACTACCCAAATACTGTAAAGCCTTATGATCGGTGTACAATCCAAATTCATTCGGTATCAAACAATGTCTCCATTTCTTCAGTGCTTGAACAATAGCATAGAACTCTTGATCAAACACAAAATATTTCATTTTTGCATCATTCAACTTTTCACTAAAGAAAGAAATAGGTTTACCTTATCGACTCAATACAAATCCTATTGCATTTCCACTTGCATTACATTCCACTTGAAATACCTTATTGAAATCATGCAATGCCAAAATAGGCAATTCAGTAACCTTCTACTTCAGAGTCTCAAAATTTTTATTAGCTCCATGTGTCCACTTGAATTCTCTTTTATCTCCTCTCATAGTCTCAGTCATAGCATTACAAATTGAACTGAAATTCCTAATGAACTTTTGGTAAAAACTTGCCAAACCATGAAATGATCTTACTTCACTAGCATTATTAGGTGTAGGCAAATTCAAAATAGCTTCAACCTTTTTAGGATCCATTTTCAAACCATCATCTGAAATCACAAATCCCAAATACACAATCTCCTCTTTTATGAATAAACACTTTTTCAGATTTATCAACAACTTTTCTTCTTTCAACCTCTGCAATACTTGTTTAACATATACCAAATGTTCTTCTCTGGTCTTATTGAATATCAAAATGTCATCAAGATATAAAATCACACACTTACCCAAGAATTTCTTCAAAACTTCATTTATCAACCTCATAAAAGTACTCGGTGCATTAGTTAAACTAAAAGGCATAACCAACCACTCATACAAATCCTCTTTTGTCTTGAAAGAATTCTTCCATTCATCACCTTCTCTGATTCTGATATGATGATACCCACTTTTCAAATCAATTTTGGTAAAATAATTTTCTCCAGTCAAACTATCTATTATGTCATCCATTCTCGGTATAGGAAACCTATATTTCACTATTATCTTGTTAATTGCTCTGGAATCAGTACACATTCACCATTCACCATTATTCTTAGGTGCCAATATAGAAGGTACTGCACAAGGACTCAAAATTTCTCTGATCAAAACTTTCTGCAACAATTCTTAAATCTATCGGTTCAATTCTTGATTCTCAATTGGCACGAGCATGAGGAGCATTTGAGACAGGTCTTGTAGTTCTTAAGAGATAATCAGTTGTTCGATAGTTTGTCAAAGTGTGCTTTCTTTAGGTCAGAGGTTCATTACCTAGGCCATGTGATATCAGGAGATGGGATCTTAGTAGACCCATCTAAGGTTAGGGCAATTATGGATTGGCTGACACCTACTAGTGTGATAGAGGTCAGGAGCTTCATGGGCCTTGCAGACTATTATAGGTGATTTGTTGAGGGATTCTCTAGAGTAGCCCATCCTATCACTTCCCTTCAGAGAAAGGGGAAGAAGTTTGAGTGGATAGAAAGGTGTGAGAGAGATTTTTAAGAGCTCAAGAGAGAACTTACTAGTGTACCTATACTTGTAGTACTAGATCCATCAATGGACTTTGTTATATGCACAAATGCATCTTTAGATGGGATTGGAGCAGTGCTTATGTAGGCTGGTCAAGCTATTGCCTATGAGTCTAGGAAACTTAAGACTCATGAACTTAACTACCCTACCCATGACCTTGAGCTAGCAGTAGTGGTGCATGCTTTAGTGAGGTGGTGATATTTACTATTGGGTCATAGATTCAAGCTTCACTCAGATCATAAGAGTTTGCAATACATATTCACTCAGCCAAATCTTAATGCTAGACAAAGGAGGTGGATGGAGTTCCTATGTAAGTATGACTTCAATGTTCACTACATCAAGGGTAAGGAGAATGTGGTAGCAGATGTCTTGAGTAGGAGATGTCATGAGCTTTCACCTATTACTACTAGCACAAATTTGAGAGGGTGCATACTACAACACTTACAAGAGGATGGTTTCTATTTAGAGGTTAGTCAGATGGTTTAGGCTCAGAGGCCCTTGGAATGGAAGTTCTTAGATTATACCCTAGAGTAGGATGGCCTTCTTCACCATAGAGGACACATTTATGTACCTTCTTTTGGTGGTTTGTGTGACTTCATTATTCTTGAGGCTCATAGAGAACCTTATGTAACACACCACATAATGAAGAAGTTACATACAGATTTGAGACAACTTTATCATTGGCTGGGTATGAGGACACACATTGCAAAAACTATAGCTAGATGCTTGGAGTTTCAACGAGTTAAGGTGGACCACCACCATCCAAGTGGAATTCTTCAGCCACATGAGATACCTGAGTGGAAGTGGGAAGTTATATCTATGGACTTTATAGTTGGTCTTTCTATTTCATCTTGTCGTCATGATGCTATTATGGTGAGAATGGATAGGTTGACCAAGGTAGCCCACTTCTCACCCATTTGTACTACCTTCATAGCACCTACAGTGGCATAATTTTTCTTGAGAGATATTGTTAGGCTTCATGGCATTCCACGTACGATTATATCTGATAGGGATTCCCTATTTACTTCATCTTTTTGGAGAGAGCTTTAGACCGCATTGGGCACCAAGCTCAATTTCAGCACAACCTATCTTCTAGAGATAGATGGTCAGACTGAGAGAGTTAGTCAGGTGTTATAGGACATGATGCACATGTATGTGATGCATCATTAGGTTAGGTGGGAGAAGTACCTATATTTAGTTGAGTTTGCCTACAATAATGGGCATCATACATCATTGGGTATGCCTCCTTATCATACTTTATATGGTAGACCTTGCAGGACACCTATGAGTTGGGACATGATTGAGGACATGATTTCTATTTGCCTAGAGTTGGTTAGGTAGATGGAGTAGCAGCTAGATTTGATCAGACAACATCTTAGAGATGCCCAAGATTGACATAAGAAGTATGTAGATGCTAAGAGGATTTATAGGGAGTATTTGGTTGGGGACAGAGTTTTTTGAGAGTGTGGACACATAAGAGCCCAATCCATTTTGGAAAGGGTTCTAAGCTGGCCCCTCGCTTTGTCAGACCTTTTGAGATTTTAGAGAGGATAGGTCTAGTTGCATACCATTTAGCTTTGCCACCTAGCCTGTCATGCATCCACCCATGATATTTTTCATGTATCTATTTTGAGGAAATATATTTATGATGAGTCTCATATCATTGATTGGGATTCTTTATAGGTGGAGTTGGATGGATAGCTAGCTTTGGAGCCCATACGTATACTGGCTCGCAGGACCCTGGCCCTTTGAGGCTGAGAGCTAGACTAGGTTAGGGTTCAGTGAGATTGCTATGATGAGGTCACAACATCTTGGGAGGACACAACATAGATGAGAGCACAATATCCCCATCTATTCGATGAAATCCAGGAGGAATTTCATGCCTAGGGGGGAGGATGTGAGGTCCTACCTAGACCCATCTTAACTTGACGAATGATTTGACATTTGGACTATTTAGATGATACATTATTTTGTGATATTAAACCTATTTTGGATTATGTTTTCTTATCATTAGACATTATGTGATGATTTTACATGTTTATATAGATGATGATGTTAGATGTACTTTCACATGCTTATGTTAGATTCATACTTGCTTTATAATATGGAAAGATAAATGAATTTTAGATTTTGCATTTTGTTACGTTATCATATGGAATAGTAAAATGTGATAATTGTGATGTGAATTCCTAATGTAATGGTTCTACAATTGACTTAGGGTTACTTTTTAAAGTGAAATTGAACTTATATTTCAATGCTTATAGAATTAGGGTACATTATGTAATATGTTTATGTTGAAATCATGAAATGCAATTTCTCTATGTATTCATATTTTGATGTTATTATAGTTCCTGTTTCTTTTTCAATATGTTTATATATGCATTGATTTCACAAGATACTGATATCTGAATGAGTGTGCAGGATTATGACCATGGTATTAAATGCGGGGAAACAAGGATGGATCTATGTGAAAATAGTATAAGGCCAAGGTTGACTCTAAGAAGAGAATGACCTCATTGTTATGTGATTTTAATTTTGTAAACTTAATGCATGAGTGAGTATTGTTGTAAATGTTTATAAGTGCATAATTGGATGTAAATTCAAATGTGTAAATGTAAATGAGACTATCCACTAGGCATGCCATGTGTGTAATTTAGTGGTATGATGTGTACTCATTTTTTGTGGTGTCACTTGACACTAGTGTAATGTGTTGGCATGCCTAAGTGGAAAGTGGACCCTCCCTCACCTTAGGTCACCTTGTGAGTCCCTGGGTATAGTTAGTGGGCTAGGAAACCAAGGCATGTGTCATCACTTCCCATTTTCGTGAGTTAAATTTACATGGGTTTTTGAGGGGTTAAATTGAGCCCTAGGGTGTGGATAGGGTTATTTTTAAGTACCTCAAGACATGTGCATAGGTTTGGGGGTCAAATTTTACCCTTTTCATCACCCAAGGCTTCCAAAATGCTTCTAAAAGTGAGCCTTCTTTGAGAGTGACGAAATTGGGTATGCTTCCAAGGTTTGTTCCTCCCCCTATGTCTTGAATTACCTTCCATTCCTTAGCTAGGGGCATGTGGAAAGTTAGAAAGAACCAAGACACCTACTTTTCTTTGGGTTGAGGGAAGGAGAGAAGGAATGTTTCCTATTAGGAAAAAGAGACTAAGAAAAGAGACACACTTCTAGACTATGGAATCTTGTTTTTGGTGAGAATAATTCACCATTGCCATAGGTTGAGGAAAGGTAGGTGCATCTACCATGGAAATGTTTGTTTATGTAAATTTATTGTGAAGTTAAATCATTGTGAGATTATGTAGTGTTGGGTTTGAGCCTTGTGAAGGCATGTATTATTGAGAAGTAAATAATTGTTATAGATTTTGAGTATGGCCTCTCCATAAGGATGATTCCACATTCACCCATTTATGGATCAATTATGGTCCTATGTGAAAACTTGGATTTGGGAGTATTTGTGTTGTTCTATATTTCATGTTGTTGAGTGTGTGTTGTTTGATTTTTTCCTATTCATCCTTATTTCCCCTAGCTCGGGGGTGGCCATGTAATGGACTTGGCTAGGAGGTGACCTCCATGGTCATTTGTTAGATGTCTTTAGTTGTAGGTTTTTGAATGGATGAAGAAGAGATGATATTTTTACGTTAAAGTTAAAATTACTTTTGGGAAGAATCTTGTGTTAGTTTGAGCAACTAAAATTAAGTTAACATGTCTTACCTATGTAAAAAGAAAAAGATAGAATCCTTATTCATGTATTGTACTAGTGGGAAACTCTTTACTCATAGATTAAACATTTTAAGAAGAAATAGTTTAATTTTATGGAGAAAAGAGCTTGGTGTAAAATAGTTTTGAAAAAAATATCATTATTTTAATATGAGTTTAGGTAATAGATGTGTTGGCACTTGAAAACTCAGGCCAAAAATGTCAGGGATGTATGATTTTATTTTTTAGTTTTGTGTAATTTCATATCATAAAAAAATTGAAATGGATAAAAAGCATGTAGGTTTGTCAATTTCTTTTTTATTACATTAGGTCATTTATTGTTTTATTTCAAATTATTTAATGTATATTCATTTTGAAATGAATTTATTCTGAAAATGAATAATAAAAAATAAGATAGGTTGAGCGAAAAAGGCGGCAAGAGGGAGTTGAACACTCCACCTCTCAAGCCGACCTTTTTCCTACCTATCTACCCTCCTACCCCCTAACTAGTTAATCTATTTATTTTCTTCGAGAGGGTTAAGAGAAAGCATTTATTTATCTTTATTGTATGTGTAGGTGAGAGATAAAAATAACCTTTCACATAAGGAGTTATCTATCTCTTAATTATCTTTTGTAATAATGTGATTATTATTTATTTATATATTATCTTATTTTTAATGTTAAAAGAAAAAAAGAATGGGGAGAGGGAGTTGAAAACTCGACCTCTTGACCCATTCCTTTTTTCCTACCTAACTACCCAAATCTACCCCCCTTACCAACTACTCTACATTATTCTTCTAAAGTATATGTGTGAATAAATATATAAATTTAAGATAATCATATTTCCTTCAAAATAAATTGTTAAAATAAATATTGTTTATTAGGGAGAATTTTTGCATGTTATAATGACTTATAATCATTTTTATCCCTAATTTGTGTTTTTTTTTTTTTTATGATCGGTAAAAGGCCGTAGCCCTAGAAATTTTTTTTATTAATATAAATAATTAATTTACAATGTGACCCCACTCATTGCAGGTGCTGGTAGGAAAGAGCGAGGTTGAGAAAACCTCCAGCCTTGCCCGGGACCATAGGTCCTATCCTTATACAAAATTAACGTGGGCATACCCATGAATCGACGATTGTCAAGATTTGTAAAAATACATGTTTCTGTAGGCATACCCACGGCTCGATACCTATCGAGATTTGTACATATTTTCGTGGGCATAGCCACGTCCTGAAAAAACTCGAGATTGTTTTTCTTTTTTAAAATCATGATCTGATTGATATACATTGACTGGTGATTACAAAAGGGTTAAGTCATTTATACAATTATATACAATATCTGATCCTCTTACTTTGTCGTGAATAAGTATTGATCGTCCGAATGATAATCCTACCTGAACAAACAAGACAAAAATCCTCCAAAAACCAAGGTTAATCGACATCAAGATTAGAAGGTCCTACATCTTAGCTCCATCAACTATCTATGAATATTGTGAATATTGACTTAAAAACCACTCTATAGATTATATGAAATATTAAGAAAATAGACATACTAAGAGTTATATTAAAGAAAAAACATAAGCTTAATTTTACCATTTCTAAGCCACTGCTCCTTAAGTGCTACTAACATCTACTTACCTTTACTTGAACACATTCTTTTCTGTCATGAAATATTAGAGACATAATATATCTGTGGTTAATAATCCTTACCGATTAAGATTGTTGTTTCCTTCCACAAGTTAGCAATCTTCAATCTGAACATTTTAGGAATATTTGTAACAGAAATGAGTAGTCTCCTTTATGTTATATTTATGATCTGACTAATTCCATGTATAGCCTGGATGTCTATCATAATGAGGAGTTATGTAGAGGTTCCTTGTAAGCCTCTTAATTTTAGTTCAACAGAAATTACATTTGTGATTATCTAGACTCCTCAGGCAAATTAATCAATAAAGTTGGTTTTCTTTAGTACCTAATAGGTAGAAATTAGGTAAAGTTAAATTCTTTTTTATTGTTTTAGCCTACCAAACATACAAAGAGGATACTATATTAATATTAGTAGGGAGGATAAATATCAATACAATCTAATAATAGTCATAATTAGTAAGGGATTAGTCTAAAGAACCGTTGTAAAAGAATACTTCTTGGCTTCGGGGTTATACTTATAATGAGTACCTTGTGCGCAATAAAAGGAAAACTTATAGTTTCTATTCATCATGCTTTTATTAAATTGAGAAATAACTATAATTAGTAGTCTAGCTGTAATGTTTACTTATCCTTGTCATCAATGCCCTTTTTGCTGTGCTGATGATGGTTGCTACAACAAGCTTTAAAAAATGATAACAAAGACTATGTGAAAGGACCATGAAGCGGATAATAGGTTTACCCATTGTTAGAGGAAACTTGATGACCTTGCTCTGTTTCCCATGCTCTTTCCTATAATCATTATAGTAATGAATTTAGTGGTCATGTAATCATTACAATATACTTTCTAGTTAATCCTTGCAATGAGTCTAGACTCTGAACTGTAATCATTACAGGGTACTAGGAGCTTAAAGAAGAGAAAGAAACTATTAGATGTAAATGTGCTGAATTAACTAAATTTGAAACCTTATAGAAAAAATACCTGCTCTATTAATATACTAAATCCATTGAGTGTTTGTTATAGAATAGTGGTGCTTAATACTACCTACACATATCACTTTGAAGCTACTTGATCTCTAAATATAAGAGTTCAGTTATCTTAATTACCTATTAAAGTTTGTACCAAATGTGACTTATCTAATATATCATCTCATTTATATAAACACTTAAGGGTTATCTTGGATATGCTGGTCCATTGTTACAACTCCATTAGCTCCTAGATTAGCTAGCATATTTGCCTTTGTATGACCTTCTCTGTAGGTATGACTGATTTTATATTTAGTTATACTCTCCATTATTTGATTAATCTCTTCTATTTTTGAGTTCAGAATCCAATTAGGTGTTTTTTAGTACGAATGGCGTTGACGATTATTTGAGAGTCTCCTTCAATTATTACTTTGGAAATGTTAAGAATCTTGCATAAATTTAGGCCTTCTAATGCCGCTTTGCATTCAACCATGTTATTAGTGGTGGGGTTGATGGGCCTGGAGAACTTAGCAATAACTTCTAACTTTGAATTTATGATAATCCCCCCATACCTGCAACCCTAGGGTTACCTCTAGACGCTCCATCAAAGTTAAGTTTATACCATCCCTCTTTAGGAGGAATCCATTTATAGGAAGCTTTGTCAGCCTTCATTTTGGGTCCCCCTTTTCCATATAAGGGAGGAATATCTAATTTAGGCCATTTAAATCTAATTTTGTTATCCCAGCTCTTAAAAGACTCTTCATAACTTAACTTGTCCCTGAGCTTGCTATTAATAATTTCTACTGTTGATGCTTCTATCTTGTTTGTGATTGTATCCCATGGTAGTTTCTAATTGGTGAAAATCCTTCTATTTCTTTCTTTCCAGATTTCCCAAACTACTATTGATGGAGATATGATCCAAATATCCTTATATAAATTGTCTTTATAAAGAGATGGCCATGCTTTAAGGTTGCTTAATAGATCAGAATGAAGAGCAGACTTCCAACCTAAACTTTGGTGAAGCCAATTTCAACATTTTTGTGAGAATGGGTAGTTAAGGAGAATGTGATTAACATCCTCAGAATGATTCACATAGGGGGCACCTAGATGGCCCTTCAAAACCCAAATTATTAAGTCTATTTGCTATAAGAATCTTATTTTGCATAGCCGCCCATAAAAACATGCCAGCTTTAGGGAGGTAGGATTTATTCCAGCAAAAGTTCAGTGGTATATCTATATTGTCCAATTTCAGCTCCCTAATAATAGAATTGTAGCCCTCTTTAACAGAATAGTTACCATTATGGGATCCTGCCCAGATTAAAATATCTGATCTAGTTTTGAGTGATACCTCTCTATCTTTTAGAATTGCCAAAAGATTTTGCTTCTCATGCCATACAAAATCAATTTCCTCTAAATCACTCCATTTGGTAACTCTTTTCTTACAAAGATAATCCTTAAGATAAATGCCTTTAACCTTTTTACATTCTTCCATAAACTCCAATGAGAAGCCCTGTTTGTTTAGGGGAGGAAGTCCTGCCCACGAATCATCCCAGAATAGTGCTTGATCTCCTGCACCTACATCCCATGTTAGACATTTGCTAATAATTCCTCTACAGTCTTTAATAAAGTTCCAGATCCGAGAGTCTTTAACATGTGAATGCAACCTAAATATATTAATGGGGTCTGCATCAGGGATATATTTATGTAATAATATTGACGCCCATTTGCTACTAGATTCTTTGTACAATCTCCAGATGAGTTTAGCTCCAAGAGCTTGATTTTTCCATAAAAGATTTTTGATGCCAAGGCCCCCCTTAGAGATTGGTTTGCATAAGGTATCCCATTTAATAAGGGCAAGTTTTTTGTCTTTTGATGGACCTTGCCAGTAAAAATCTCTAAACATTTTATCTAAGCTCTTTTTTATATTAGTAGGGAGGGGGAGTACAGACATATGGTACGTAGGTATGGCGGAGAGAACTGATTTTATCATAGTCGCCCTACCTGCTTTTGTTAACCATCTTCCCTTCCAAGAACTTTTCTTATTTTGTACTTTAGTGATTACTTGTTGCCAGAGCTTGGAGGATAAGAGACCTTTATCCAAGTCAATGCCTAGATATTTGCACGGGAATTTACCAAATTTGTATCCCATCATATTACATATCTCTGATTCTACTTTCAGAGAGGTGTTAATAAAGAAGATTTTTAATTTAATGGGATTGACATGCTGTCCTAAAGCTTTCATGTATATGTTTAAGATGTCTTTAAATGCTCTAGCTTCTTTCCTGTTAGCATGACTAGGTAAAATTGTATCATTCGCAAATTGTTGGTGTGTAATATTTGGAACATTTTTCGAAGCCTTCAGCCCTGTGATTTTTCCTTCCATTTGTTTCTTTGTTATAGATCTTCCTAATGCTTCTGCCATAATGACATAGAGGAAAGGGGACAATGGGTCTCCTTGCCTAATGCCTCTGGATATACTAAAAAAGCCTTCTGGGGTTCCATTGATTAAAATTAAAATCTTAGGGGTAGAAATATAGTTAAAAATAAGATTAATCCATTGCTTAGAGAATCCGAATGCTTCCATACATTTACAAAGAAATCTCCAATCTACTTTGTCGTATGCTTTTTGTATGTCTACTTTAATAAGCATGCTTGGATCATTCATTATTTGGGCAGTATGCACTACTTCCTGTGCTATAATAATTCCATCCAGGATCGATCTATTTTCTACAAACCCTGTCTGTTCTTCTAATATAATATTGGGAAGGAGTGTTTTAAGCCTATTCGCTAAGCACTTAGAGAGGATCTTATAAATTGTATTGCATAAGGATATCGGTCTGAAATCCCCTGGTTCTGTACTCTCATTTTTCTTTGGGATTAGTGTAAAAAAGGTATTGTTTATTTAATTTAACAAAGACCCCAAATTTCTAGTTGCTTCTACAACTTTCCATACCTCCTCACCAACAAAGTGCCAACATTTTTGGAAAAAGCCAGCTTGGAACCCATTTGGGCCCGGGGCTTTATCTGGATGCAATTGAAAAACTACTGATTTCACTTCCTGAAAGGATAGTTTATTGTTAATCATCTTATTATCTGCTTCTGAGAGCAACTTGGGTATGGCTTTAAGCATTTCATTTTGTGCTTTCAGATCAGTAGCTTCTATTTTATTAAGAAGGGATTGAAAGAATTTTGTAAGGACAGCCAATATCTGGTTAGGGTCCTCAGTGATATGACCCTCGTCAGTCTTAATTTTAGAAATTCTATTGATGCTCCTTTTAAAATTAGTGGTGTTATGGAAGAATTTTGTGTTACTGTCTCCTTCCTTAAGCCAAGATTCCCTCAATTTCTATTTCCAAAAAATCTCTTCTTTAAGGAGAATTGCATTGTATTTAGTCATTAACTCCTTTTCTTTGAGATAACTTTGTTCATTCATCCCTTGTTTTATTACTATATTGTTAAGGTCAGCTAGCTCTTGTTCTAACTGAACTTTTTCTTCAAAGATATTATTAAAATTGTTCTTATTCCATTCCAATGCTTTATTTTTAATAATTTTTAGTTTTTCTGTTAAGCAATACATTTTGGATCCTTTTACTGATATTTGTTTCCACCAATCCTCTAAGAGGTTAATGAATTCTAGGTTTTGGAACCACATAAACTCAAATTTGAATGGATTTTTAGATGGTTTTGAATCCTTTGTAATAGAAAGCCTAATTGGAAAATGATCTGATCCTGCCTCTGGAAGGATTTCTGTAGAATATAGCTGATTAAAGTTGTCCAAATTAGTCCTAATAAAAAACCTATCCAACTTCTCGGTGATGTAACTAAAACCTGCTCTTCTATTATTCCAAGTGTATATGCCATTATTTGTGTTAATGCTAATTAAATGGTTATCCGAGGCCCATTTGCTAAAGTCTTTGTGTGCTTGTGATACATATTGTGAGCCTCTGAATTTTTCCTCCAGATCTTAGATGGCATTAAAATCTCCTCTAATAAAGAAAGGGTATTCTGATAAATCATTTAAAAAGAGGTGAATCTCATGCCATACTCTCCTTTTTTCTTCATTGAGGATCGGTCCATATATGTTAAATAAATTGAATTTTAGATTAGATTTTAGAATTTTGATTTCTAGAGCCATCCAATTATTATTATTAGATGTAGGTATGGCTAAACTTTACGAGGGTCCCACAATGCTGCTAACCCTCCTGAATGACCTATAGATGATACAAATTCTGATTTCTAGATGCCTAGTTTCTTACTAACCTTAGTACTTTCCTCTTTATTGAATTTAGTTTCCTGTAATAATATGATTTTTTGATTCAAAGTTTTTTAGATATCTCTTAATTAATCTCTGTTTGTTAGGGGCATTTAATCACCTAACATTCCAAGTAGTGACTTTCATTGCTGCTGGGGAAGCACTTCCCCTTCCCTGTATACAGAATATCAACAATCTTTTTTTGGTTGCCTGCATTGCCGTCTAACAATCTCAATTCGACGGTTGATTTCCTACCTCTTTTCTTTTTAATTCTATTAATATTGGGTGTACTTAGGCTCCCTCTGTTCATAGCTATGCCTAGATTTCTATTCTCATTAGTAATCCCAAAGAGGCCTTCAATAGAGTCGTCAATCAATGTTGAGTTTCCAACAGACTTAATGTCAGTATTATCTTCTGTTCCGGGCTCTTTTGTTCATTTTCTGTTTGCACAAGGGGTTCATCCATATCTATAATTTCTTTACCAAATGTTTCAATTATATCTTCTGATTTCCCTGGTAGATCCAAGTTTAGAATTTTTAACTCTATAGGGATTGAGATAGCTTGTTCCATCCCCATGTTCGGTATATTTTTAACGATCATGTCATTGGTGCATTTATCTTTAATTACATTTTCAGCTTGAATTAAATTTATATTATCCTTTATTGTAATAGGCCTATCCTTTTCCTTCTCAGTCATCCTAAATACACATCTATTTTAGGGAGTTGTCTTTGCCTTCTTTGTTATATTTCCTTTTCATTTATTTTGTTTATAAATTAATATTTTTTAGATTGATATATATATATATATATATATATATATATATATATATATATATATTTACATTGTGATTTTTGTATATATTATATCATTAATTTACAGAATACAATATGGTTTCAAGGAAAATTTACTTTATTGCTTCCTATGAAAATATGCTAGAACAAGAATGAACCAAGCTCTGGAGTTAAAAATAAATAAATAAATAACTCCGCTCACTTTCGAAGGAAGTATATTCTTATTTTGAAATGGTGTGTATTTTCCTACATTTGTGATCAAATATTAATTATGAAACCCTATAATTTATTTACAATTATATATTATAAACATGCAAGCTTGGTAAATAAATGTGTAATTCTTTTTGCAATATCTTGTAATATCTACTATGAATTGTGCCAAATCATTATTGAATATATATATATATATATATATATATATATATATATATATATATATATATATATATATATATACACATGTACATGTATACATATATATATATATACATATATGTGTATATATATATATATACACACATATACATATTTGTGTATATATATATATATACACATATACATATATATATATATATACATATATATATACATATACATATATATACATACATACATATACATATATATATACATACATATACATATATATATACATACATATACATA